>OZ022249.1:15233369-15512210 GCA_963978915.1 Caenorhabditis parvicauda | reverse complement strand
GCAGACCCAAATCAACTCGTGCGGTAGCAGCTCGTGCGGTAGAGCGGACCCAAATCTACTCGTGCGGTAGCAGACCCAAATCAACTCGTGCGGTAGCAGACCCAAATCAACTCGTGCGGTAGCAGACCCAAATCAACTCGTGCGGTAGCAGACACAAATCAACTCGCGCGGTAGAGCAGACCCAAATCAACTCGTGCGGTAGAGCAAACCCAAATCTACTCGTGCGGTAGCAGACCCAGATCAACTCGTGCGGTAGCAGACCCGAATCAACTCGTGCGGTAGCAGGTCCAAATCAATTCGTGCGGTAGCTGACCCAAATCAACTCGTGCGGTAGCAGGTCGAAATCAATTCGTGCGGTAGCAGACCCAAATCAACTCGCGCGGTAGAGCAGACCCAAATCAACTCGTGCGGTAGAGCAGACCCAAATCTACTCGTGCGGTAGCAGACCCAAATCAACTCGTGCGGTAGCAGACCCGAATCAACTCGTGCGGTAGCAGGTCCAAATCAATTCGTGCGGTAGCAGACCCAAATCAACTCATGCGGTAGCAGGTCGAAATCAATTCGTGCGGTAGCAGACCCAAATCAACTCGTGCGGTAGCAGGTGGAAATCAATTCGTGCGGTAGCAGACCCAAATCAACTCGTGCGGTAGCAGGTCGAAATCAATTCGTGCGGTAGCAGACTCAAATCAACTCGCGCGGTAGAGCAAACCCAAATCTACTCGTGCGGTAGCAGACCCAAATCAACTCGTGCGGTAGCAGATCCAAATCTACTCTTGCGGTAGCAGACCCAAATCAACTCGTGCGGTAGCAGACCCAAATCAACTCGTGCGGTAGCAGACCCAAATCAACTCGTGCGGTAGCAGACACAAATCAACTCGCGCGGTAGAGCAGACCCAAATCAACTCGTGCGGTAGAGCAAACCCAAATCTACTCGTGCGGTAGCAGACCCAAATCAACTCGTGCGGTAGCAGACCCGAATCAACTCGTGCGGTAGCAGGTCCAAATCAATTCGTGCGGTAGCTGACCCAAATCAACTCGTGCGGTAGCAGGTCGAAATCAATTCGTGCGGTAGCAGACCCAAATCAACTCGCGCGGTAGAGCAGACCCAAATCAACTCGTGCGGTAGAGCAGACCCAAATCTACTCGTGCGGTAGCAGACCCAAATCAACTCGTGCGGTAGCAGACCCGAATCAACTCGTGCGGTAGCAGGTCCAAATCAATTCGTGCGGTAGCAGGTCCAAATCAATTCGTGCGGTAGCAGACCCAAATCAACTCGCGCGGTAGAGCAGACCCAAATCTACTCGTGCGGTAGCAGACCCAAATCAACTCGTGCGGTAGCAGACCCAAATCAACTCGTGCGGTAGCAGGTCGAAATCAATTCGTGCGGTAGCAGACCCAAATCAACTCGTGCGGTAGCAGACCCAAATCAACTCGTGCGGTAGCAGGTCGAAATCAATTCGTGCGGTAGCAGACCCAAATCAACTCGCGCGGTAGCAGACCCAAATCAACTCGTGCGGTAGCAGACCCAAATCAACTCGTGCGGTAGCAGATCCAAATCTACTCTTGCGGTAGCAGACCCAAATCAATTCGTGCGGTAGCAGACTCAAATCAACTCGCGCGGTAGAGCAAACCCAAATCTACTCGTGCGGTAGCAGACCCAAATCAACTCGTGCGGTAGCAGACCCAAATCAACTCGTGCGGTAGCAGACCCAAATCAACTCGTGCGGTAGCAGACCCAAATCTACTCGTGCGGTAGCAGACCCAAATCAACTCGTGCGGTAGCAGATCCAAATCAACTCGTGCGGTAGCAGACCCAAATCAACTCGTGCGGTAGCAGACCCAAATCAACTCGTGCGGTAGCAGGTCGAAATCAATTCGTGCGGTAGCAGACCCAAATCAACTCGTGCGGTAGCAGGTCGAAATCAATTCGTGCGGTAGCAGACCCAAATCAACTCGTGCGGTAGCAGGTCGAAATCAATTCGTGCGGTAGCAGACCCAAATCAACTCGCGCGGTAGAGCAGACCCAAATCAACTCGTGCGGTAGAGCGGACCCAAATCTACTCGTGCGGTAGCAGACCCAAATCAACTCGTGCGGTAGCAGACCCAAATCAACTCGTGCGGTAGCAGGTCGAAATCAATTCGTGCGGTAGCAGACCCAAATCAACTCGTGCGGTAGCAGGTCGAAATCAATTCGTGCGGTAGCAGACCCAAATCAACTCGCGCGGTAGAGCAGACCCAAATCAACTCGTGCGGTAGAGCAGACCCAAATCTACTCGTGCGGTAGCAGACCCAAATCAACTCGTGCGGTAGCAGATCCAAATCTACTCTTGCGGTAGCAGACCCGAATCAACTCGTGCGGTAGCAGACCCAAATCAACTCGTGCGGTAGCAGACCCAAATCAACTCGTGCGGTAGCAGACCCAAATCAACTCGTGCGGTAGCAGGTCGAAATCAATTCGTGCGGTAGCAGACCCAAATCAACTCGTGCGGTAGCAGGTCGAAATCAATTCGTGCGGTAGCAGACCCAAATCAACTAGTGCGGTAGCAGGTCGAAATCAATTCGTGCGGTAGCAGACCCAAATCAACTCGCGCGGTAGAGCAGACCCAAATCAACTCGTGCGGTAGAGCAGACCCAAATCTACTCGTGCGGTAGCAGACCCAAATCAACTCGTGCGGTAGCAGATCCAAATCTACTCTTGCGGTAGCAGACCCGAATCAACTCGTGCGGTAGCAGACCCAAATCAACTCGTGCGGTAGCAGACCCAAATCAACTCGTGCGGTAGCAGACCCAAATCAACTCGTGCGGTAGCAGGTCGAAATCAATTCGTGCGGTAGCAGACCCAAATCAACTCGTGCGGTAGCAGGTCGAAATCAATTCGTGCGGTAGCAGACCCAAATCAACTCGTGCGGTAGCAGACCCAAATCAACTCGTGCGGTAGCAGACCCAAATCAACTCGTGCGGTAGCAGGTCGAAATCAATTCGTGCGGTAGCAGACCCAAATCAACTCGTGCGGTAGCAGGTCGAAATCAATTCGTGCGGTAGCAGACCCAAATCAACTCGTGCGGTAGCAGGTCGAAATCAATTCGTGCGGTAGCAGACCCAAATCAACTCGCGCGGTAGAGCAGACCCAAATCAACTCGTGCGGTAGAGCAGACCCAAATCTACTCGTGCGGTAGCAGACCCAAATCAACTCGTGCGGTAGCAGATCCAAATCTACTCTTGCGGTAGCAGACCCGAATCAACTCGTGCGGTAGCAGACCCAAATCAACTCGTGCGGTAGCAGACCCAAATCAACTCGTGCGGTAGCAGACCCAAATCAACTCGTGCGGTAGCAGGTCGAAATCAATTCGTGCGGTAGCAGACCCAAATCAATTCGTGCGGTAGCAGACCCAAATCAACTCGCGCGGTAGAGCAGACCCAAATCAACTCGTGCGGTAGAGCAGACCCAAATCTACTCGTGCGGTAGCAGACCCAAATCAACTCGTGCGGTAGCAGATCCAAATCTACTCTTGCGGTAGCAGACCCAAATCAACTCGTGCGGTAGCAGACCCAAATCAACTCGTGCGGTAGCAGACCCAAATCAACTCGTGCGGTAGCAGACCCAAATCAACTCGTGCGGTAGCAGACCCAAATCTACTCGTGCGGTAGCAGACCCAAATCAACTCGTGCGGTAGCAGATCCAAATCAACTCGTGCGGTAGCAGACCCAAATCAACTCGTGCGGTAGCAGACCCAAATCAACTCGTGCGGTAGCAGGTCGAAATCAATTCGTGCGGTAGCAGACCCAAATCAACTCGTGCGGTAGCAGGTCGAAATCAATTCGTGCGGTAGCAGACCCAAATCAACTCGTGCGGTAGCAGGTCGAAATCAATTCGTGCGGTAGCAGACCCAAATCAACTCGCGCGGTAGAGCAGACCCAAATCAACTCGTGCGGTAGAGCGGACCCAAATCTACTCGTGCGGTAGCAGACCCAAATCAACTCGTGCGGTAGCAGGTCGAAATCAATTCGTGCGGTAGCAGACCCAAATCAACTCGTGCGGTAGCAGGTCGAAATCAATTCGTGCGGTAGCAGACCCAAATCAACTCGCGCGGTAGAGCAGACCCAAATCAACTCGTGCGGTAGAGCAGACCCAAATCTACTCGTGCGGTAGCAGACCCAAATCAACTCGTGCGGTAGCAGATCCAAATCTACTCTTGCGGTAGCAGACCCGAATCAACTCGTGCGGTAGCAGACCCAAATCAACTCGTGCGGTAGCAGACCCAAATCAACTCGTGCGGTAGCAGACCCAAATCAACTCGTGCGGTAGCAGGTCGAAATCAATTCGTGCGGTAGCAGACCCAAATCAACTCGTGCGGTAGCAGGTCGAAATCAATTCGTGCGGTAGCAGACTCAAATCAACTCGCGCGGTAGAGCAAACCCAAATCTACTCGTGCGGTAGCAGACCCAAATCAACTCGTGCGGTAGCAGACCCAAATCAACTCGTGCGGTAGCAGGTCGAAATCAATTCGTGCGGTAGCAGACCCAAATCAACTCGTGCGGTAGCAGGTCGAAATCAATTCGTGCGGTAGCAGACCCAAATCAACTCGTGCGGTAGCAGGTCGAAATCAATTCGTGCGGTAGCAGACCCAAATCAACTCGTGCGGTAGAGCGGACCCAAATCTACTCGTGCGGTAGCAGACCCAAATCAACTCGTGCGGTAGCAGACCCAAATCAACTCGTGCGGTAGCAGACCCAAATCAACTCGTGCGGTAGCAGACACAAATCAACTCGCGCGGTAGAGCAGACCCAAATCAACTCGTGCGGTAGAGCAAACCCAAATCTACTCGTGCGGTAGCAGACCCAGATCAACTCGTGCGGTAGCAGACCCGAATCAACTCGTGCGGTAGCAGGTCCAAATCAATTCGTGCGGTAGCTGACCCAAATCAACTCGTGCGGTAGCAGGTCGAAATCAATTCGTGCGGTAGCAGACCCAAATCAACTCGCGCGGTAGAGCAGACCCAAATCAACTCGTGCGGTAGAGCAGACCCAAATCTACTCGTGCGGTAGCAGACCCAAATCAACTCGTGCGGTAGCAGACCCGAATCAACTCGTGCGGTAGCAGGTCCAAATCAATTCGTGCGGTAGCAGACCCAAATCAACTCATGCGGTAGCAGGTCGAAATCAATTCGTGCGGTAGCAGACCCAAATCAACTCGTGCGGTAGCAGGTGGAAATCAATTCGTGCGGTAGCAGACCCAAATCAACTCGTGCGGTAGCAGGTCGAAATCAATTCGTGCGGTAGCAGACTCAAATCAACTCGCGCGGTAGAGCAAACCCAAATCTACTCGTGCGGTAGCAGACCCAAATCAACTCGTGCGGTAGCAGATCCAAATCTACTCTTGCGGTAGCAGACCCAAATCAACTCGTGCGGTAGCAGACCCAAATCAACTCGTGCGGTAGCAGACCCAAATCAACTCGTGCGGTAGCAGACACAAATCAACTCGCGCGGTAGAGCAGACCCAAATCAACTCGTGCGGTAGAGCAAACCCAAATCTACTCGTGCGGTAGCAGACCCAAATCAACTCGTGCGGTAGCAGACCCGAATCAACTCGTGCGGTAGCAGGTCCAAATCAATTCGTGCGGTAGCTGACCCAAATCAACTCGTGCGGTAGCAGGTCGAAATCAATTCGTGCGGTAGCAGACCCAAATCAACTCGCGCGGTAGAGCAGACCCAAATCAACTCGTGCGGTAGAGCAGACCCAAATCTACTCGTGCGGTAGCAGACCCAAATCAACTCGTGCGGTAGCAGACCCGAATCAACTCGTGCGGTAGCAGGTCCAAATCAATTCGTGCGGTAGCAGGTCCAAATCAATTCGTGCGGTAGCAGACCCAAATCAACTCGCGCGGTAGAGCAGACCCAAATCTACTCGTGCGGTAGCAGACCCAAATCAACTCGTGCGGTAGCAGACCCAAATCAACTCGTGCGGTAGCAGGTCGAAATCAATTCGTGCGGTAGCAGACCCAAATCAACTCGTGCGGTAGCAGACCCAAATCAACTCGTGCGGTAGCAGGTCGAAATCAATTCGTGCGGTAGCAGACCCAAATCAACTCGCGCGGTAGCAGACCCAAATCAACTCGTGCGGTAGCAGACCCAAATCAACTCGTGCGGTAGCAGATCCAAATCTACTCTTGCGGTAGCAGACCCAAATCAATTCGTGCGGTAGCAGACTCAAATCAACTCGCGCGGTAGAGCAAACCCAAATCTACTCGTGCGGTAGCAGACCCAAATCAACTCGTGCGGTAGCAGACCCAAATCAACTCGTGCGGTAGCAGGTCGAAATCAATTCGTGCGGTAGCAGACCCAAATCAACTCGTGCGGTAGCAGGTCGAAATCAATTCGTGCGGTAGCAGACCCAAATCAACTCGTGCGGTAGCAGGTCGAAATCAATTCGTGCGGTAGCAGACCCAAATCAACTCGCGCGGTAGAGCAGACCCAAATCAACTCGTGCGGTAGAGCGGACCCAAATCTACTCGTGCGGTAGCAGACCCAAATCAACTCGTGCGGTAGCAGACCCAAATCAACTCGTGCGGTAGCAGACCCAAATCAACTCGTGCGGTAGCAGACACAAATCAACTCGCGCGGTAGAGCAGACCCAAATCAACTCGTGCGGTAGAGCAAACCCAAATCTACTCGTGCGGTAGCAGACCCAGATCAACTCGTGCGGTAGCAGACCCGAATCAACTCGTGCGGTAGCAGGTCCAAATCAATTCGTGCGGTAGCTGACCCAAATCAACTCGTGCGGTAGCAGGTCGAAATCAATTCGTGCGGTAGCAGACCCAAATCAACTCGCGCGGTAGAGCAGACCCAAATCAACTCGTGCGGTAGAGCAGACCCAAATCTACTCGTGCGGTAGCAGACCCAAATCAACTCGTGCGGTAGCAGACCCGAATCAACTCGTGCGGTAGCAGGTCCAAATCAATTCGTGCGGTAGCAGACCCAAATCAACTCATGCGGTAGCAGGTCGAAATCAATTCGTGCGGTAGCAGACCCAAATCAACTCGTGCGGTAGCAGGTGGAAATCAATTCGTGCGGTAGCAGACCCAAATCAACTCGTGCGGTAGCAGGTCGAAATCAATTCGTGCGGTAGCAGACTCAAATCAACTCGCGCGGTAGAGCAAACCCAAATCTACTCGTGCGGTAGCAGACCCAAATCAACTCGTGCGGTAGCAGATCCAAATCTACTCTTGCGGTAGCAGACCCAAATCAACTCGTGCGGTAGCAGACCCAAATCAACTCGTGCGGTAGCAGACCCAAATCAACTCGTGCGGTAGCAGACACAAATCAACTCGCGCGGTAGAGCAGACCCAAATCAACTCGTGCGGTAGAGCAAACCCAAATCTACTCGTGCGGTAGCAGACCCAAATCAACTCGTGCGGTAGCAGACCCGAATCAACTCGTGCGGTAGCAGGTCCAAATCAATTCGTGCGGTAGCTGACCCAAATCAACTCGTGCGGTAGCAGGTCGAAATCAATTCGTGCGGTAGCAGACCCAAATCAACTCGCGCGGTAGAGCAGACCCAAATCAACTCGTGCGGTAGAGCAGACCCAAATCTACTCGTGCGGTAGCAGACCCAAATCAACTCGTGCGGTAGCAGACCCGAATCAACTCGTGCGGTAGCAGGTCCAAATCAATTCGTGCGGTAGCAGGTCCAAATCAATTCGTGCGGTAGCAGACCCAAATCAACTCGCGCGGTAGAGCAGACCCAAATCTACTCGTGCGGTAGCAGACCCAAATCAACTCGTGCGGTAGCAGACCCAAATCAACTCGTGCGGTAGCAGGTCGAAATCAATTCGTGCGGTAGCAGACCCAAATCAACTCGTGCGGTAGCAGACCCAAATCAACTCGTGCGGTAGCAGGTCGAAATCAATTCGTGCGGTAGCAGACCCAAATCAACTCGCGCGGTAGCAGACCCAAATCAACTCGTGCGGTAGCAGACCCAAATCAACTCGTGCGGTAGCAGACCCAAATCAACTCGTGCGGTAGCAGACCCAAATCTACTCGTGCGGTAGCAGACCCAAATCAACTCGTGCGGTAGCAGATCCAAATCAACTCGTGCGGTAGCAGACCCAAATCAACTCGTGCGGTAGCAGACCCAAATCAACTCGTGCGGTAGCAGGTCGAAATCAATTCGTGCGGTAGCAGACCCAAATCAACTCGTGCGGTAGCAGGTCGAAATCAATTCGTGCGGTAGCAGACCCAAATCAACTCGTGCGGTAGCAGGTCGAAATCAATTCGTGCGGTAGCAGACCCAAATCAACTCGCGCGGTAGAGCGGACCCAAATCTACTCGTGCGGTAGCAGACCCAAATCAACTCGTGCGGTAGCAGACCCAAATCAACTCGTGCGGTAGCAGGTCGAAATCAATTCGTGCGGTAGCAGACCCAAATCAACTCGTGCGGTAGCAGGTCGAAATCAATTCGTGCGGTAGCAGACCCAAATCAACTCGCGCGGTAGAGCAGACCCAAATCAACTCGTGCGGTAGAGCAGACCCAAATCTACTCGTGCGGTAGCAGACCCAAATCAACTCGTGCGGTAGCAGATCCAAATCTACTCTTGCGGTAGCAGACCCGAATCAACTCGTGCGGTAGCAGACCCAAATCAACTCGTGCGGTAGCAGACCCAAATCAACTCGTGCGGTAGCAGACCCAAATCAACTCGTGCGGTAGCAGGTCGAAATCAATTCGTGCGGTAGCAGACCCAAATCAACTCGTGCGGTAGCAGGTCGAAATCAATTCGTGCGGTAGCAGACTCAAATCAACTCGCGCGGTAGAGCAAACCCAAATCTACTCGTGCGGTAGCAGACCCAAATCAACTCGTGCGGTAGCAGACCCAAATCAACTCGTGCGGTAGCAGGTCGAAATCAATTCGTGCGGTAGCAGACCCAAATCAACTCGTGCGGTAGCAGGTCGAAATCAATTCGTGCGGTAGCAGACCCAAATCAACTCGTGCGGTAGCAGGTCGAAATCAATTCGTGCGGTAGCAGACCCAAATCAACTCGCGCGGTAGAGCAGACCCAAATCAACTCGTGCGGTAGAGCGGACCCAAATCTACTCGTGCGGTAGCAGACCCAAATCAACTCGTGCGGTAGCAGACCCAAATCAACTCGTGCGGTAGCAGACCCAAATCAACTCGTGCGGTAGCAGACACAAATCAATTCGCGCGGTAGAGCAGACCCAAATCAACTCGTGCGGTAGAGCAAACCCAAATCTACTCGTGCGGTAGCAGACCCAAATCAACTCGTGCGGTAGCAGACCCGAATCAACTCGTGCGGTAGCAGGTCCAAATCAATTCGTGCGGTAGCTGACCCAAATCAACTCGTGCGGTAGCAGGTCGAAATCAATTCGTGCGGTAGCAGACCCAAATCAACTCGCGCGGTAGAGCAGACCCAAATCAACTCGTGCGGTAGAGCAGACCCAAATCTACTCGTGCGGTAGCAGACCCAAATCAACTCGTGCGGTAGCAGACCCGAATCAACTCGTGCGGTAGCAGGTCCAAATCAATTCGTGCGGTAGCAGACCCAAATCAACTCGTGCGGTAGCAGGTCGAAATCAATTCGTGCGGTAGCAGACCCAAATCAACTCGTGCGGTAGCAGGTGGAAATCAATTCGTGCGGTAGCAGACCCAAATCAACTCGCGCGGTAGAGCAGACCCAAATCAACTCGTGCGGTAGAGCAGACCCAAATCTACTCGTGCGGTAGCAGACCCAAATCAACTCGTGCGGTAGCAGATCCAAATATACTCTTGCGGTAGCAGACCCAAATCAACTCGTGCGGTAGCAGACCCAAATCAACTCGTGCGGTAGCAGACCCAAATCAACTCGTGCGGTAGCAGACCCAAATCAACTCGTGCGGTAGCAGATCCAAATCTACTCTTGCGGTAGCAGACCCAAATCAACTCGTGCGGTAGCAGACCCAAATCAACTCGTGCGGTAGCAGACCCAAATCAACTCGTGCGGTAGCAGACCCAAATCAACTCGTGCGGTAGCAGGTCGAAATCAATTCGTGCGGTAGCAGACCCAAATCAACTCGTGCGGTAGCAGACCCAAATCAACTCGTGCGGTAGCAGGTCGAAATCAATTCGTGCGGTAGCAGACCCAAATCAACTCGCGCGGTAGAGCAGACCCAAATCTACTCGTGCGGTAGCAGACCCAAATCAACTCGTGCGGTAGCAGATCCAAATCTACTCTTGCGGTAGCAGACCCAAATCAACTCGTGCGGTAGCAGATCCAAATCAACTCGTGCGGTAGCAGACCCAAATCAACTCGTGCGGTAGCAGACCCAAATCAACTCGTGCGGTAGCAGGTCGAAATCAATTCGTGCGGTAGCAGACCCAAATCAACTCGTGCGGTAGCAGACCCAAATCAACTCGTGCGGTAGCAGATCCAAATCTACTCTTGCGGTAGCAGACCCAAATCAACTCGTGCGGTAGCAGACCCAAATCAACTCGTGCGGTAGCAGACCCAAATCATTTCGTGCGGTAGCAGACCCAAATCAACTCGTGCGGTAGCAGATCCAAATCTACTCTTGCGGTAGCAGACCCAAATCAACTCGTGCGGTAGCAGACCCAAATCAACTCGTGCGGTAGCAGACCCAAATCAACTCGTGCGGTAGCAGACCCAAATCAACTCGTGCGGTAGCAGGTCGAAATCAATTCGTGCGGTAGCAGACCCAAATCAACTCGTGCGGTAGCAGACCCAAATCAACTCGTGCGGTAGCAGGTCGAAATCAATTCGTGCGGTAGCAGACCCAAATCAACTCGCGCGGTAGAGCAGACCCAAATCTACTCGTGCGGTAGCAGACCCAAATCAACTCGTGCGGTAGCAGATCCAAATCTACTCTTGCGGTAGCAGACCCAAATCAACTCGTGCGGTAGCAGACCCAAATCAACTCGTGCGGTAGCAGGTCCAAATCAATTCGTGCGGTAGCAGACCCAAATCAACTCGCGCGGTAGAGCAGACCCAAATCAACTCGTGCGGTAGCAGACCCAAATCTACTCGTGCGGTAGCAGACCCAAATCAACTCGTGCGGTAGCAGATCCAAATCTACTCTTGCGGTAGCAGACCCAAATCAACTCGTGCGGTAGCAGACCCAAATCAACTTGTGCGGTAGCAGGTCGAAATCAATTCGTGCGGTAGCAGACCCAAATCAACTCGTGCGGTAGCAGGTCGAAATCAATTCGTGCGGTAGCAGACCCAAATCAACTCGCGCGGTAGCAGGTGGAAATCAATTCGTGCGGTAGCAGACCCAAATCAACTCGCGCGGTAGAGCAGACCCAAATCAACTCGTGCGGTAGAGCAGACCCAAATCTACTCGTGCGGTAGCAGACCCAAATCAACTCGTGCGGTAGCAGATCCAAATCTACTCTTGCGGTAGCAGACCCAAATCAACTCGTGCGGTAGCAGACCCAAATCAACTCGTGCGGTAGCAGACCCAAATCAACTCGTGCGGTAGCAGACCCAAATCAACTCGTGCGGTAGCAGATCCAAATCTACTCTTGCGGTAGCAGACCCAAATCAACTCGTGCGGTAGCAGACCCAAATCAACTCGTGCGGTAGCAGACCCAAATCAACTCGTGCGGTAGCAGACCCAAATCAACTCGTGCGGTAGCAGGTCGAAATCAATTCGTGCGGTAGCAGACCCAAATCAACTCGTGCGGTAGCAGACCCAAATCAACTCGTGCGGTAGCAGGTCGAAATCAATTCGTGCGGTAGCAGACCCAAATCAACTCGCGCGGTAGAGCAGACCCAAATCTACTCGTGCGGTAGCAGACCCAAATCAACTCGTGTGGTAGCAGATCCAAATCTACTCTTGCGGTAGCAGACCCAAATCAACTCGTGCGGTAGCAGACCCAAATCAACTCGTGCGGTAGCAGGTCCAAATCAATTCGTGCGGTAGCAGACCCAAATCAACTCGCGCGGTAGAGCAGACCCAAATCAACTCGTGCGGTAGCAGACCCAAATCTACTCGTGCGGTAGCAGACCCAAATCAACTCGTGCGGTAGCAGATCCAAATCTACTCTTGCGGTAGCAGACCCAAATCAACTCGTGCGGTAGCAGACCCAAATCAACTCGTGCGGTAGCAGGTCGAAATCAATTCGTGCGGTAGCAGACCCAAATCAACTCGTGCGGTAGCAGGTCGAAATCAATTCGTGCGGTAGCAGACCCAAATCAACTCGCGCGGTAGAGCAGACCCAAATCAACTCGTGCGGTAGCAGACCCAAATCAACTCGTGCGGTAGCAGGTCGAAATCAATTCGTGCGGTAGCAGACCCAAATCAACTCGTGCGGTAGCAGGTCGAAATCAATTCGTGCGGTAGCAGACCCAAATCAACTCGTGCGGTAGCAGGTCGAAATCAATTCGTGCGGTAGCAGACCCAAATCAACTCGCGCGGTAGAGCAGACCCAAATCAACTCGTGCGGTAGAGCGGACCCAAATCTACTCGTGCGGTAGCAGACCCAAATCAACTCGTGCGGTAGCAGGTCGAAATCAATTCGTGCGGTAGCAGACCCAAATCAACTCGTGCGGTAGCAGGTCGAAATCAATTCGTGCGGTAGCAGACCCAAATCAACTCGCGCGGTAGAGCAGACCCAAATCAACTCGTGCGGTAGAGCAGACCCAAATCTACTCGTGCGGTAGCAGACCCAAATCAACTCGTGCGGTAGCAGATCCAAATCTACTCTTGCGGTAGCAGACCCGAATCAACTCGTGCGGTAGCAGACCCAAATCAACTCGTGCGGTAGCAGACCCAAATCAACTCGTGCGGTAGCAGACCCAAATCAACTCGTGCGGTAGCAGGTCGAAATCAATTCGTGCGGTAGCAGACCCAAATCAACTCGTGCGGTAGCAGGTCGAAATCAATTCGTGCGGTAGCAGACTCAAATCAACTCGCGCGGTAGAGCAAACCCAAATCTACTCGTGCGGTAGCAGACCCAAATCAACTCGTGCGGTAGCAGACCCAAATCAACTCGTGCGGTAGCAGGTCGAAATCAATTCGTGCGGTAGCAGACCCAAATCAACTCGTGCGGTAGCAGGTCGAAATCAATTCGTGCGGTAGCAGACCCAAATCAACTCGTGCGGTAGCAGGTCGAAATCAATTCGTGCGGTAGCAGACCCAAATCAACTCGCGCGGTAGAGCAGACCCAAATCAACTCGTGCGGTAGAGCGGACCCAAATCTACTCGTGCGGTAGCAGACCCAAATCAACTCGTGCGGTAGCAGACCCAAATCAACTCGTGCGGTAGCAGACCCAAATCAACTCGTGCGGTAGCAGACACAAATCAACTCGCGCGGTAGAGCAGACCCAAATCAACTCGTGCGGTAGAGCAAACCCAAATCTACTCGTGCGGTAGCAGACCCAGATCAACTCGTGCGGTAGCAGACCCGAATCAACTCGTGCGGTAGCAGGTCCAAATCAATTCGTGCGGTAGCTGACCCAAATCAACTCGTGCGGTAGCAGGTCGAAATCAATTCGTGCGGTAGCAGACCCAAATCAACTCGCGCGGTAGAGCAGACCCAAATCAACTCGTGCGGTAGAGCAGACCCAAATCTACTCGTGCGGTAGCAGACCCAAATCAACTCGTGCGGTAGCAGACCCGAATCAACTCGTGCGGTAGCAGGTCCAAATCAATTCGTGCGGTAGCAGACCCAAATCAACTCATGCGGTAGCAGGTCGAAATCAATTCGTGCGGTAGCAGACCCAAATCAACTCGTGCGGTAGCAGGTGGAAATCAATTCGTGCGGTAGCAGACCCAAAGCAACTCGTGCGGTAGCAGGTCGAAATCAATTCGTGCGGTAGCAGACTCAAATCAACTCGCGCGGTAGAGCAAACCCAAATCTACTCGTGCGGTAGCAGACCCAAATCAACTCGTGCGGTAGCAGATCCAAATCTACTCTTGCGGTAGCAGACCCAAATCAACTCGTGCGGTAGCAGACCCAAATCAACTCGTGCGGTAGCAGACCCAAATCAACTCGTGCGGTAGCAGACACAAATCAACTCGCGCGGTAGAGCAGACCCAAATCAACTCGTGCGGTAGAGCAAACCCAAATCTACTCGTGCGGTAGCAGACCCAAATCAACTCGTGCGGTAGCAGACCCGAATCAACTCGTGCGGTAGCAGGTCCAAATCAATTCGTGCGGTAGCTGACCCAAATCAACTCGTGCGGTAGCAGGTCGAAATCAATTCGTGCGGTAGCAGACCCAAATCAACTCGCGCGGTAGAGCAGACCCAAATCAACTCGTGCGGTAGAGCAGACCCAAATCTACTCGTGCTGTAGCAGACCCAAATCAACTCGTGCGGTAGCAGACCCGAATCAACTCGTGCGGTAGCAGGTCCAAATCAATTCGTGCGGTAGCAGGTCCAAATCAATTCGTGCGGTAGCAGACCCAAATCAACTCGCGCGGTAGAGCAGACCCAAATCTACTCGTGCGGTAGCAGGTGGAAATCAATTCGTGCGGTAGCAGACCCAAATCAACTCGCGCGGTAGAGCAGACCCAAATCAACTCGTGCGGTAGAGCAGACCCAAATCTACTCGTGCGGTAGCAGACCCAAATCAACTCGTGCGGTAGCAGATCCAAATCTACTCTTGCGGTAGCAGACCCAAATCAACTCGTGCGGTAGCAGACCCAAATCAACTCGTGCGGTAGCAGACCCAAATCAACTCGTGCGGTAGCAGACCCAAATCAACTCGTGCGGTAGCAGACCCAAATCTACTCGTGCGGTAGCAGACCCAAATCAACTCGTGCGGTAGCAGATCCAAATCAACTCGTGCGGTAGCAGACCCAAATCAACTCGTGCGGTAGCAGACCCAAATCAACTCGTGCGGTAGCAGGTCGAAATCAATTCGTGCGGTAGCAGACCCAAATCAACTCGTGCGGTAGCAGGTCCCAAATCAATTCGTGCGGTAGCAGACCCAAATCAACTCGTGCGGTAGCAGGTCGAAATCAATTCGTGCGGTAGCAGACCCAAATCAACTCGCGCGGTAGAGCAGACCCAAATCAACTCGTGCGGTAGCAGACCCAAATCAACTCGTGCGGTAGCAGACCCAAATCAACTCGTGCGGTAGCAGGTCGAGTGCGGTAGCAGACCCAAATCAACTCGTGCGGTAGCAGGTCCAAATCAATTCGTGCGGTAGCAGACCCAAATCAACTCGTGCGGTAGCAGACCCAAATCAACTCGTGCGGTAGCAGACCCAAATCAACTCGTGCGGTAGCAGACCCAAATCAACTCGTGCGGTAGCAGACCCAAATCAACTCGTGCGGTAGCAGACCCAAATCAACTCGTGCGGTAGCAGACCCAAATCAACTCGTGCGGTAGCAGACCCAAATCAACTCGTGCGGTAGCAGACCCAAATCAACTCGTGCGGTAGCAGACCCAAATCAATTCGTGCGGTAGCAGACCCAAATCAACTCGTGCGGTAGCAGGTCGAAATCAATTCGTGCGGTAGCAGACTCAAATCAACTCGCGCGGTAGAGCAAACCCAAATCTACTCGTGCGGTAGCAGACCCAAATCAACTCGTGCGGTAGCAGACCCAAATCAACTCGTGCGGTAGCAGGTCGAAATCAATTCGTGCGGTAGCAGACCCAAATCAACTCGTGCGGTAGCAGGTCGAAATCAATTCGTGCGGTAGCAGACCCAAATCAACTCGTGCGGTAGCAGGTCGAAATCAATTCGTGCGGTAGCAGACCCAAATCAACTCGCGCGGTAGAGCAGACCCAAATCAACTCGTGCGGTAGAGCGGACCCAAATCTACTCGTGCGGTAGCAGACCCAAATCAACTCGTGCGGTAGCAGACCCAAATCAACTCGTGCGGTAGCAGACCCAAATCAACTCGTGCGGTAGCAGACACAAATCAATTCGCGCGGTAGAGCAGACCCAAATCAACTCGTGCGGTAGAGCAAACCCAAATCTACTCGTGCGGTAGCAGACCCAAATCAACTCGTGCGGTAGCAGACCCGAATCAACTCGTGCGGTAGCAGGTCCAAATCAATTCGTGCGGTAGCTGACCCAAATCAACTCGTGCGGTAGCAGGTCGAAATCAATTCGTGCGGTAGCAGACCCAAATCAACTCGCGCGGTAGAGCAGACCCAAATCAACTCGTGCGGTAGAGCAGACCCAAATCTACTCGTGCGGTAGCAGACCCAAATCAACTCGTGCGGTAGCAGACCCGAATCAACTCGTGCGGTAGCAGGTCCAAATCAATTCGTGCGGTAGCAGACCCAAATCAACTCGTGCGGTAGCAGGTCGAAATCAATTCGTGCGGTAGCAGACCCAAATCAACTCGTGCGGTAGCAGGTGGAAATCAATTCGTGCGGTAGCAGACCCAAATCAACTCGCGCGGTAGAGCAGACCCAAATCAACTCGTGCGGTAGAGCAGACCCAAATCTACTCGTGCGGTAGCAGACCCAAATCAACTCGTGCGGTAGCAGATCCAAATATACTCTTGCGGTAGCAGACCCAAATCAACTCGTGCGGTAGCAGACCCAAATCAACTCGTGCGGTAGCAGACCCAAATCAACTCGTGCGGTAGCAGACCCAAATCAACTCGTGCGGTAGCAGATCCAAATCTACTCTTGCGGTAGCAGACCCAAATCAACTCGTGCGGTAGCAGACCCAAATCAACTCGTGCGGTAGCAGACCCAAATCAACTCGTGCGGTAGCAGACCCAAATCAACTCGTGCGGTAGCAGGTCGAAATCAATTCGTGCGGTAGCAGACCCAAATCAACTCGTGCGGTAGCAGACCCAAATCAACTCGTGCGGTAGCAGGTCGAAATCAATTCGTGCGGTAGCAGACCCAAATCAACTCGCGCGGTAGAGCAGACCCAAATCTACTCGTGCGGTAGCAGACCCAAATCAACTCGTGCGGTAGCAGATCCAAATCTACTCTTGCGGTAGCAGACCCAAATCAACTCGTGCGGTAGCAGATCCAAATCAACTCGTGCGGTAGCAGACCCAAATCAACTCGTGCGGTAGCAGACCCAAATCAACTCGTGCGGTAGCAGGTCGAAATCAATTCGTGCGGTAGCAGACCCAAATCAACTCGTGCGGTAGCAGACCCAAATCAACTCGTGCGGTAGCAGATCCAAATCTACTCTTGCGGTAGCAGACCCAAATCAACTCGTGCGGTAGCAGACCCAAATCAACTCGTGCGGTAGCAGACCCAAATCATTTCGTGCGGTAGCAGACCCAAATCAACTCGTGCGGTAGCAGATCCAAATCTACTCTTGCGGTAGCAGACCCAAATCAACTCGTGCGGTAGCAGACCCAAATCAACTCGTGCGGTAGCAGACCCAAATCAACTCGTGCGGTAGCAGACCCAAATCAACTCGTGCGGTAGCAGGTCGAAATCAATTCGTGCGGTAGCAGACCCAAATCAACTCGTGCGGTAGCAGACCCAAATCAACTCGTGCGGTAGCAGGTCGAAATCAATTCGTGCGGTAGCAGACCCAAATCAACTCGCGCGGTAGAGCAGACCCAAATCTACTCGTGCGGTAGCAGACCCAAATCAACTCGTGCGGTAGCAGATCCAAATCTACTCTTGCGGTAGCAGACCCAAATCAACTCGTGCGGTAGCAGACCCAAATCAACTCGTGCGGTAGCAGGTCCAAATCAATTCGTGCGGTAGCAGACCCAAATCAACTCGCGCGGTAGAGCAGACCCAAATCAACTCGTGCGGTAGCAGACCCAAATCTACTCGTGCGGTAGCAGACCCAAATCAACTCGTGCGGTAGCAGATCCAAATCTACTCTTGCGGTAGCAGACCCAAATCAACTCGTGCGGTAGCAGACCCAAATCAACTTGTGCGGTAGCAGGTCGAAATCAATTCGTGCGGTAGCAGACCCAAATCAACTCGTGCGGTAGCAGGTCGAAATCAATTCGTGCGGTAGCAGACCCAAATCAACTCGCGCGGTAGCAGGTGGAAATCAATTCGTGCGGTAGCAGACCCAAATCAACTCGCGCGGTAGAGCAGACCCAAATCAACTCGTGCGGTAGAGCAGACCCAAATCTACTCGTGCGGTAGCAGACCCAAATCAACTCGTGCGGTAGCAGATCCAAATCTACTCTTGCGGTAGCAGACCCAAATCAACTCGTGCGGTAGCAGACCCAAATCAACTCGTGCGGTAGCAGACCCAAATCAACTCGTGCGGTAGCAGACCCAAATCAACTCGTGCGGTAGCAGATCCAAATCTACTCTTGCGGTAGCAACACCCAAATCAACTCGTGCGGTAGCAGACCCAAATCAACTCGTGCGGTAGCAGACCCAAATCAACTCGTGCGGTAGCAGACCCAAATCAACTCGTGCGGTAGCAGGTCGAAATCAATTCGTGCGGTAGCAGACCCAAATCAACTCGTGCGGTAGCAGACCCAAATCAACTCGTGCGGTAGCAGGTCGAAATCAATTCGTGCGGTAGCAGACCCAAATCAACTCGCGCGGTAGAGCAGACCCAAATCTACTCGTGCGGTAGCAGACCCAAATCAACTCGTGTGGTAGCAGATCCAAATCTACTCTTGCGGTAGCAGACCCAAATCAACTCGTGCGGTAGCAGACCCAAATCAACTCGTGCGGTAGCAGGTCCAAATCAATTCGTGCGGTAGCAGACCCAAATCAACTCGCGCGGTAGAGCAGACCCAAATCAACTCGTGCGGTAGCAGACCCAAATCTACTCGTGCGGTAGCAGACCCAAATCAACTCGTGCGGTAGCAGATCCAAATCTACTCTTGCGGTAGCAGACCCAAATCAACTCGTGCGGTAGCAGACCCAAATCAACTCGTGCGGTAGCAGGTCGAAATCAATTCGTGCGGTAGCAGACCCAAATCAACTCGTGCGGTAGCAGGTCGAAATCAATTCGTGCGGTAGCAGACCCAAATCAACTCGCGCGGTAGAGCAGACCCAAATCAACTCGTGCGGTAGAGCAGACCCAAATTTACTCGTGCGGTAGCAGACCCAAATCAACTCGTGCGGTAGCAGACCCGAATCAACTCGTGCGGTAGCAGGTCCAAATCAATTCGTGCGGTAGCAGACCCAAATCAACTCGTGCGGTAGCAGGTCGAAATCAATTCGTGCGGTAGCAGACCCAAATCAACTCGTGCGGTAGCAGGTCGAAATCAATTCGTGCGGTAGCAGACCCAAATCAACTCGCGCGGTAGAGCAGACCCAAATCAACTCGTGCGGTAGCAGACCCAAATCAACTCGTGCGGTAGCAGACCCAAATCAACTCGTGCGGTAGAGCAGACCCAAATCTACTCGTGCGGTAGCAGACCCAAATCAACTCGTGCGGTAGCAGATCCAAATCTACTCTTGCGGTAGCAGACCCGAATCAACTCGTGCGGTAGCAGACCCAAATCAACTCGTGCGGTAGCAGACCCAAATCAACTCGTGCGGTAGCAGACCCAAATCAACTCGTGCGGTAGCAGGTCGAAATCAATTCGTGCGGTAGCAGACCCAAATCAACTCGTGCGGTAGCAGGTCGAAATCAATTCGTGCGGTAGCAGACTCAAATCAACTCGCGCGGTAGAGCAGACCCAAATCTACTCGTGCGGTAGCAGACCCAAATCAACTCGTGCGGTAGCAGATCCAAATCTACTCTTGCGGTAGCAGACCCAAATCAACTCGTGCGGTAGCAGACCCAAATCAACTCGTGCGGTAGCAGACCCAAATCAACTCGTGCGGTAGCAGACACAAATCAACTCGTGCGGTAGCAGGTCGAAATCAATTCGTGCGGTAGCAGACCCAAATCAACTCGTGCGGTAGCAGGTCCAAATCAATTCGTGCGGTAGCAGACCCAAATCAACTCGCGCGGTAGAGCAGACCCAAATCAACTCGTGCGGTAGCAGACCCAAATCTACTCGTGCGGTAGCAGACCCAAATCAACTCGTGCGGTAGCAGATCCAAATCTACTCTTGCGGTAGCAGACCCAAATCAACTCGTGCGGTAGCAGACCCAAATCAACTCGTGCGGTAGCAGGTCCAAATCAATTCGTGCGGTAGCAGACCCAAATCAACTCGCGCGGTAGAGCAGACCCAAATCAACTCGTGCGGTAGCAGACCCAAATCTACTCGTGCGGTAGCAGACCCAAATCAACTCGTGCGGTAGCAGACCCAAATCAACTCGTGCGGTAGCAGGTCGAAATCAATTCGTGCGGTAGCAGACCCAAATCAACTCGTGCGGTAGCAGGTCGAAATCGATTCGTGCGGTAGCAGACCCAAATCAACTCGCGCGGTAGAGCAGACCCAAATCAACTCGTGCGGTAGAGCAGACCCAAATCTACTCGTGCGGTAGCAGACTCAAATCAACTCGTGCGGTAGCAGACCCGAATCAACTCGTGCGGTAGCAGGTCCAAATCAATTCGTGCGGTAGCAGACCCAAATCAACTCGTGCGGTAGCAGGTCGAAATCAATTCGTGCGGTAGCAGACCCAAATCAACTCGTGCGGTAGCAGACCCAAATCAACTCGTGCGGTAGCAGACCCAAATCAACTCGTGCGGTAGCAGACACAAATCAACTCGTGCGGTAGCAGGTCGAAATCAATTCGTGCGGTAGCAGACCCAAATCAACTCGTGCGGTAGCAGGTCCAAATCAATTCGTGCGGTAGCAGACCCAAATCAACTCGTGCGGTAGCAGACCCAAATCAACTCGTGCGGTAGCAGACACAAATCAACTCGTGCGGTAGCAGGTCGAAATCAATTCGTGCGGTAGCAGACCCAAATCAACTCGCGCGGTAGAGCAGACCCAAATCAACTCGTGCGGTAGCAGACCCAAATCTACTCGTGCGGTAGCAGACCCAAATCAACTCGTGCGCTAGCAGATCCAAATCTACTCTTGCGGTAGCAGACCCAAATCAACTCGTGCGGTAGCAGACCCAAATCAACTCGTGCGGTAGCAGGTCCAAATCAATTCGTGCGGTAGCAGACCCAAATCAACTCGCGCGGTAGAGCAGACCCAAATCAACTCGTGCGGTAGCAGACCCAAATCTACTCGTGCGGTAGCAGACCCAAATCAACTCGTGCGGTAGCAGATCCAAATCTACTCTTGCGGTAGCAGACCCAAATCAACTCGTGCGGTAGCAGACCCAAATCAACTCGTGCGGTAGCAGGTCGAAATCAATTCGTGCGGTAGCAGACCCAAATCAACTCGTGCGGTAGCAGGTCGAAATCAATTCGTGCGGTAGCAGACCCAAATCAACTCGCGCGGTAGAGCAGACCCAAATCAACTCGTGCGGTAGAGCAGACCCAAATCTACTCGTGCGGTAGCAGACTCAAATCAACTCGTGTGGTAGCAGACCCGAATCAACTCGTGCGGTAGCAGGTCCAAATCAATTCGTGCGGTAGCAGACCCAAATCAACTCGTGCGGTAGCAGGTCGAAATCAATTCGTGCGGTAGCAGACCCAAATCAACTCGTGCGGTAGCAGGTCGAAATCAATTCGTGCGGTAGCAGACCCAAATCAACTCGCGCGGTAGAGCAGACCCAAATCAACTCGTGCGGTAGCAGACCCAAATCAACTCGTGCGGTAGCAGACCCAAATCAACTCGTGCGGTAGAGCAGACCCAAATCTACTCGTGCGGTAGCAGACCCAAATCAACTCGTGCGGTAGCAGATCCAAATCTACTCTTGCGGTAGCAGACCCGAATCAACTCGTGCGGTAGCAGACCCAAATCAACTCGTGCGGTAGCAGACCCAAATCAACTCGTGCGGTAGCAGACCCAAATCAACTCGTGCGGTAGCAGGTCGAAATCAATTCGTGCGGTAGCAGACCCAAATCAACTCGTGCGGTAGCAGGTCGAAATCAATTCGTGCGGTAGCAGACTCAAATCAACTCGCGCGGTAGAGCAGACCCAAATCTACTCGTGCGGTAGCAGACCCAAATCAACTCGTGCGGTAGCAGATCCAAATCTACTCTTGCGGTAGCAGACCCAAATCAACTCGTGCGGTAGCAGACCCAAATCAACTCGTGCGGTAGCAGACCCAAATCAACTCGTGCGGTAGCAGACACAAATCAACTCGTGCGGTAGCAGGTCGAAATCAATTCGTGCGGTAGCAGACCCAAATCAACTCGTGCGGTAGCAGGTCCAAATCAATTCGTGCGGTAGCAGACCCAAATCAACTCGCGCGGTAGAGCAGACCCAAATCAACTCGTGCGGTAGCAGACCCAAATCTACTCGTGCGGTAGCAGACCCAAATCAACTCGTGCGGTAGCAGATCCAAATCTACTCTTGCGGTAGCAGACCCAAATCAACTCGTGCGGTAGCAGACCCAAATCAACTCGTGCGGTAGCAGACCCAAATCAACTCGTGCGGTAGCAGACCCAAATCAACTCGTGCGGTAGCAGGTCGAAATCAATTCGTGCGGTAGCAGACCCAAATCAACTCGTGCGGTAGCAGGTCGAAATCAATTCGTGCGGTAGCAGACCCAAATCAACTCGTGCGGTAGCAGACCCAAATCAACTCGTGCGGTAGCAGACCCAAATCAACTCGTGCGGTAGCAGACCCAAATCAACTCGTGCGGTAGCAGGTCGAAATCAATTCGTGCGGTAGCAGACCCAAATCAACTCGCGCGGTAGAGCAGACCCAAACCAACTCTTGCGGTAGCAGACCCAAATCAACTCGTGCGGTAGCAGACCCAAATCAACTCGTGCGGTAGCAGGTCCAAATCAATTCGTGCGGTAGCAGACCCAAATCAACTCGTGCGGTAGCAGACCCAAAGCAACTCGTGAAAATGAATTGAAAGTATAGCAACCACACAGAATTTCCCAAACCACAGAAATGTCTCGTGCGGTAGCAACCCAACCCGTTTTGTACCCACTCCGCTAAGGTGCAAACGCTGCCTGCCGGACGATCTTTTAGTACGTCTGACCTCTCCTTGCTTCCCGTTGAGAAATAAAAAATATTGATCTGTTCGTAACTCATGATCTTAAGCCAACGTCAACACTGTCCGACATATATGTAAATGATTCCCTTATTATTCTCACTCACCAAAACGTCGAGCCTTGGTCGAGCAAAATTATAACCGTAAATAAGAAGGTAACACTGTATCATTACTACCACGTGTGATTAAAATGAATTAAAAATATAACAACCACACAGAATTTCCCAAACCACAAAAATGTCATGGTTTGGTTGTATCTCGATCTTTTAGCATATGTATCTGTCTTTTCTTTGCTCTCTGTGATCTTACAGAAATTTTCACAATATCTTCGTCCTGACCGCAATCAGCCAGTACATTGGATATTTCAAGAAAATGGTTTTTAAATACATTGTCACTTTTTTCAAGCAGTTCGCAGATCCAGTTTTGAGTTCAGTTCGTTGACCACTATTACTAATTTCAATTTGATATTGTGTTATTACACAGATAAAAAGGGAGTCAGAATGTCGGAATAATTAAGTAACGTGTTTCAATGTATTCCGAAATGTTCACGACAACAGAACAGAGAGTAAATAACGCTGTGATTAACATCGTTTGAACTCCGTAGAAATTCTATTAACATTGGATGAACTTTTAAAAATTTCTATCAACAGCTTATGAATAATTACACAGTTTTTTCACGAGGTAAAGAAATCAAAACTTTTGGTATGTATGTATAAAAATACTTTTCTTTCTCCATGTGGATTCATTTTCAGACAGTCACAGACAGTCTCAATGATCACTGAGAAACAGTGACTCATTTTGCTTTCGATCATCCGCTTTTTCTCGCACCATACCTCTTACTGCCATGACAAAGAGTAACTGAGAGCCTTCATTTTTCCAACATCAATTTTCCACTTTTGTTGTAGCGTCAAACATGATGTGAAAAATTGGCAACACTTGCTGAAGAAACGTATGTTCGAAGGAGAAGTTATTAGTTGGCTGAACTCCTCCTGTTCTCTGATTTTACAATAAGCATGTTCAAATACTCCATGAAGCTGTTCATGTAGTGAAAGAATTTTCCCCGAGTTCTACATAAAATTTGCTTTTCTTCACAGGAAAACATCTCTGCCAAAAGTACACCCGTTGGTGTCTAGCTGGCGCCAAACATGTGTGAACCCTCTGACTGCTAGATCACGTGAATGAAGGAGAGTACAGCCCATGCCTTGCGCGGTTTTCGTGCCAGCCAGTAAAACAGAGAGCATACGGAAAAGGAGAGCAGGAGAAGCGGAGAAATTTGTCTCCTGGCAGTGTTCGTTTCCTTACTCACACTTGTCCCATCTCTCACGCCGTGAGGCTGGTTTTTGTAAAAACCTTAGCACTGACTCGAGTTTCATGAATATTTCAAGAAAAAAACACGTTTTGTCACTAGAAAATATTTACTACGCCTACTTACCGACGATATTTCAAATCCAGTGTATTCTTAAACTCTTTTAAATATAACTTTTGTTTCACTGACTGTTTATCATTAGAAAAACGTTTCCCAGTGCTTGAAGTTATGTTCGTGAAATCAATGTAATGCTGAATTGAGAGATTTGAACTTCAACAAGCGCCAAACACTCAGCGTTACCCTTGTAGATGAACGTTGTGGTTGTCATGGCACCGGGTCGATAACCTACTCGGACAACATGAAATACAAATTTCCCACTTTTTCTGTTGATCCGTTAGTTTAGAAGTTCTTGAAAGTGCGGATCCTACGTTTTTGCTGCTATAAAAAGAAGCGCAAACACTCATCGTTACCATCAGGTCCTATGCTGATTTGATAAAAGCTTGATTGTTTTCAATAATTTTCATTGGAAGTTATGAATTATCTCTCTCCAATCTTTTACATTTTCAAGAACAAGTATCTCCAAAGTTTTTTTAGTGTCAATTTCACTTTTATTTGTTCTACAGGCACGTATTTCTCATATCTGAACTTGATTAAAAATGTAAGTGCTTTTTAAAAACAATATTTTATCTATCTCTCTCTTCTCATTCTTTTTCACTCTTTTTCACTCTTTCTCCCCTATAACTCTCTCCCTTTCTCTATCTCTACCTCTCTACCTCTCTCTCTCGAACTATCAAAAATTTATCGGATATGTATTCACACTGAATTTGTGAATTTTAAAAGGATTCTCTATTTGAACTGCTCTGTAACTTGAACAGTTAACCACCATGAAATATCACTTTACACCTTCTGCTACTGCTTCGTACATGTGCAGAAAAAAACCAATTGTTTTTTGCCTTCATTACTCTTCTTCAGAGAAGAAATGGCTGAGAAAAAGCTAGCTGAAGAAGTACAAAGCTTGTTGCTGGCAAAGTCAAATGGTAGCCGAGAAGATATGATCTCGGCAGTTATTGCTGATGAGTATAAGTAAGTATTCTTTATCTCAAAAATATTTTGTAATTTGAATGAATATTGCCAACATTTTACAGACAGTAGGTTTTGTCGGTCTTTGTTTCATTCATAACACTGAGAAGTGCAAGTTTTTCAAGAAAAATAAAGTCAGAACTATTTTTTGTCTTCAAATGCGTTGAAGTTTTGCAATCGAACAGTTGGAAAAACATTTT
Source organism: Caenorhabditis parvicauda (assembly GCA_963978915.1). Lineage (NCBI taxonomy): Eukaryota > Metazoa > Nematoda > Chromadorea > Rhabditida > Rhabditidae > Caenorhabditis > Caenorhabditis parvicauda. The sequence goes on along the minus strand of OZ022249.1, from coordinate 15,486,728 downwards.
TCAGAAAAATGTTGAACAAAGACTTGCCTGACGAAGTTGGGAAATATGGATACACGTCCTTGGACCATTTTCTGGCCTCACACGGCAATCTTTTTCAACGCCGGGTAAGTTTCACAGAAAACTTTCCAATGTTCGAGTATGTTCATTGCAGCCTAGAGGATGGGTTGCAACAGTATCAGAATTGCAACAGGATGTTGTGGATGACATGAGGAACAGCCAGAGTTAGTTTTTCATAAACTAGTTCATCTCAAACAAGTTTGTGCAAACATACATTTATTTTTCAGAAAACACTCAATATTCAAGATCAATCGGCTCTACCAGTTCGTACGCACCTGTAAAAAATATCCATATGAAATTGCAACATAACTTTTTTTCAGAATTACTGGAATTGGAAAAGAAATCAAACAGGGAATTATTCACATCATTTTTTGAATCGCGTATCAAGCCATGTAATATTTTCTCAAATTTATCATAGAAAAAATGATTTTTCAGAAGCATAAACAAAATGCTGCAGGTGCCTGGAAGAATCCAACTGTTGGAGCAGTGAGTTTTTTAAAAGTATGACTATTTACTCACTAGGAATAAAATATTGAAGCTTCAAGTTCTGGAAGCCTCATGATTTTTGAAAAGTGTGAAATTACAACAAAATAAGAAGAACTCGTAGTAGAATCACGAGATCTATCACAAAGGTTTCCAAGTTTCTCTCCGGAGGACCTCAAGTTATCACGTCTTGTAACTTTTCATTCATCTCAGCTCCATTCAGCCAAGTTGAGGAGAATAGAAACAGTCAAACTTCACAAAAAGTGAGAGCAATGAACGCTCAAACTTTTTCACGAACGACTAAAAAGTTCAAAATCATGATAGTAAGAGTACCGTAGTTATCTTAGTTATAATTTTTTATTGCAATAAGAGTGTTTCTGACTTTTCCATTAGTTCCAGATGAATTCTGCAGAGTTCTTTATTTTAAAATGATAAAACAAGAGTGAAAAAAATCTGCAAAACAAATGAATTATAATAATAAAGTTTATTTCGGGAAAAGCCCTCAATGGAAATTTTTCTAATCGTGAAGAACTATGCAGAACTTGTCAAGTAATAACGAAGAAAGAAGGGAAGATAAGATAAAATTATAAAAGGAGGGGAGGGAAAAAAACGAACCTTAAGAAAACTAAATTTAGTTTCGAAATGAATAAATAAATAAATTGAGTCTACCGAAAGAGAATGAAAAACAGGGGTTGGCTAATAAATCTTTAAGCTGCGTTATGTTTCTTTATTGGCATGGAACGGTTTGTTGTAGTGGCCTGAGCGGGAAGCTGTTCTTTCTATGACTTTCTGATCTGAATAAGAAATTTATTTCGTTTCGTGATCTTTGGAATTTTATGGTACGATCTACACACGCGAGGAACAAAGGAACACTCTCGTACTTTCTTTTTTGGCGGTTTGCACGATATCTTGAATGGATCGCCTCTTGTTTTTGAAGGAATGAGGGTGAAAAGATCTTCAGGTTTCAATAAAATTTTCCCATTCAAGATTTTTTTTAATGTACGCAAGTCCGTCAGATTTCTTCGGTTACTGAGTGTCTCTACGTTTAGTTGTGAAATTCTTTGCTCGTACGGAAATTTGTTCTTATTCAGTGTGTTGTAACCATGTATCCTGGCGTAAATTTTTCTAGTAAAGTCTCTTTGAACGGATTCGATCATATTCGAATCTTTTTTCAACCTAGGACATGATACAACAGTGCCATATTCAACAATGGGTCTCACGAAACTTTTGTATAACCTGAGCAAAAATTCCTTTCTATTTGTGTAAATCGATTTAAAAATGGTGAAAGTTTTTGCACGAGCTCTTTGTGTGTAAATCTTCCAATGCTGTGTAAACGAAAGATCAGATTCGATAAAAAATCCGAGATCCTTGACTAGAGTGACTTCTTTAATCTTGTTGCCTAGTAAGTTATAATTCGGCTTGTTCCTAGATGTTCCAAGGCTTATCACTTGCGTTTTGTTGGGTGCTAGAGTCAAACCAATTTCTGATGCCCATAAGCTTACACCATCGATAGCCTGTTTGAGCAGATTCATGTCTCCGGACTCTCTGATAGTGCAGTAAATTTTTATATCATCGGCAAAGCATTTACAGTCGACGCCCGGGACATTTATATATTTAGGTAAACTACTTGCATATATAGTAATTATATAGTTAAGAGAGAAAAATCCCAATAAGGTAACTTCTAGATCGTTTGTGAAATTTACTATTTTCAGAGAAACAATATGGTGTTGTCAGAGAATCGTCAAGAGCTCGTCAGACCTTCGGATTCTCAGTCAGGGCCAAAAACGCGGCCACCACGTGCAGCAATTGATCCGGTGTCGCTAGTTGCTGTTAGTTTTTCGAAATTTAATATTTTCTCACATTACTCTTGTTCTCTCCATTTGAAAGAGCTCTGTAGGTCCACACAATACTGTTCACAAATTCAGAGGTCTGCCGCCAATTCACCGTTACCAACTTCATCTCGTCAAACGGGGAAAAATTCAGGTTTGTGGAATATAACCTCATAATATTTTCAACCTACTCAGTGAAACCTGACACTGCTGGAAAGGTTAAGCTGAATGCTGGCACTGGAGGAAAACCCAAGCCCTTGGTGAGATTTTTCGAAAAATTTCTTGTTATTAGAACAATTTAAAAAAAAATCCAATTTTCTTCAACATTCTGGAATCTGATTGAGTATTGTATCTGAAAATAATACTGTTTTTCATGAGTTCCCTAAGTTTCTGAGAACGTTGCGTCTGCACAGAGTCCACAAAAAAATTCTGTTCGTGTTTTTCAGAGCGAAGACATGGCTTACGCTCTTATGGAAGTGCTCAGAGTCAACGACTATTGTCTTGAAGTCAGAAAAGCGATCACTTACATTGAAACAACCACTGGAAAGTGAGATTTCTCGTTTTTAATTTTTTTTATTTCCTCAATTTTTGTGCTTTCAGGCAGAATCCAGTAACTTTCACGTTCCAGTTTTTTTTAACAAATGAGAAAAAAAATTTTTTTAGCTCGAAAGAATAACATTGTGTAATCAAACTTGGACTGATTTTGCTTGCAAACCAGGTTGAGAAGATTCCAAAGCGAAAATCTGTGTCCAATTTATGTCACTGATTGAAAGCAATGTGCAAATTGGTTTGAAAGAAGCAAATTCCTGTGAAAAAAGATTCATCTTATACTACCTATTTTTAGGTACAATCTGACAAAGAAGTTCCCATCGGAAAATGAATTTCTCCGAAACCTACGGCTGACTTTTCTGAACCAGCTTAGAGACGTACAGTTCAAGACGGATGGCGGTGTCGACTATGTGTTCATCGACGTTCCAAATAGTTCATCTGATGACTCATTTTCTGATCAAGAAGAAGAAAAACCGAAATTGACGAGATCCACGCCGCCTATGCAGCAGCTTGCAATCACATCTAAAGAGGTGGAAAGAAAATTGGAAGAACAAATGAGACCGATAAAAGGAAGACAGTCTGGAAGAAACATCTACTTCCTCATCATGGAGCACCATCCGGTCCTGTACAATGACGTCATCGAAAACTTCAAAGTCATCCCAGTAGACATCTCCGACATTTTCGGTGTTAACAACTTCATTCTTCAAAAAGACAAGTTTTCTGAAGATGCACTTAAGAACAAATTGCGAAAGTGAGTTACAGTTTTATCTTTGTTAGGCACTCTTATCACTCCCAAAATTTCTTCGAAAACTTTTTTGACTATTATTTTCAAGTCGCACATGACAAAGGTACCAATTCACAAAAAAAGTAAGTGAGAATCTCACTTTCATCACTCATCTGAAAAAGTGTGGTTATTGTTTTTGTTTTGAGAAAACTGAGATTTACATTGCCATCTCCTGTCAAAAAACAGTACGAACCTCTGTTTGAACAAGAATGAAACTTTTCAAATGCTGTGAACTAATGAAAAAAATTATTTCCAATTCTGAATTTTAGCTCTCATCCCGATCTCATCACGAAGGAATATTTTGAAGACCTGAAAGAGATCTTCGAAGAGGACAAAAACGTTCAACCTCTCGTTTTGGTCAAAAAGTCATCTCAAGATACATCATTCCAGCGTGCTGTAATAATTGGCATAGCACATGTGAGTAGTTAGATTTTTAATATGAGGAAAAGTGACAAAAAATGAAATAGGAGAGAGAGAAACAGAAACAGAAGAATTCGGAAATCACATTTACAGGTTCCCTTTGTCAAGTACATTGACACTGGAAAATTTGCAATGCTGCGTAACTACGAGAATGAGCTCTACTTTTTTGACCCCGAACTGATTAAGTCACCGTTTGGTTGGCCATTGGCCTTCGAGTACAAACTGGATATCGAGGACTGCCGACGTGAAACGGTCTGTTTTTGTAATGCTCCGTTAGACTTTGTTATAATTACACCCCTTTTACCCCCTGAGAAATTGTCGAAACTCTAACCAATGTTTATCTTCGTGTTAACACCATTCTCAACAAATGTAAATCATTATTATGATGGAAACAAGAGGAACGCACAGTGGGACCAACATTTTTGCACGACTCCCTGTTTGAAAGGCTAGCACTAGATGAAAAAGACATTTTCTGAATTTTGAAAAATTTTGAAAAGGAGTAGTGAAATAACGTGTATGTACAGTGTGGACAAAAATACCGGAACGGTACATGAAGCTTCGCCACTTGAAAAAGGTTCTAGATTTTATTCTGGAATTTTGGCCTATCGTAGCCAACACTATTTTCCATAAATTTGCCAAATTTTATCCGGATGCATTAACTTCTAATTGATGTATGATGATTTGATTGAAAACAGTGGAATTTTGAGTGGACATAAAATAGAGATATACATCATACACCGATTCGAAGTTAATGAATCCGGATAAACTTGGTACACTTATGAAAAATAGTGTTGGCTACGATAGGCCAACATTTCAAAAAGAAATCTAGAACCTTGTTCAAGTAGTAAAGCTTCATGTACCGTTCCGGTATTCTCTGTCCACACTGTATTACCGCTAGACGCAATTTGAATAGCGTGAGATGGAGAGGAAGTTCAAGAAAACAACTTTGCGCTTCAGCTTCATAATGGCAGGGGCTTGAGCGTAGCGAGAAGTAGCTGCTGGTTTTTAGTAGTGAATTGAATTCTGGAATTTCAACATCAATTGAAATAATTTTTAAATTGATCATTCCACTTACAGACAACTCCTATCGACTTCAACTTTGATGACTTACATCTTGGTGCTCTACAATTGGACTGCAAGGGGAGAAATGAGAGAGTGAGTTTTTTAGAACAGACCACTGCGTTTATTGTTATTTATTTCTGTCAACAGTTCTTACTTGTTGAATCCATGCTTTGACCTGAAAACAATTGATCTGTTGCAGGGAGTCCTCACCGGAGACCTCCTTCACAACACTAACATCTTCTCAGGAAGAGGTAACAAGAGCGTTATCGAAAAGATCAAAAGAAACTTGGAAAAACATCACCAGATGAAGTTCTGAGTGTACACGATTTAGTTCTATTTGTACCTATGTGTGTGAAATCGTGTCAAATGTCTCTCATTCAATAGATTTTTTGTACATCTACTTCAAACGTAATCTGGGTAATTTAAGTATTCGCATCTTAATTCTTTCGTTGATCCTTCCTTCGTCTTTTCTTGAATTTTTCGTCTCGTCTTTCTTATATTTTCCATTCTAAAAAATTACGAGCAACACTATTTTTTATTCCAACCACAAGTAATGATATGTTTTTCCCTTCCGTTCCTAAATTTTTGTTTCCATTTTTTACCCCTTTTTTCTGTTCACCATTTTTGTTTTTTTCTTACGACTACAAACTTCAATTGTTCATATCTTTATGTTCCCAGTTGAGTCACAATAAATTTGTCGAGAGTTAACCAACATTTTGGGATGAAAATCGCGTGATTATCATAGTTTGACGGTAGTCTGGAAAGGTGAGAAAGGCGTTTTCGTCATGACAGATCTGATTTCGGCTTAAATTCAAAGATTTTCCATCATCTGCTGTCATTAATATTCATGAATGTTCAAGACGCATAAGAAGTCTAAATTGCTACTAAGTACAGCAACAAATGTCAATTACAGTGCTTTTTGTTATGAGAAAGCCGTGAATTCTTGTCACTGTTGTTTTCTTTCGAACTTAATCACTTTGCAGCTCCATTTTCGAAAATCTGGGGAGCTGCGACCCGATTTCGGAGATCTTTGACTAGACCTCACATATGACGGATCCCGCAGATGCGACTGAGGTATCCTTATGGCCGTTACCTCAGAGTCTATAGTTGTTTGTGCTGAAAAACAAGCGTGCGAAAATTTTACTGTGGAGCCAGTCGGATCTTCCTGCAGCTGTATTCGTCGAAGTCTACAGTTGTTTTCGTCAACAGTACAGATTCTCACGCTAGATCAAAGAACGAGCAAAATTCAGACAGAGAAGACTATAAGGTGAAAAACAATGTCACCCGTTACATGTCGTCGCTTCACTTCTTCAGTCCTGAAAAGAGAATGTAGCTTCTCGAAACTTTTGATGTGTATCAAAAAAACACATTGGTTTTATGTTATATTTGTGGTTAGCAGTTTTATACAACCAAACTACTAGAAAACGATCAAAAACACTCTCCGAACGGTCCTAGGACAACCTCATCTCAAAATGAAAACATGATCTTGACAGATTTTTCTTAGACCAAAATCGAAAAAAATTATCGGCGTGTGACAAAACAAATGTGCACATGGAAGTCGAAGATTCCGGGTTTTCGTAATGTTCTTTCTCAAAAAATTTCACAATAGATTCTATGTAGAACTATGGAGTAAGAAAATAGAGGCACTACTGAACAATTTTTTTCAGGTAAAAATTAAAAAAAAACATCTGTGGTGATCCTGACATGCACAAGGCCCATGTATTTTTCCGACAGACATCAAAAAATTTTGAGAAGCCCGCGAACATCTGTAGACTCTGAGGATATTTTATACAAAAACATCTGCAGATAGATCCGGATGATTCTACAGTAAAATTTTCTCACGATTGTTTTTCAGCACAAACAACTATTATAAGGTGCCGCCCATCACGAATCCTCAGTTACATCTTCACGATCCGTGATGGAAGCCGCATGTTGGTTGCATCTTCCTGACAACCAAATGACGTTCTCTGAAGTGGAAGCTCAGCTATTGGAGAACAAGTCGAACCGCTTTCTGAAAACTCGCAAGAGAATCCAGAAAGCTGAAGTATTCGCTGCGGTCCTTGTTTTGACCGTGCTGGTATTTTTCTTTGTAAGTTTTATCTTTAGTCGCAAAATTGATAGGTTGCTTAGCTGTTTCTTGTGCATCGTTTTGGAGATCAGTTGACGAATCGTTTTGCTTGACCCTTGTTAGCTAAAAAGCCAAAAGGTTGGATTAACAACTAATATTTTGTGTTACTAACAAGGGTCAAGCAAGACAATCTGTCATTCACAACTGAGTTTTATCTTCACTTCTACTTTTTAGAACCATTTTTTTACAGTTCCGGACGATTCCAAGATACCCCGTCTGTCAAAAGGACGTCCTGGAGACCATGTGCTCTGATGAGCACACAAGAGGAGCAGGTACTGGCAAAACGAGAAGAGAGAGAATGGTGGTCATGAGAAGTTTACAGGCTACACCTGCGCCGACGAGAAGCAAAGATTCCTTTTCGAGTGCTTGAACGAAAGCCAACTCCGCCTCATCGGGTGCATCAATGGAACTGGCACCACTCTGCTCATAGAGCCTTTCACACTCCCGGTACGTTCCAAATCCAATCTAAAGTCACAAGCAGAAAGATATCTTTTCATTTTTCGAAAGCTAGATTCCGTGTTCAGAATTACTTCGTGGACGTCCACTCTTCCCAAGACAACCTCGTCTGCGATCAGGATAATCGGACTCTCTCGGTTGAATACTAATTTGTGAAACCTATTGAATAAATCTGTTGAAGATAATTCTTGTGAGAAGAAATATAACCAACTTGGGTGGATTACTTTTACAATAAAAATTTGATAGTCAAACGGAAAAGATTACTTTTTTTGAGTCTAAATCATTAAGTTACTCACGGTGACTACTATTTATAGGTCCGCCACTTTGCTTTCAGTGTGTAGCACTATCATGCGTCCAAATACAGATTTTTCATCCCAATTATCTCCGTATAATCTTCATGTAGGGTAAATTGTGAAATTTCTCTTCAGTTTCGAGTACTTCAAGTTATTAATAGAGCTCCAATAGTACTTCATGAGTAGGGTTGAAAATCAATCCCGCCTGGCGGGTTTTTCAGTCGAGTTTTTTACTTTGAGTTTTTTTTTTTCAAAAATTCATTTTAGAATCCTATATCGATAACGTCGTCGGTGACATCGCCGATAACGTCAGCAATTTTTTTTTCAAAATTTGAAAATAGTTTTCTGTATTCATTTTTAAATCTGAGATCCAATTCCGACGACAATCTAGTGAAAAGTCCATTTATCAAAAAAATGGTTTCCGATAATGTCGTCAACGACGTCATCGAAATTACGTTTTTAAAAGATTTTTCTGGATTCATTCTAGAGTCTGACATCCATTTCCGACAACTCCGTCAGTGACATCGTTGACAAAGACATCTATAGAATTTTTTAAAAGTTCGAATTTTTCAAAAAATCATGATCGGATTGAGTAAAAAAACGTGTATAGTTTTTTGTACAGGTTAATTGCAACACGGTATTGTATTAGATTACATTTATTCATTAGAATAAGAATGAAAGCTTGTGGCCCTCACAAAAGGCACGAGCAGTGATAAATGGGGTAAAACATGGTTGGGACAAATGTAGTGATGGAAAAAAGAGAAAGAGAGACAGGGAGAGAGATAGGAAAAAAAAGAGAAAGAAGCGAGGAGAGGTTACAGTTATAGTGAAAACTTTAAGGTTTTATTACAAGACTAATGATGCAAAATGAAGACTGCAAACTAGAACTACTCGTTTTGTTCAACACACTGTGGGGACTCAATTCTCAGTATTGAGTAACTCTAATTCTTTACCGAGTAGTTCGTATTTCACTTTTTCGGGTTGCATGTTACATCTACAGGGAGTGACAGTGACAGGTTCAGAAGAGAAAAGGAGCCTTCACAACTCGCCTCGTTCGTGGAAAGGCTAAGAATACGGCGTGCAACTAAATAAAAGCGGGGAAACAATGATTTGTTTTTCGGCCAGAACCATTCAACTGGGTGATCTTGATGTGTTCTTCACTTTTTTGTCTCCTCTTGTTCTTCTCCAACTTCATCTCGTTGAAGTGAGGTTTTAACACTTTCCATGCGTCCTATATGATATCATAGGCTTTTTCAATCTGTAAATAAAACGTTTTGAAACACAAACAACGAGAAATAATATACCTCTGGAAAGGCTTTTTCAGACATCAAAGGGATCTCAATTGTGACTTAAGCCCAGAGTCTGCAAAATCCAGCGGTGGAATTTTTCTTGTGAAATGACATAGCCTGGAACCCAAGCCGCTCGATTGCACGAATTTCCTAGAAAAAAGTTCATAATATTATAAACTTATCACTTACATGAGATTTATTTCCTATCATTTTCTCAATCGTGTCCTGCCCTCCTAGGAAATCGAGGATCACCTCGCAGATGAGCGTACTGGAGTTCTAGAAAAAAAAGATCAAATTCAGAACAGAACTGTTAATCATCCCATATTTGTTTAATAGCTTTTTTGTTACATCGTAAATTTCGTTGAGAGCGTCCGTCGAAGAAGATTGCTTGAAAAGCTTTGCATACTGCTTTTGCGTTTGAGACATGTCGCGCTGTTTTTAATGTAGGAAACTCTGGATTCTGTTTTAATTTCGAATAAATTTATGATCCTAACCAATTGTTTGTTCCTCATCTTGTGACGATTTTTTTCGCATGATATGACGCACACAAAATTCTCAACTGTCTTCGAATCGACGTCATCAAAATTTCCAACGTCTCCTCGTAGGGCTTTTCCAGTACTTCACCCATGAGAGGCAATAAATGTGCCGTGCATCGAGAATTTAAAATATATTTCATAAATTGAATTATACAAACACAATGTTTGATAGGCAGAAAAGAAACTTACAACCACTCATTAGTGTTTCCCTCACTTCCTCTTTCTCTATTTCAAAACTTTCAAAATCTTCACAGAGAAATCGCGAAAGTCTGAAACAAAGTTAAATTTAACAAAACGTTTTTTTTACCTCTAAATCTCCAAACTTGTCGCTAATTACTGGTCCATTCAGGTTCAGTTACGCCCATTTTGGCTTGAAAGTGGTACCCACTATCATATACCAGGTTTTTCTAGAGAAAGTTCCTAGAGAAGTGCGTGCTTCTGTGAGAATATCCTTCATAGATCCGACAGCTTTCTCTTAATTCAGTGACGACGAATGTGCCGAGCATCGTCTAGAATGTCGTCTGAAACTGACTAAATCATATTATTACAACAAAATAACTCACGCATCATGACCTTGCTTAGAAGTGTAACGATTTGAACAATGTTGCCACTGCACAAATTTCGTGCGGTACAGTTTCTCCGTTGAAACGTTCCTCATACCTATGTAAAAGAAGTCGTTGGCATCGACCGCGGATTTCGGATCTCCTCCAGTCTGAAAATAAATTATAAGCGCTGTGTTTCCAAAATTTCTTACCAGTTCGAGCTGATAGTGCAGATTTTTTCCGGCATCTATATCATCGATTTCTTGTAGTGTGAACCCTATCCGTTCGACTACTAGGACCAATTTTATTTTGACAGTTGCGGCGGAGTTGAGGTTGAAGGGACCGATGCCGATATGTCGAGTAGACCGTCGAATTCGTTGTCAGACATGATTTGACGTTGTACTTCGATCGAGTTGCCGAGAACAATACACCTATCCTTATGAGGACTTTGTGGACAGTTTTGACAAAGTTGAGCGAATATAGTACATCATCTAGAAGCAAGGTGTAAGTGAATTTTTGCGCCGACCTGCCACGAGTTTCGCACTTCTAAATGTGTCATGTCAGGATACCAAATCTGCCAACCAGTTGGTTCAATTACCCAAGTTTGAAGGAAGCTTTCCTTATGGCACCGACATAAATTGACACCTATGTAAGCTGTTTAGGGGGTCGTGAATCACACCTAGTTAATTTTAGCGGTTGTAAGAGATGACAAATTGTAAAGCAATGCCTTTAGCACTTTTTAGAACTTAGAACCAAAAAACCAAAAGTGGAAATCTTTATAATTGCCATTGTACATACATTTTTTTGAATTGTTGGAGCTTTTAATTTTTTCAAAAGAAAAAAATAGTTTTCGTTTACGCTCTGTTAAGGCCAACGGAAATTCAATTCAGCATTCGAACAAAATTCTTAAGCACTCAAATCCATAGCTTCAACTTTTTTTTAAATCACGGACTAAAGAAAAAAAACAGAAATAAATTTCCATTCACACATATTTCAATCGATGGATTGAGCAACTTATCTTTGCGTCTCTCTTACATTTTCGATCTCTGAGGTTCTTTGCATCTCTAACTTTTTTACGTCTCTTCAACACTTTCAATCTCTACTGTTCTTTGCATCTCTACATAGTCTCTCGGTCAATTCACAATGCAGCGCGTTTGCAATGTCGCATTTACTCTAATTCTCTCAGGCAAAAATTTTAATCAAAAAACTTTTTAACACTATTAATTATGACTGTATAGGAAGCTTTGAAAAAATCAAGATAACAACGAAGTTTAAGCTACATTGGAGTGTACTAATATATTCATTTCCGACAGCACAGTTCCACTTCAAAAAAATCTAAGATTACCGAAATTCGTTTTTATTCAAACAATGATAATGTCAAAACTGGAATTTGTGACTTCGTTGATGGATAAATTTGCTTATTTTGTCTCCAAAATTGATAACGAACGGTTACTATAGGGGTATTATGTATAATACGTGGCTATATTCATGTTGAAATTTAGTTTTGGTCTTGGCAGAAAAAATGAAAACTAACTGGCTTTTTATTATTCTTTAGCATTGTGCTTTGTGTATAGCTTTACTTTTTGAATGTCATGATCAACAAAATAATACGGTTTTTCGTCACTGGTGACTCTTTTTCCTTCTTTCTGTAAATTCTATCAGCTCAGGGAACCAGTTGACATCCAGATTCAAAAATTTTTGGACACGATCAGCACGATTTGGCCTACATCTCTCAAACCCCCCATTAACTCAAAATTTTCAGATCTGGCTTGAAAATCTCAGATCTGACTTGAAATTTTCAGATCTGGCTTGAAAATCTCAGATCTGGCTTGAAATTTCCAGTTCTGGCTCGGAATTTCTAGATCTGGCTTGAAATATCTACATAGATCTGGTTCACCATTTTCAAAACCAAAAAGATGTTAAAAATTGTTTCAATCTGTTCGAAACACAGTTTTATAACATAACCATCAACTAGATTTTTAAGTTTCTCAAATGAAAAAAGCGAGAGCATGTAATCCATCATCTAAAATGACAAGGCAGATCTAATTCACAAAAATCTAAACGTTGAGCGCTCAGTCGAAAATCAATTATTTCTCCAAATATTTTTATACACAGTACTTCCACAAGAGCAGGATTTGAAAACTAGAAGACTTTGGGAGATTATAATCCAGATCTGGCTGTCAACGATTCCTCCTAAATGTGAAAATTGGAAGTTGTATTGTAACAAACCTCGTCCTTCACTGTTCCTCTGAGTCCACTTAACACAAATCCGGTACACGATTCGTAAGTTCCATACTGAATAGAATCAAATCTCATGATTTTATACAGACCTTCCTTCTTCATTTGTATGATCGCCATGTAGTGGAAAACGTTAGTCAAATGAGAATCATGGTCCATCACCACAACAAGCCGCACGTACAGAAGATGTACAGCCTGATTTCTGATGGATCTAGTCCAACTTTTTCTTTTTCTCTGAGTGGTCAGACATTCACGTCTTACAATGATTACATATGCAAAAGGCACTTCGTTTGGATATTTATTTTTCACTGAATGATCCAGACAACAGATTGAGATGAAATTGGTTTTCAAAAATTGATATGCCAAAGATGATGCAAATGGTTTGAATCAAGAACAAACTTCCATTGTGATTACTAAAAGACATAAAAATTTTTTTTTGTCACGCAGACTTCATCCTCTTCTTTACGTCATCCTTCTCTGGCACTTCACACCGTAGTTCCGATCTTTTGCGATGCACACACATCGAAGTCGACTCCTTCTGACCGGGGGGAATTGAACTTTGAACCCAGGGGCTCTTACACCGGCCGCTTAACCACTTGGCCAAGCGGCCGGCGAACATACTACTTTGAAACTTATACTTATACTCATAAGAGTCACGCTAATGATTAGAAAGAAAATGCAAAAATCCCTGCTGCGGCCGGGATTTGAAAACCGGTCTCTCGAGTGAGAGTCTGCTGCTCTAACCATTACATCAGGCATGCACGTGATATTGTAGCCATCATGGGGAACTAACCTTCAGAGAGCTGTTCACCTTACTGTACTGAAGAGTGTGTTGTTGCACAATGTGCTCAACCCCACTGTGTTTTGCTCCATAACTCGCTTCAAAATTTAGATATCTGGAAAATCTCAAAATCAAAAATATTTCACAATTCAAAATCTATTCAATTGAATTGGTTTCGATGTCAAAAAAGAGCTAAATGTGTCTGTTTTCGTTTTACAACGAACAAGAGTATGTAATTAGAAGTTGTAAAGATTTTTTTATCTTCAGAAATATCATGAATTGGTGAAAATTTAGATCAAGCTGCTGAATTTTTCGAAGAAAAAATTGAACAAACGTGGTTCGACGTAAATATGCACATATGCGTTTGAAACCACATTCTTTCTTTCTTTCACTAATAAATCCGGTAAATTACAAAACAAAACTATCCTCAATTTTGACTGGTTCCAGCGCTGGTTCTAGCTATCGAAAATTTTTTAAACTGTCATAATTTTCTTCGAACCGATTTTTTCTCGCAAAAAAACAGGGATTGTTTTCAGTATCAAAACAATCTTTTCTAATTATGATTAATCTCAGGAAAAACCTAATTAGACCTAGAAACTAAGGTGTAAGACATGCAAAAAGTGAACAAAAAATGGCAAGAACTAATTCAGAGGTTAGCAAGGTTCATACCAAGGTTACAAGGTCTTGTATAAACTTTACCATGTCTTACATGAACATTAGCAGGTCTTATATGAACATTACCAGGTCTTGTATGAATATTACCAGGTCTTTTATGAATAATAACAGGGGTTGTATAAATGTAATCAAGTCTTATATGATTATTCCCAGGTGTTGTACATCATGTATTAACATTTTATTTAAAAAACAACGATGAACAAACATCTAAAGAACGACAATTCAAAAAAAAATGAGTTAAAACACGTTATCCACTCTAGTATAAATACGATATTTGATCCCAAACGGCGAACGCAGTCTGTTCTCAGTTGTATGACGTTCTTACCAGCGGCAGTTACCAACACTTGTAGGAAATACCAGAAAACATAACTGGGTAGCCGTATTGCCGGAGCTCGGTTGTGGGTTGTCCCGTAAATGTCTCAAGATGAGGTAGGAATGTATGCTGAAAGATGGTTTTATCAAACGGTTTGACCCCGACGCCTAATCAAGTATCCATAAACACAAAAGTGAAAAACTTACATGATTTAACTGTGTTAGTCTTGAGGTTTCTGATCACAGAACCAATTTTCAACGTTCTGTTCTGAAACTGAAGACGGGATGGGTAGGCTTTTTACTTCCAGAAAACATTTATACTCGAAACTCATGATCCTAAAAAAACCTTATCAGTTACATAGTCAGCTTGCTCCTCGGATTCAAACGTTACAAATCCAAAACCTTTCGACTAGCCAGTTGATTGTTTGGACTTCCTTGACCGTGAAAAACTGCTTAAGTGCTCCTTTAGTTCTCTTTCCGTTGTCTTCCTAAATAAATCTCATTATGATTCTCATCATGATCTGGTTCGGCGCTCGACTTCACTGAAGTCGTCCATCCAGATCTTGACGACTCGATCGGAATACATTGTCAAATCATGTCTGACACCGAGTTTGACGATCACTTGATACATACATACTTTCATTAATTTACAGTGTGGACGCAAAGTATTGCAACATAACTTTGAGCATGTGCTCTGAGTCTCCCATTTGGAAATTTCTCATTTTTTCTTTTTCCTTTCATTACGGAATTCTCTCGGAACGTTTTCTACCAATTTCATCCAACAGACATCCGTTTTTACAAAGTTGAAGCAAAGTTACCATCCGGAAAAATTGTTCAAATGCACAAATGCTGGCACGCGCCAAAAAATGCGATTTTTCGAAAATTTTTTTCGATAGTAGAAGTCTACGAAATTGGACGTAAAGTGTATTTTATAATAGAAAGTATTATGATCTATCTGAATCCACAAACAAAACGACCTAGAGAGTTCTTACAAAGACACAGAGCCAGCTCATCGTAGGCATAAAACAAAGAATTTTTCATTCCGACGCTCCGCGTTGACGCTGCCTGTCTCGTTTTTCTTTTAATTTTAATTTCCAATTTTTCACTTTTTCCGGTCTTCTGACTGATTGTTTGTTCCTTTTCTCTGTTTAGGATCATTATTCAATGGTTGGGTCATCGAATGACAACAGGCGGCATAAAAAAGAGTAAGGCGTCTATGACCGCAAGCACTCCCCATGCCAGTTCTCTCAAAGGACAACTCCTTCTTTCAAAAGAGAACAACCTTTTGCTTGAGGATAAAGTAAGGAGTCTCACTGAGGCTCTTGCTTGTTCTGAAAGCAAAAATGAGGCTCTGGAGAAAGAGGTGTTGTTCCTAAGGGAGAACACTCTCCAAATTAACAGGCTCAACGTGAACTTGAGCGAATCCTTGAAATTGAGCGAAGCGAGGTTCATGAACCAATGCTCTATTGCTTCTCACGATCAGTGTGAGCAGATGGACATGGGTGCATCAACCACGGCCTCAACTAAAGGGTCGCCAAGAAGTTTGGTGTTAGACCAAGCACTTGCCTCTCTAGAGGCGAAGCGTTTGGCAGAGCAAATGGCCAAAAAGGCTTATTTTGCTGTTGTCGAGCGCCTAGCCGACACTAGAAATGAGGTAGGTGCCGAAGCTGACTCCAAACTCATCAATGAAGTATGCCGAAAAGTCGGGCTTCAGGATGAGTTAGTGACGTGTTTTCGCCATAATCCAAAAAAACCGTCAACATCTCCACGGGTCCTGAAGGTAAAGTTCACTTCAGAGGAGGCTCGTAACAAATTCATAGTTACCGCCTTCAAACCTCTGAAGGAACTTTGCTTTGAGAACACCAAAGGGGTCATGTCGGCGCATGCAAATGCTCCGGCTCCTCGCCTAAGAAGAGACATGACGCAACCGGAACTCAACCGATTGTACGAGTTGCGTAGGTCCGTCTTCAAAAAAAACGAGGAGGCTGGGGTAATTCGCTACGCTGTACGTGACCTCAAGGAGATTAGACTGGTTCACGAACGTCCACTGACTCCTTCTAAGACCGGTGACAAGCGTGCCACTTCAGCTAACTAGGGACACTGCCTGCCAACTGATTCATCATCAGGCAGCTCGGCTTTGTCTCTTGAAATAAAAATCGTTTGTTGTAACATTAGAAGCATTTTAAATACAGAAAAGCTGAAGTTGGCACTGGCACTTGTTCCTACGTACTTCATTGACGTATTGGTTTTGACTGAAACATTCCTTGACGAGTCGATCCCTGACTCGTATATACACTCCAGTTTACAAGAACTAGAAATTGATTGTGACTTTCTGAGATGCGATCGTCAACCTAATTCCAAGAAAACTAGAGGTGGTGGTGTTATCGTAATCTATAGATCGAATATTCCTGTCTTCGAGGTTGCCTTGCCGTGTTTAACCCAAAACTATGAATCCCATTTTTCTGACTCCATTGCCTTCAAGATAACAAACCATCTTTTCTATGCAATTTACCGCCCTCCCTTTACTAACGCAGAACAGCAAGATTTTCTCTTCTCAAAGATTCTCAATAACTCTTCATCTTTTAAGAATCTTAGCTCAGTTACAGTCTTAGGTGATCTGAATCTCCCTAATGTGAAATGGGTCCACAGCTCAGAATTTATTTACCGCTGTAAACCATTAGTAGAGTTAGTTAGATTCTATTCCCTTTCACAGATAGTAGGTTTTCCTACTAGACCTGGTGCAACTGGTCATGGTTCTTTTCTTGATATTCTTTTAACATCTACACCCTTATCCTTTACCACTCCAACTAATTTAGGTAACATGTTAGGGTCAGATCATGCTGCTTTTGCGACTAAGTTCTCAATACCTAATTGCAAAATTACACCTACTCATAAAACTTCTAACCTAAATTTTATTAACATCAAGAAATGCAATTATGATAATGTTAATAGAACAGTTGCTAATGTTGATTGGGCATGGTTCTTTGGGCACTTTACAGATTTGGATCATAAATACGAAAAATTTGTTGTTTTCTTGGACTCTGTTCTGATCGAAAATTCCCCTGTGTCAAAAAGAACTGATAAACCCAAATTGACTTTCTTAAATGTTAAATCTAGAATTCGTAGACTAAAAGTACATTTGAAAAGCTGCCATAACGCAACTTCTAAAAAACACAAAACTTCCAAGCTAAAAAGTCTCAAAAAATTTCTGCGCAAATGCACAATCGAACAAGATCAGAATGTCTTTAAGGATTTCTCATATCAGAAATTTTGTACTTTCATTTCTAACCGTATAAAAACTAAGAAATTCTCAGAGAAATTCCTACTCTCCTCTGACGGCACCATAACAACATCCAATACAGGCAAATGCGACATATTTGTATCTGAATTTTCAAAGAGCTTCCACTCCTCTAACACCAAAACTCCTCATGGCCCTTACGGGAAAGATTCGGATGCCCATCCAGATTTTAGTCCCCACATTTTGTTCGATATAATGTCTAAGTTAGAACCCAAAATTAACTTCTCACTGAACAATATATCACAGTTTGTACTTAAAAAATGTGCAGTATCTTTAGCCTTACCTCTTTCTATTTTATTCACAGAGGCTTACAAATCAGGTCATTCGTTCAAAGCTTGGAGAACATCTTTCATAACACCAGTATTCAAGAAAGGAGACCGTTCCAATCCTGGAAACTATAGGCCGATCTCCATTTCAGATCCAATTTCTAGAATCATGGAAAAAACGGTAGCCTATAACATTAGGATGATGTACACCGAACTAATTTCCAAAGATCAGCACGGGTTTCTAAGTGGTAGATCCTGTACTACTCAACTCTTACAGTTTTCCAATCACTGTACTAATCTCATTTCTCACTCTGGATGGGCTGATGTAATCTACCTTGATTTTGCAAAGGCTTTTGACTCTGTGCCTCACACTTTTTTAATCCATAAACTTCACACATATGGAATGCCTTCCCTTTTAATCAATTGGTTCGCAGCTTTCCTTAGAGATAGAAAAGGATTTGTTAGACTTAATGGACAAATATCTTCCGAACACGTCTCTACTGTTAGCGGCGTACTTCAGGGCACAGTCACCGGCCCCCTTCTTTTCCTTCTTTTCATTAACGACATAACTGACTACATCAACGATAACAAAGTCAGAGTCTTTCTTTTCGCTGACGACGTCAAGCTAGTCTCAAACGATTCTACCTCATTACAATCTGCACTTAATGCTGTCTCTGAGTGGTGTCATGATTGGGGAATGACTATTGCACCGCACAAATCGCATCTTCTAAGGATCGGTAGCCCACCATCTCCTGTTAGATACCATTACCGAAATTCGTTATTAAATCAAGTAACTCAGATTCGTGATCTTGGAATTTTGGTTGACAATCGCTTAAACTTCAAACCTCATATTAATAGTCTTAATGCTCTTGCAATGGTCAGGGTTCGACAACTCCTCAAGGTCCTCAAATTTTCCACGACTGCTCCATACTTCAGAGCCTTTAATGTTTTCGTCATGCCAATACTAATGTACTGTGTTGAAACTTTTGCCCCTCCACTTTCTTCAAAATCTGCAAAGTTACTAGAGCAGCCTCTAAAATACTTTTCCCGTATAGTATTTTGTCGTTTGAATATAAAATTCTCGTCCTATAGCCATCGACTCTCTGTTGCAGGCTGTTCTAGTATCTTCCGAGAAAGAACTAACCGTATTTTATTCACTCTTGCCAAAATCTTGTTGAAACTAACGTATTACCCGAATTCGGATCACTACATTAGACTGAGCCAATCTCAACGTCGACCTTGGTGTATTTCTCTTAACCCTTCCATCAACAGTTCCTTTTTGTCTTTTGCGGTACCTATATGGAATCGTATCTGTCATTTACTTCCGAGAGAGTTGAAACTGGGGGATGTGAAAAGAATCGTTAAATCTATTCCTAACGCGAAATTATTCATCGACATACCCCAGTCTCTACTCTGAATGTGGCCATCTTGGCCACCCCATTCTTCTCATTTCTAAGATTAAGAGAAATTTCACTCAACCTCTCATCGATGGATCGTGACGCTATGCCTTGACGACTCACAACGCTCTCAAAGGCTCGGTGACCGCAGTTCCTCATTCGATCGATGCCAGTTCATAAATTTCTATTTATCCATTGTTTGGTATTATTCACCCTTGTTATATTAACTCGTTGGAACCTTCTAAATTACGGTCATATACAACTTGACAGATTGCTGGATAGGATCGTTCTAAATACCCTGATCGAACTACTAACACCATTGTTCTATCAATACTAACACCAGTATTTAGTTCTTTCCTTTCTGGTACCCTGGCAAAGTCTTGTTTATCTCTGAAGTCAATTTTTTGCAAAAAATGCTACACTGTCCTGACCGGAGCAGTTTCTGAAACAGGTTCTAAGAGTCACCACATTCCCTTATTTGTTCGAGCTTTAAGCGGCTATTGCTGGCCGTTGTTGAAGCTTAAGTATTTTTATTCGTTATGAATAAATATTATTATTAAAGAAGCGGTGAAATCCGCTTTTTCAAGTTCAAGTCGGCGATACAATATCCTTTTTTTGCCGTTTCAGAATTCTATCAATTTTGCCACATTGAAATATATGTATACTTGAAAAGGTCTTTTCTGATGAATTGTAAAAAATTAGCCGTCAGAAGTACCGAACTCTTGAGAACTGATATGATTAAAGCAAAGATGGTGAGCGTGCCGCGGACGAAAAAAATCCAAAGTACTTTCAAATGTTATCAGAATTAAAAAGTGAAAGACTGAAAACAATTAATTAAGTATTTGATTATATATTGCATGAATTTTCACAAATTCTGGCGGGACCATCGAAAGTTATAGCGCTGTCATATTGTTGCAATACTTTGCGCCCACCCTGTAAAACTGATGAGAAATTTTGAAAACACATAGCTTATAATTCACTTACAGACTGAAAGAAATCCGAAACCCGAGGTCGGTGCCAACGACTTTTACCTCATCGATATGAAGATCGTTTCTACGGAGCAACTGTACGTAAATTTCGTTGAGAGCGTCCGTCGAAGAAGATTGCTTGAAAAGCTTTGCATACTGCTTTTGCGTTTGAGACATGTTTAGTGTCGCGCTGTTTTTAATGTAGGAAACTCTGGATTCTGTTTTAATTTCGAATAAATTTATGATCCTAACCAATCGTTTGTTCCTTATCTTGTGAGGATTTTTTTCGCATGATATGACGCACACAAAAATCTCAACTTTCTTCAAATCGACGTCATCAAAATTTCCAACGTCTCCTCGTAGGGCTTTTCCAGTACTTCACCCATGAGAGGCAATAAATGTGCTGTGCATCGAGAATTTAAAATATATTTCATAAATTGAATTATACAAACGCAATGTTTGATAGGCAGAAAAGAAACTTACAACCACTCATTAGTGTTTCCCTCACTTCCTCTTCCTTTATTTCAAAACTTTCAAAATCTTCACAGAGAAATCGCGAAAGTCTGAAACAAAGTTAAATTTAACAAAACTTTCTTTCTACCTCTAAATCTCCAAACTTGTCGCTAATTACTGGTCCATTTTTAACTCGAATGTTTATTAACAGTAATAAACAAAGAAGACCAGACCAGTGCCAGCAATAGCACGGGTAGCTGGTTATCATAAATCGTGATAGGAGACAATTTCTAAGCATAAAATGGCTATTAATTAATATGACGCATATCTGGTGTGACTTCAGTGTTCTTGAGTTGTTTTTTGGTGAGTGTACAAAGATCGGCTCGCTTCTCGCAGTAATATTGGTGATGTGGTCACGTGGTTCGAAGATCAGTCCGTCAGTCAGCACGTGTAAGCTCGGCTTGCTTCTCACAGCAACGTCGGTGATGTAGTGACGTGGTTCCAAGGTCGATCCGTTAGCCAGTCAGTTAAGCCATTTCGTCAGTCAGCCAGATAGGTGAAATTAAACAAGATTAGTACATGACTTGAAGAAAAAAAAGATGATTTTAGAGTGACTGAGTGATGCAAAATGAAACAAGATGTATTATTTTACAAGAGAGATGGCGGAATTTCTTGAAAGAGCAGTGAGTTTGGAACCGTATTTATTATTTTTTTCATTTCTCTCAGTTTGGTATCAGCGGAAAATAGGTGACAAATACGATTCCAAATAGGTGCAGTGTATAAAAGAAAAGGACTTTGGCAATGTACTTTTAGGAGAACAGTCCAAGGACGGCGATTAGAATTGCCAAAATTCACTTCGTTGTTCAAGTTAGGATAATAGGACTTTTCTAATAAGAATTTTGAGAAGGTTAGTAAAACACGATTTGTTCTGTCCCGGAAAATGCTCGTGCATCCACTCTTTTGCAATCTATCGTTATATGAGAAAAAAGACAGATTTAATCTAGAAAAAATTTTCCGAGTGAAAAATTTAAGAGGTTGCTCGAGCATTTTCGAGTTACTAGAGTTAATAGGCGGAGGGCTTATTTCCACACCATACATTAATAAAGGTCTTACATAAATATTGAAAGCTCTAATATATGGGTCAAGTGTGGAAAATTTGAGTACTTTGAGAATTTGCTTAGTCCTAACCATTGCAAGATTGTAAGCATTAACACTGTGTGTATTGAATTTGAGCTTATTATCAATCAAGACACCGAGGTCCCTTATTTGCGATGTTCTTATGAGTGTGGTGGAGTTGTAATTATAATCAAAAGAAGGGAGTGGTTTGCCAAGTCTGAGAGAGTATGATTTTTTTGGAGCTATGGTCATTCCCCAATCGGTGCACCACTGTGAGATGCAGTCCAAAGCACGTTGAAGAGCATATTCATCATTAGAAACTAGCTTAACATCGTCCGCAAACATGAATGCTTTCACCTTAGATCGATCAATGTAATCAGGTAAGTCATTTATGAATATCAAGAAAAGTAATGGTCCTGTAATAGTACCTTGTAGTACACCGCTTACTGTGGAAATATGCTCTTTGGATATAGAATCAAAAATTTTAACAAAGCCTTTTCTATCCGATAGGAAGGACATGAACCAATTTATCAGCTTAGCAGGGAGTCCGAAATTACGTAGTTTAAATTCCAGAAGGTTATGTGGAACAGTGTCAAATGCTTTGGCGAAATCTAAGTAAATTACATCAACCCATTTCTTATCTAGCATAAGGTGCTTGCAATGACTAGTGAACTGTATAAGCTGAGTGTTACATGACCTACCAGCCAGGAATCCGTATTGTAAACTGGAAAACTTAGAAGCGAATTTAGATCTAATGTAAAAAGATATTACTTTTTCCATAACTCTTGAGATGGCGTCAGAAAGTGATATTGGACGATAGTTCGAGGGATCACTGCGATCGCCTTTTTTGAAAACAGGTGTAACGTATGAGGTCTTCCATTGATCAAAACAGTGACCCTTTTCGTATGCTGCCTTGAACAATATAGAGAGGGGTTCAGCTAAAGAAATCGCGCAATTTTTAATAACAAACTGATTGATGAGGTTTCTTGAAAAATTAAATTTAGGCTCAAGATTTGACATGACATTAGCTAAGACGTGAGGACTGAAATCCGGATCTTCGCAACAGTTTTTAGGGAAGGGGCCAAAAGGAACGGGCATATTTTTGTAAGAGAAACTTTTGGAAAATTCAGTTACAAATACGGAAGCTTTTTGTTCATTAGATGTAATAGGACTACCTGTACTGTTGCGAAGAATGGATTCTGTAAATTTGTTGGCTTTAATTCTATTGGTTATGAAATTACAAAACTTTTGATATGACATGTTTTCGAATATTTTTTGATCATGTACGTAATTGCATTTCAAAAGATATTTTTTGAGGCTTTTTAGTTTGGATAACTTGTATTTAGCTGGATTTTTGTGGCAATTTTTAATCAGAAAGTTTAAGCGCCGAAGTTTTGATTTAGATGCGTAAGAGCGTTTGCTGAAGCGCTTGTTATTTACAGGAGTGTGAGCCATGAGAGCTGAGTCAAATAAGTCTATAAAGGCTTTGTATTTTTCATCAAGACTAGAATGATGACCAAAGAAGTGATGCCAGTCAATGCCGGCTAAACACATGTTGACTAATTTGAAGTTGCATTTTCTGAGGATAAAAAAGGATTTCGTAGATGTTTTTTTGGGTACAGTCTTATGGAGGATAGGCAACGTGAGATATGTATTAAAACCTATATGATCAGAACCTAAAATGTTACCTATGTTACGGGGAGACCGGAAGAGCGAGGGGGATGATGTGAGCAAGACATCGAGACAAGATCCATGACCTTCAGGGGAGTAGCGTGTGGGAAAATTGACTATTTGATGCAAATTGAACATTTGTACAAGTTTTGTGAGGCTACTGCTACCGCACTGAAAGTCAGTAGGATCCGTCCAAACTACTTTGGGAAGGTTGAGGTCTCCTATGAGGTTAATCGAGCTGGAAGTGTTATTTGAAATAAAAAAGTCATATAGTTCGGAGAAAAGGAATTCAATTTGTTCAGAATTCGTGAAAGGGGGTCTATAGATAATACTAAATATATGTTTTTCAATGGAAAATAGTAGAACATCGGAGTAATGACTTTCATAATTAAGATTTAATGATGGTACTGATACAGGTAAGATGTTAATATCTTTTCTATAAAGAACCATTACACCACCACCACAGCTCTTTTTCGAGTTAGGCTGTCTATCGCATCGTAGGAAACTGAAGTCTAATTGAAGCTCATCAAGAAGGGATTGAACATATTGATCAGGGACGGAAGAGTCGAGAAATGTTTCAGAATACATCAATATATCAATACAGTACGTGGGAATTAATGCCAGCGCCAACTTTAACTTTTCACTATTTAAAATACTTCTAATATTAGTATAAACAATTTTGAGAGTTAGAGAGGCCTTGTTCTCGTCAGGCGGAGATAAAGTTAGCAGGCTTCCAATCTAACGAGGCGCGGCATTATTAGTTGATACAGGGAGAGATCGAAGTGGGTACTCCTTAGTCAGCTGAACCTCCTTCAAATCTCGGACTACAAAACGGATTACACCCGCCTTTTGATTTTTTTCGAAGGTACTACGACGCAACTCATACAACCTGGTCAGTTCAGGCTGGGTCATGTCCCTTCGAATACGTATGCTGGGGCCATCCGCCTTGAAACCCGCGATTGACTTATGGCTCTTCAAATACGCATTTCTAATGTACTTGAGCCCCGCTTCAAGAAACTTGTTGCGAGACTCAACATTATCGAAGCGTACCTTGAGAACCCGAGGAGGGCCGGCCGACTTTTGTGTTTTGGGATTATTGCGGAAGCACTCCACTAAGTTCTCTTTCAGTCCAACTTTTTCACATACTGTATTTATGAGAAAGGAATCTGCTTTTGAACCTTCTTCGTCCTTCTGGTCGACCAATCTTTCAACGACGGCATAGCAAGACTTTTTTGCCATAGCCTCCGCCAATTGTTTGGCTTCCAGAGTGACGATAGCTTGATCTAAAACAGTAGGAGACTTCAGCTGAAGGTCACCCGAACAACCCACCTCCATTGGCTCATGTATAATTGACGAGCTGGAGCTGGTTTGCGGGTGATCCCTCAACTGGAGTCTCTCACCCAAAGAGGCGATCTGCTGTATGACTTTGGTGACAGTCTCTCTTTGAAACTCGACTTCTTTCTCAAGCCGCTCCTCACGTCGTTTCGCCTCGGCAAGAGCTGCATGCAGACTCTTGATCTCGGCGTCCCGGGTAGAGATAGCGCCCTGGGACAGAGCCAGTTTCTCGAGCAGCCTGCCGTTATCATACAGCAGAACGGCTCTGGTGGGTCCAGAAGGGTTCTTCCTTTCGGCGGCTTTTGCGACGGCATAGCCAGACGAGGATCCCCTCTTAACGCCACGTCCAGCCTTAGCCAATCGCTTTGGTGGATTAGGAGTGTCACAGGGGGAATCCGCATCGGACGCAGCCGAAGCAACAGCGATCAAGCTCGCCGGAAACAGGGGAGCGGTCTTTGTGGGATCCACTGCACCATTTTCGACGCTTACGCGAGCTATTTTCTTCTTACGCGAGCTATTTTCTTTTTTATTTCCCTATTCACGCGTTTTTTTCATATTCTCCTTAGTTTTTCGTCTCTTTCTTTATCCTGAAAATTAGTGCAATGACTTCCACTTCGGATAAGACCAGGTGCGTCGAAAATGGTGCAGTGGATCCCACAAAGACCGCTCCCCTGTTTCCGGCGAGCTTGATCGCTGTTGCTTCGGCTGCGTCCGATGCGGATTCCCCCTGTGACACTCCTAATCCACCAAAGCGATTGGCTAAGGCTGGACGTGGCGTTAAGAGGGGATCCTCGTCTGGCTATGCCGTCGCAAAAGCCGCCGAAAGGAAGAACCCTTCTGGACCCACCAGAGCCGTTCTGCTGTATGATAACGGCAGGCTGCTCGAGAAACTGGCTCTGTCCCAGGGCGCTATCTCTACCCGGGACGCCGAGATCAAGAGTCTGCATGCAGCTCTTGCCGAGGCGAAACGACGTGAGGAGCGGCTTGAGAAAGAAGTCGAGTTTCAAAGAGAGACTGTCACCAAAGTCATACAGCAGATCGCCTCTTTGGGTGAGAGACTCCAGTTGAGGGATCACCCGCAAACCAGCTCCAGCTCGTCAATTATACATGAGCCAATGGAGGTGGGTTGTTCGGGTGACCTTCAGCTGAAGTCTCCTACTGTTTTAGATCAAGCTATCGTCACTCTGGAAGCCAAACAATTGGCGGAGGCTATGGCAAAAAAGTCTTGCTATGCCGTCGTTGAAAGATTGGTCGACCAGAAGGACGAAGAAGGTTCAAAAGCAGATTCCTTTCTCATAAATACAGTATGTGAAAAAGTTGGACTGAAAGAGAACTTAGTGGAGTGCTTCCGCAATAATCCCAAAACACAAAAGTCGGCCGGCCCTCCTCGGGTTCTCAAGGTACGCTTCGATAATGTTGAGTCTCGCAACAAGTTTCTTGAAGCGGGGCTCAAGTACATTAGAAATGCGTATTTGAAGAGCCATAAGTCAATCGCGGGTTTCAAGGCGGATGGCCCCAGCATACGTATTCGAAGGGACATGACCCAGCCTGAACTGACCAGGTTGTATGAGTTGCGTCGTAGTACCTTCGAAAAAAATCAAAAGGCGGGTGTAATCCGTTTTGTAGTCCGAGATTTGAAGGAGGTTCAGCTGACTAAGGAGTACCCACTTCGATCTCTCCCTGTATCAACTAATAATGCCGCGCCTCGTTAGATTGGAAGCCTGCTAACTTTATCTCCGCCTGACGAGAACAAGGCCTCTCTAACTCTCAAAATTGTTTATACTAATATTAGAAGTATTTTAAATAGTGAAAAGTTAAAGTTGGCGCTGGCATTAATTCCCACGTACTGTATTGATATATTGATGTATTCTGAAACATTTCTCGACTCTTCCGTCCCTGATCAATATGTTCAATCCCTTCTTGATGAGCTTCAATTAGACTTCAGTTTCCTACGATGCGATAGACAGCCTAACTCGAAAAAGAGCTGTGGTGGTGGTGTAATGGTTCTTTATAGAAAAGATATTAACATCTTACCTGTATCAGTACCATCATTAAATCTTAATTATGAAAGTCATTACTCCGATGTTCTACTATTTTCCATTGAAAAACATATATTTAGTATTATCTATAGACCCCCTTTCACGAATTCTGAACAAATTGAATTCCTTTTCTCCGAACTATATGACTTTTTTATTTCAAATAACACTTCCAGCTCGATTAACCTCATAGGAGACCTCAACCTTCCCAAAGTAGTTTGGACGGATCCTACTGACTTTCAGTGCGGTAGCAGTAGCCTCACAAAACTTGTACAAATGTTCAATTTGCATCAAATAGTCAATTTTCCCACACGCTACTCCCCTGAAGGTCATGGATCTTGTCTCGATGTCTTGCTCACATCATCCCCCTCGCTCTTCCGGTCTCCCCGTAACATAGGTAACATTTTAGGTTCTGATCATATAGGTTTTAATACATATCTCACGTTGCCTATCCTCCATAAGACTGTACCCAAAAAAACATCTACGAAATCCTTTTTTATCCTCAGAAAATGCAACTTCAAATTAGTCAACATGTGTTTAGCCGGCATTGACTG
Organism: Caenorhabditis parvicauda; assembly: GCA_963978915.1. NCBI lineage: Eukaryota > Metazoa > Nematoda > Chromadorea > Rhabditida > Rhabditidae > Caenorhabditis > Caenorhabditis parvicauda. The sequence continues at coordinate 15,459,200 of OZ022249.1, read as the reverse complement.
GCATCACTTCTTTGGTCATCATTCTAGTCTTGATGAAAAATACAAAGCCTTTATAGACTTATTTGACTCAGCTCTCATGGCTCACACTCCTGTAAATAACAAGCGCTTCAGCAAACGCTCTTACGCATCTAAATCAAAACTTCGGCGCTTAAACTTTCTGATTAAAAATTGCCACAAAAATCCAGCTAAATACAAGTTATCCAAACTAAAAAGCCTTAAAAAATATCTTTTGAAATGCAATTACGTACATGATCAAAAAATATTCGAAAACATGTCATATCAAAAGTTTTGTAATTTCATAACCAATAGAATTAAAGCCAACAAATTTACAGAATCCATTCTTCGCAACAGTACAGGTAGTCCTATTACATCTAATGAACAAAAAGCTTCCGTATTTGTAACTGAATTTTCCAAAAGTTTCTCTTACAAAAATATGCCCGTTCCTTTTGGCCCCTTCCCTAAAAACTGTTGCGAAGATCCGGATTTCAGTCCTCACGTCTTAGCTAATGTCATGTCAAATCTTGAGCCTAAATTTAATTTTTCAAGAAACCTCATCAATCAGTTTGTTATTAAAAATTGCGCGATTTCTTTAGCTGAACCCCTCTCTATATTGTTCAAGGCAGCATACGAAAAGGGTCACTGTTTTGATCAATGGAAGACCTCATACGTTACACCTGTTTTCAAAAAAGGCGATCGCAGTGATCCCTCGAACTATCGTCCAATATCACTTTCTGACGCCATCTCAAGAGTTATGGAAAAAGTAATATCTTTTTACATTAGATCTAAATTCGCTTCTAAGTTTTCCAGTTTACAATACGGATTCCTGGCTGGTAGGTCATGTAACACTCAGCTTATACAGTTCACTAGTCATTGCAAGCACCTTATGCTAGATAAGAAATGGGTTGATGTAATTTACTTAGATTTCGCCAAAGCATTTGACACTGTTCCACATAACCTTCTGGAATTTAAACTACGTAATTTCGGACTCCCTGCTAAGCTGATAAATTGGTTCATGTCCTTCCTATCAGGCTGGTTCAGGCTGGGTCATGTCCCTTCGAATACGTATGCTGGGGCCATCCGCCTTGAAACCCGCGATTGACTTATGGCTCTTCAAATACGCATTTCTAATGTACTTGAGCCCCGCTTCAAGAAACTTGTTGCGAGACTCAACATTATCGAAGCGTACCTTGAGAACCCGAGGAGGGCCGGCCGACTTTTGTGTTTTGGGATTATTGCGGAAGCACTCCACTAAGTTCTCTTTCAGTCCAACTTTTTCACATACTGTATTTATGAGAAAGGAATCTGCTTTTGAACCTTCTTCGTCCTTCTGGTCGACCAATCTTTCAACGACGGCATAGCAAGACTTTTTTGCCATAGCCTCCGCCAATTGTTTGGCTTCCAGAGTGACGATAGCTTGATCTAAAACAGTAGGAGACTTCAGCTGAAGGTCACCCGAACAACCCACCTCCATTGGCTCATGTATAATTGACGAGCTGGAGCTGGTTTGCGGGTGATCCCTCAACTGGAGTCTCTCACCCAAAGAGGCGATCTGCTGTATGACTTTGGTGACAGTCTCTCTTTGAAACTCGACTTCTTTCTCAAGCCGCTCCTCACGTCGTTTCGCCTCGGCAAGAGCTGCATGCAGACTCTTGATCTCGGCGTCCCGGGTAGAGATAGCGCCCTGGGACAGAGCCAGTTTCTCGAGCAGCCTGCCGTTATCATACAGCAGAACGGCTCTGGTGGGTCCAGAAGGGTTCTTCCTTTCGGCGGCTTTTGCGACGGCATAGCCAGACGAGGATCCCCTCTTAACGCCACGTCCAGCCTTAGCCAATCGCTTTGGTGGATTAGGAGTGTCACAGGGGGAATCCGCATCGGACGCAGCCGAAGCAACAGCGATCAAGCTCGCCGGAAACAGGGGAGCGGTCTTTGTGGGATCCACTGCACCATTTTCGACGCACCTGGTCTTATCCGAAGTGGAAGTCATTGCACTAATTTTCAGGATAAAGAAAGAGACGAAAAACTAAGGAGAATATGAAAAAAACGCGTGAATAGGGAAATAAAAAAGAAAATAGCTCGCGTAAGAAGAAAATAGCTCGCGTAAGCGTCGAAAATGGTGCAGTGGATCCCACAAAGACCGCTCCCCTGTTTCCGGCGAGCTTGATCGCTGTTGCTTCGGCTGCGTCCGATGCGGATTCCCCCTGTGACACTCCTAATCCACCAAAGCGATTGGCTAAGGCTGGACGTGGCGTTAAGAGGGGATCCTCGTCTGGCTATGCCGTCGCAAAAGCCGCCGAAAGGAAGAACCCTTCTGGACCCACCAGAGCCGTTCTGCTGTATGATAACGGCAGGCTGCTCGAGAAACTGGCTCTGTCCCAGGGCGCTATCTCTACCCGGGACGCCGAGATCAAGAGTCTGCATGCAGCTCTTGCCGAGGCGAAACGACGTGAGGAGCGGCTTGAGAAAGAAGTCGAGTTTCAAAGAGAGACTGTCACCAAAGTCATACAGCAGATCGCCTCTTTGGGTGAGAGACTCCAGTTGAGGGATCACCCGCAAACCAGCTCCAGCTCGTCAATTATACATGAGCCAATGGAGGTGGGTTGTTCGGGTGACCTTCAGCTGAAGTCTCCTACTGTTTTAGATCAAGCTATCGTCACTCTGGAAGCCAAGACCATGATTCTCATTTGACTAACGTTTTCCACTACATGGCGATCATACAAATGAAGAAGGAAGGTCTGTATAAAATCATGAGATTTGATTCTATTCAGTATGGAACTTACGAATCGTGTACCGGATTTGTGTTAAGTGGACTCAGAGGAACAGTGAAGGACGAGGTTTGTTACAATACAACTTCCAATTTTCACATTTAGGAGGAATCGTTGACAGCCAGATCTGGATTATAATCTCCCAAAGTCTTCTAGTTTTCAAATCCTGCTCTTGTGGAAGTACTGTGTATAAAAATATTTGGAGAAATAATTGATTTTCGACTGAGCGCTCAACGTTTAGATTTTTGTGAATTAGATCTGCCTTGTCATTTTAGATGATGGATTACATGCTCTCGCTTTTTTCATTTGAGAAACTTAAAAATCTAGTTGATGGTTATGTTATAAAACTGTGTTTCGAACAGATTGAAACAATTTTTAACATCTTTTTGGTTTTGAAAATGGTGAACCAGATCTATGTAGATATTTCAAGCCAGATCTAGAAATTCCGAGCCAGAACTGGAAATTTCAAGCCAGATCTGAGATTTTCAAGCCAGATCTGAAAATTTCAAGTCAGATCTGAGATTTTCAAGCCAGATCTGAAAATTTTGAGTTAATGGGGGGTTTGAGAGATGTAGGCCAAATCGTGCTGATCGTGTCCAAAAATTTTTGAATCTGGATGTCAACTGGTTCCCTGAGCTGATAGAATTTACAGAAAGAAGGAAAAAGAGTCACCAGTGACGAAAAACCGTATTATTTTGTTGATCATGACATTCAAAAAGTAAAGCTATACACAAAGCACAATGCTAAAGAATAATAAAAAGCCAGTTAGTTTTCATTTTTTCTGCCAAGACCAAAACTAAATTTCAACATGAATATAGCCACGTATTATACATAATACCCCTATAGTAACCGTTCGTTATCAATTTTGGAGACAAAATAAGCAAATTTATCCATCAACGAAGTCACAAATTCCAGTTTTGACATTATCATTGTTTGAATAAAAACGAATTTCGGTAATCTTAGATTTTTTTGAAGTGGAACTGTGCTGTCGGAAATGAATATATTAGTACACTCCAATGTAGCTTAAACTTCGTTGTTATCTTGATTTTTTCAAAGCTTCCTATACAGTCATAATTAATAGTGTTAAAAAGTTTTTTGATTAAAATTTTTGCCTGAGAGAATTAGAGTAAATGCGACATTGCAAACGCGCTGCATTGTGAATTGACCGAGAGACTATGTAGAGATGCAAAGAACAGTAGAGATTGAAAGTGTTGAAGAGACGTAAAAAAGTTAGAGATGCAAAGAACCTTAGAGATAAAAAATGTAAGAGGGACGCAAAGATAAGTTGCTCAATCCATCGATTGAAATATGTGTGAATGGAAATTTATTTCTGTTTTTTTTCTTTAGTCCGTGATTTAAAAAAAAGTTGAAGCTATGGATTTGAGTGCTTAAGAATTTTGTTCGAATGCTGAATTGAATTTCCGTTGGCCTTAACAGAGCGTAAACGAAAACTATTTTTTTCTTTTGAAAAAATTAAAAGCTCCAACAATTCAAAAAAATGTATGTACAATGGCAATTATAAAGATTTCCACTTTTGGTTTTTTGGTTCTCAGTTCTAAAAAGTGCTAAAGGCATTGCTTTACAATTTGTCATCTCTTACAACCGCTAAAATTAACTAGGTGTGATTCACGACCCCCTAAACAGCTTACATAGGTGTCAATTTATGTCGGTGCCATAAGGAAAGCTTCCTTCAAACTTGGGTAATTGAACCAACTGGTTGGCGGATTTGGTATCCTGACATGACACATTTAGAAGTGCGAAACTCGTGGCAGGTCGGCGCAAAAATTCACTTACACCTTGCTTCTAGATGATGTACTATATTCGCTCAACTTTGTCAAAACTGTCCACAAAGTCCTCATAAGGATAGGTGTATTGTTCTCGGCAACTCGATCGAAGTACAACGTCAAATCATGTCTGACAACGAATTCGACGGACTACTCGACATATCGACATCGGTTCCTTCAACCTCAACTCCGCCGCAACTGTCAAAATAAAATTGGTCCTAGTAGTCGAACTGATAGGGTTCACACTACAAGAAATCGATGATATAGATGCCGGAAGAAATCTGCACTATCAGCTCGAACTGGTAAGAAATTTTGGAAACACAGCGCTTATAATTTATTTTCAGACTGGAGGAGATCCGAAATCCGCGGTCGATGCCAACGACTTCTTTTACATAGGTATGAGGAACGTTTCAACGGAAAAACTGTACCGCACGAAATTTGTGCAGTGGAAACATTGTTCAAATCGTTACAATTCTAAACAAGGCTAAACTGCTCTAAGTCTCCCATCTGGAAATTTCTCATTTTTTCTTTTTCCTTTCATTACGGAATTCTCTCGGAACGTTTTCTACCAATTTCATCCAACAGACATCCGTTTTTACAAAGTTGAAGCAAAGTTACCATCCGGAAAAATTGTTCAAATGCACAAATGCTGGCACGCGCCAAAAAATGCGATTTTTCGAAAATTTTTTTCGATAGTAGAAGTCTACGAAATTGGACGTAAAGTGTATTTTATAATAGACAGTATTATGATCTATCTGAATCCACAAACAAAACGACCTAGAGAGTTCTTACAAAGACACAGAGCCAGCTCATCGTAGGCATAAAACAAAGAAGCGGTGAAATCCGCTTTTTCAAGCTCAAGTCGGCGATACAATATCCTTTTTTTGCCGTTTCAGAATTCTATCAATTTTGCCACATTGAAATATATGTATACTTGAAAAGGTCTTTTCTGATGAATTGTAAAAAATTAGCCGTCAGAAGTACCGAACTCTTGAGAACTGATATGATTAAAGCAAAGATGGTGAGCGTGCCGCGGACGAAAAAAATTCAAAGTACTGTCAAATGTTATCAGAATTAAAAAGTGAAAGACTGAAAAATTCCAGATGAAAACAATTAATTAAGTATTTGATTATATATTGCATGAATTTTCACAAATTCTGGCGGGACCATCGAAAGTTATAGCGCTGTCATCGTGTTGCAATACTTTGCGCCCACCCTGTAAAACTGATGAGAAATTTTGAAAACACATATCTTATAATTCACTTACAGACTGAAAGAAATCCGAAACCCGAGGTCGGTGCCAACGACTTTTACTTCATCGATATGAAGATCGTTTCTACGGAGCAACTGTACCGCATCAAATTTGTGCACTGTAAGCATTGCTGAAATCGATACACATCAAAACAAGGTCATGAAGCGTGAGTTATTTTGTTGTAATAATATGATTTAGTCAGTTTCAGACGACATTCTAGACAATGCTCGGCACAATCATCGTAACCGAATTAAGAGAAAGCTATCGGATCTATGAAGGATATTTTCACAGAAGCACGCACTTCTTCTCTAGAAAAACCTGGTATATGATAGTGAAAGGCCATTTAGGTTCAGTTACGCCCATTTTGGCTTGAAAGTGGTACCCACTATCATATACCAGGTTTTTCTAGAGAAGAAGTGCGTGCTTCTGTGAAAATATCCTTCATAGATCCGATAGCTTTCTCTTAATTCGGTTACGATGATTGTGCCGAGCATTGTCTAGAATGTCGTCTGAAACTGACTAAATCATATTATTACAACAAAATAACTCACGCTTCATGACCTTGTTTTGATGTGTATCGATTTCAGCAATGCTTACAGTGCACAAATTTGATGCGGTACAGTTGCTCCGTAGAAACGATCTTCATATCGATGAAGTAAAAGTCGTTGGCACCGACCTCGGGTTTCGGATTTCTTTCAGTCTGTAAGTGAATTATAAGATATGTGTTTTCAAAATTTCTCATCAGTTTTACAGGGTGGGCGCAAAGTATTGCAACACGATGACAGCGCTATAACTTTCGATGGTCCCGCCAGAATTTGTGAAAATTCATGCAATATATAATCAAATACTTAATTAATTGTTTTCATCTGGAATTTTTCAGTCTTTCACTTTTTAATTCTGATAACATTTGACAGTACTTTGAATTTTTTTCGTCCGCGGCACGCTCACCATCTTTGCTTTAATCATATCAGTTCTCAAGAGTTCGGTACTTCTGACGGCTAATTTTTTACAATTCATCAGAAAAGACCTTTTCAAGTATACATATATTTCAATGTGGCAAAATTGATAGAATTCTGAAACGGCAAAAAAAGGATATTGTATCGCCGACTTGAGCTTGAAAAAGCGGATTTCACCGCTTCTTTGTTTTATGCCTACGATGAGCTGGCTCTGTGTCTTTGTAAGAACTCTCTAGGTCGTTTTGTTTGTGGATTCAGATAGATCATAATACTGTCTATTATAAAATACACTTTACGTCCAATTTCGTAGACTTCTACTATCGAAAAAAATTTTCGAAAAATCGCATTTTTTGGCGCGTGCCAGCATTTGTGCATTTGAACAATTTTTCCGGATGGTAACTTTGCTTCAACTTTGTAAAAACGGATGTCTGTTGGATGAAATTGGTAGAAAACGTTCCGAGAGAATTCCGTAATGAAAGGAAAAAGAAAAAATGAGAAATTTCCAGATGGGAGACTTAGAGCAGTTTAGCCTTGTTTAGAATTGTAACGATTTGAACAATGTTTCCACTGCACAAATTTCGTGCGGTACAGTTTTTTTTCCATTTTCAAAACCAAAAAGATGTTAAAAATTGTTTCAATCTGTTCGAAACACAGTTTTATAACATAACCATCAACTAGATTTTTAAGTTTCTCAAATGAAAAAAGCGAGAGCATGTAATCCATCATCTAAAATGACAAGGCAGATCTAATTCACAAAAATCTAAACGTTGAGCGCTCAGTCGAAAATCAATTATTTCTCCAAATATTTTTATACACAGTACTTCCACAAGAGCAGGATTTGAAAACTAGAAGACTTTGGGAGATTATAATCCAGATCTGGCTGTCAACGATTCCTCCTAAATGTGAAAATTGGAAGTTGTATTGTAACAAACCTCGTCCTTCACTGTTCCTCTGAGTCCACTTAACACAAATCCGGTACACGATTCGTAAGTTCCATACTGAATAGAATCAAATCTCATGATTTTATACAGACCTTCCTTCTTCATTTGTATGATCGCCATGTAGTGGAAAACGTTAGTCAAATGAGAATCATGGTCCATCACCACAACAAGCCGCACGTACAGAAGATGTACAGCCTGATTTCTGATGGATCTAGTCCAACTTTTTCTTTTTCTCTGAGTGGTCAGACATTCACGTCTTACAATGATTACATATGCAAAAGGCACTTCGTTTGGATATTTATTTTTCACTGAATGATCCAGACAACAGATTGAGATGAAATTGGTTTTCAAAAATTGATATGCCAAAGATGATGCAAATGGTTTGAATCAAGAACAAACTTCCATTGTGATTACTAAAAGACATAAAAATTTTTTTTTGTCACGCAGACTTCATCCTCTTCTTTACGTCATCCTTCTCTGGCACTTCACACCGTAGTTCCGATCTTTTGCGATGCACACACATCGAAGTCGACTCCTTCTGACCGGGGGGAATTGAACTTTGAACCCAGGGGCTCTTACACCGGCCGCTTAACCACTTGGCCAAGCGGCCGGCGAACATACTACTTTGAAACTTATACTTATACTCATAAGAGTCACGCTAATGATTAGAAAGAAAATGCAAAAATCCCTGCTGCGGCCGGGATTTGAACACCGGTCTCTCGAGTGAGAGTCTGCTGCTCTAACCATTACATCAGGCATGCACGTGATATTGTAGCCATCATGGGGAACTAACCTTCAGAGAGCTGTACACCTTACTGTACTGAAGAGTGTGTTGTTGCACAATGTGCTCAACCCCACTGTGTTTTGCTCCATAACTCGCTTCAAAATTTAGATATCTGGAAAATCTCAAAATCAAAAATATTTCACAATTCAAAATCTATTCAATTGAATTGGTTTCGATGTCAAAAAAGAGCTAAATGTGTCTGTTTTCGTTTTACAACGAACAAGAGTATGTAATTAGAAGTTGTAAAGATTTTTTTATCTTCAGAAATATCATGAATTGGTGAAAATTTAGATCAAGCTGCTGAATTTTTCGAAGAAAAAATTGAACAAACGTGGTTCGACGTAAATATGCACATATGCGTTTGAAACCACATTCTTTCTTTCTTTCACTAATAAATCCGGTAAATTACAAAACAAAACTATCCTCAATTTTGACTGGTTCCAGCGCTGGTTCTAGCTATCGAAAATTTTTTAAACTGTCATAATTTTCTTCGAACCGATTTTTTCTCGCAAAAAAACAGGGATTGTTTTCAGTATCAAAACAATCTTTTCTAATTATGATTAATCTCAGGAAAAACCTAATTAGACCTAGAAACTAAGGTGTAAGACATGCAAAAAGTGAACAAAAAATGGCAAGAACTAATTCAGAGGTTAGCAAGGTTCATACCAAGGTTACAAGGTCTTGTATAAACTTTACCATGTCTTACATGAACATTAGCAGGTCTTATATGAACATTACCAGGTCTTGTATGAATATTACCAGGTCTTTTATGAATAATAACAGGGGTTGTATAAATGTAATCAAGTCTTATATGATTATTCCCAGGTCTTGTACATCATGTATGAACATTTTATTTAAAAAACAACGATGAACAAACATCTAAAGAACGACAATTCTAAAAAAAATGAGTTGAAACACGTTATCCACTCTAGTATAAATACGATATTTGATCCCAAACGGCGAACGCAGTCTGTTCTCAGTTGTATGACGTTCTTACCAGCGGCAGTTACCAACACTTGTAGGAAATACCAGAAAACATAACTGGGTAGCCGTACTGCCGGAGCTCGGTTGTGGGTTGTCCCGTAAATGTCTCAAGATGAGGTAGGAATGTATGCTGAAAGATGGTTTTATCAAACGGTTTGACCCCGACGCCTAATCAAGTATCCATAAACACAAAAGTGAAAACTTACATGATTTAACTGTGTTAGTCTTGAGGTTCCTGATCACAGAACCAATTTTCAACGTTCTGTTCTGAAACTGAAGACGGGATGGGTAGGCTTTTTACTTCCAGAAAACATTTATACTCGAAACTCATGATCCTAAAAAAAACCTTATCAGTTACATAGTCAGCTTGCTCCTCGGATTCGAACGTTACAAATCCAAAACCTTTCGACTAGCCAGTTGATTGTTTGGACTTCCTTGACCGTGAAAAACTGCTTAAGTGCTCCTTTAGTTCTCTTTCCGTTGTCTTCCTAAATGAATCTCATCATGATTCTCATCATGATCTGGTTCGGCGCTCGACTTCACTGAAGTCGTCCATCCAGATCTTGACGACTCGATCGGAATACATTTTCAAATCATGTCTGACACCAAGTTTGACGATCACTTGATACATACATACTTTCATTAATTTACAGTGTGGACGCAAAGTATTGCAACATAACTTTGAGCATGTGCTCTAAGTCTCCCATTTGGAAATTTCTCATTTTTTTCTTTTTCCTCTCATTACGGAATTCTCTCGGAACGTTTTCTACCAATTTCATCCAACAGACATCCGTTTTTACAAAGTTGAAGCAAAGTTACCATCCGGAAAAATTGTTCAAATGCACAAATGCTGGCACGCGCCAAAAAATGCGATTTTTCGAAAATTTTTTTTCGATAGTAGAAGTCTACGAAATTGGACGTAAAGTGTATTTTATAATAGACAGTATTATGATCTATCTGAATCCACAAACAAAACGACCTAGAGAGTTCTTACAAAGACACAGAGCCAGCTCATCGTAGGCATAAAACAAAGAAGCGGTGAAATCCGCTTTTTCAAGTTCAAGTCGGCGATACAATATCCTTTTTTGCCGTTTCAGAATTCTATCAATTTTGCCACATTGAAATATATGTATACTTGAATAGGTCTTTTCTGATGAATTGTAAAAAACTAGCCGTCAGAAGTACCGAACTCTTGAGAACTGATATGATTAAAGCAAAGATGGTGAGCGTGCCGCGGACGAAAAAAATCCAAAGTACTTCCAAATGTTATCAGAATTAAAAAGTGAAAGACTGAAAAATTCCAGATGAAAACAATTAATTAAGTATTTGATTATATATTGCATGAATTTTCACAAATTCTGGCGGGACCATCGAAAGTTATAGCGCTGTCATCGTGTTGCAATACTTTGCGCCCACCCTGTAAAACTGATGAGAAATTTTGAAAACACATAGCTTATAATTCACTTACAGACTGAAAGAAATCCGAAACCCGAGGTCGGTGCCAACGACTTTTACCTCATCGATATGAAGATCGTTTCTACGGAGCAACTGTACCGCATCAAATTTGTGCACTGTAAGCATTGCTGAAATCGATACACATCAAAACAAGGTCATGAAGCGTGAGTTATTTTGTTGTAATAATATGATTTAGTCAGTTTCAGACGACATTCTAGACGATGCTCGGCACAATCATCGTAACCGAATTAAGAGAAAGCTGTCGGATCTATGAAGGATATTCTCACAGAAGCACGCACTTCTCTAGGAACTTTCTCTAGAAAAACCTGGTATATGATAGTGGGTACCACTTTCAAGCCAAAATGGGCGTAACTGAACCTAAATGGACCAGTAACTAGCGACAAGTTTAAAGATTTAGAGGTAAAAAGAACGTTTTGTTAAATTTAACTGTGTTTCAGACTTTCGCGATTTCTCTGTGAAGATTTTGAAAGTTTTGAAATAGAGGAAGAGGAAGTGAGGGAAACACTAATGAGTGGTTGTAAGTTTCTTTTCAGCCTATCAAACATTGCGTTTGTATAATTCAATTTATGAAATATATTTCAAATTCTCGATGCACGGCACATTTATTGCCTCTCATGGGTGAAGTACTGAAAAAGCCCTACGAGGAGACGTTGGAAATTTTGATGACGTCGATTTGAAGACAGTTGAGAATTTTGTGTGCGTCATATCATGCGAAAAAAATCGTCACAAGATAAGGAACAAACGATTGGTAAGAATCATATATTTATTCGAAATTAAAACAGAATCCAGAGTTTCCTACATTAAAAACAGCGCGACACTAAACATGTCTCAAACGCAAAAGCAGTATGCAAAGCTTTTCAAGCAATCTTCTTCGACGGACGCTCTCAACGAAATTTACGATGTAACAAAAAAGCTATTAAACAAATATGGGATGATTAACAGTTCTGTTTTGAATTCGATCTTTTTTTCTAGAACTCCAGTACGCTCATCTGCGAGGTGATCCTCGACTTCCTAGGAGGGCATTTAGTAAAATGCACCCCGTTTTGACTGCATCCAGTTGCACCCCGTTTTTTTTAAATGTAAAAAACGTGATGTGTGTTACTATAAACACCTCCTTTTCAGGCTTAGGTTGGGTTGGGGCTAGCTTAAGGTTCAACCTAAGCCTAAAAAAGAGGTGATTGAGATGTTCTAAGCAAAGTTATTAATGTTTGAAGAAAACGGGGTGCACGGTGCAACGGGATGCATTTTACTAAATGCCTCATAGGAGTGCAGGACACGATTGAGAAAATGATAGGAAATCAATCTCATGTAAGTGATAAGTTCATAATATTATGAACTTTTTTCTACGAAATTTGTGCAATCGAGCGGCTTGGGTTCCAGGCTATGTCATTTCACAAGAAAAAATTCCACCGCTCGATTTTGCAGACTCTGGGTTTAATTCACAGTTGAGATCCCTTTGTTGTCTGAAAAAAGACTTTCCAGAGGTATATTATTTCTCGTTGTTTGTGTTTCAAAACGTTTTATTTGCAGATGAAAAAAAAGCCTATGATATCATATAGGACGCATGAAAAGTGTTAGAACCTCACTTCAACGAGATGAAGTTGGAGAAGAACAAGAGGAGAAAAAAAAGTGAAGAACACATCAAGATCACCCAGTTGAATGGTTCTGGCTAAAAAACAAATCATTGTTTCCCCGCTTTTATTTAGTTGCACGCCGTATTTTTAGCCTTTCCACGAACGAGGCGAGTTGTGAAGGCTCCTTTTCTCTTCTGAACCTGTCACTGTCACTCCCTGTAGATGTAACATGCAACCCGAAAAAGTGAAATACGAACTACTCGGTAAAGAATTAGAGTTACTCAATATTGAGAATTGAGTCCGAACAGTGTGTTGAACAAAACGAGTAGTTCTAGTTTGCAGTCTTCATTTTGCATCATTAGTCTTGTAATACAACCTTAAAGTTTTCACTATAACTGTAACCTCTCCTCGCTTCTTTCTCTTTCCTTTTCTATCTCTCTCCCTGTCTCTCTTTCTCTTTCTTTTCCCTCGTTCCTTATTTTATGAGTGCGAGTTTGCGTATAGGTTTTATTCCCATCACTACATTTGTCCCAACCATGTTTTACCCCATTTATCACTGCTCGTGCCTTTTGTGAGGGCCACAAGCTTTCATTCTTATTCTAATGAATAAATGTAATCTAATACAATACAATGTTGCAATTAACCTGTACAATAAACTATACATAAACTATACACGTTTTTTTACTCGATCCGATCGTGATTTTTTGAAAAATTCGAACTTTAAAAAATTCTATGGATGTCTTTGTCAACGATGTCACCGACGGCGTTGTCGGAAATGGATGTCAGACTCTAAAATGAATCGAGAAAAATCTTTTAAAAAAGTAATTTCGATGACGTCGTTGACGACATTATCGGAAACCTTTTTTTCGAGAAATGAACTTTTTACTAGATTGTCGTCGGAATTGGATCTCAGATTCAAAAATGAATACAGAAAACTATGTTTAAATTTTGAAAAAAAATTGCTGACGTTATCGGCGATGTCACCGACGACGTTATCGATATAGGATTCTAAAATGAATTTTTGAAAAAAAAAACTCAACGGAAAGAGACTTCCTAAATAAAACTCCATTCACACCCATTTCAATCGATGGTTTGAGCAACTTATCTTTATGTCTCTCTCACATTTTTGATCTCTAATATTCTTTGCATCTCTAACTTTTTTTTATGTCTCTTCTACATTTTCAATCTCTATGTTCTTTGTATCTCTAAGTTTCTCGGCCAGTTTATGTACAATGCAGCGCGTTTGCAATGTCGCATGTCTTCTTTTTTGTTTATGTCGAAACTTCAATAAGAGAATGTCGATTTATTGAAAACTATCACTTCTTACTGAGCAGAAACCATCAATAAAAATCAAAAAAGTAATAAAGAGTCAGATACATCTAGGAGAACAAATGAATTCCTGTCCTTAAAACACACCTTTTAATTAAAAATAAAATGTCAGAGTTTAGAAATTCAATGTTATAAAAAACAATGGTTATGTTGAGATTGAGATAAATTACCTTATTCCTGCATAAGTCTGCTTATTCTTGCTTGAAATTGTTGGCGAACTGTTTTCATACAAGTATCGTATACAATATAGGCTGGAACTTGCGAATATTATTTGTTTCAATAAGACACAGGGTTTTGTTGTGTAAACAGCAAAGATACCGTATCTCAATCAGAAATACGCATCATGATACAGCAAGATATGTACGTACAAGGTACGTGACTACTCTAAAAACTGTATGAATAAGTAGAAAAATAAAAACGAGATATGGAGAAATTTTGCTTTAGGAATTTATTAATTTATGTTTTTCAAATTTCTTTGCTAGGTATGTTGCTGGATTCTGAAAAACTTGAACGTGCACATCAGAAAAAACACGTTCTGCCGTTTCCTGAGTTCTGTTGAAGTTCTTGAGTTCATCGACGTACGGTGAGTAATAGTCTGAGGAAAAACATTTTGACGTTCATTGAAAGTTAATCTTATTACGTGAAACAAACCGACAAAAATAGATAAAATTACTAGAAGAATGTTTACAGGAAGTCGGCTCTCTACACAGATGTCCCTAGTTTGGAGCGTCATAATATTGCCAGTGGAGACAATAGTCCACACCTGCATTCCTGTGACAGTATGCCATTGGGAAAAACTGTGCGCATCTCACACCAGACTATATTGCTTTGGACGCTATCACCAATATTTACGTGCAAGTCTGCCATTGGGGAGACGCCATTTTTATGCCAGTGGCGTGGGCGGAGCTTCAAGCCCGGAAATACTCTGATAGGAACACAAGGAGATCATTCACTCCAACACGGTCAACTATTCAACGACCACGCTGATCGTCATAAAACACATCAACGGACCATCTACGATCTGTTTGGACACGGTTCGACCACCCTGCAGCATGTCGACCAACCTACCAGCCATCAAATGTGTCTTCGATCAACAGGTTGGTGTTTTTCATACACAAAATACACGCATGCGTGCATCAGTTTTGCCATACTCCAATTCAGATAATAGACGAAACGAGTGAAACAACTGCCGAACCACAATTCTGGACACCGGAACAATGGCCTTTTTATCAGGTGAACAACAATTATTTACCTGAGAATTGTTTTTCTAAGTACAACTCAAAATTGAGTAGTTCATCTTCACAATCCAACTGGTCTATTAGAATGCCTTCTTCGAACGAACAACTTGGTTTCGAACCAGTGCTTCACGATTTTTACTTTGACGAGAGTACATGGTCTACGATGCACTCTTCACATCACCAAAACCCGCATGATCCCCAACCTTTAAAAGAACAAAACCGATCTTCACGATAACTACCAGAAAGACTATCACCAACTCTTGAATGTTTTTCTAGCGCCACCTCTGCATCATAAACAACGCCAATATGAACCTGTGAATCATAATCAGATGTGCCATCTTAACTTTAATCCTGAGGTTGAGCCGCTAACTATAAGTCCACTGGTATTCTACAACAAAAATTATCTGCTGTCGTATAACTTTCAGGTCAATACACTACCAAAGAAAAGATTCACGGTGGAAGCAAAGTATGAATTCGCTCATCAAAGATCGCCACTGTTCGCCTTTTACGTGGAGAAGCTTCGTCTCCAGTTCAAGTGAGATTTGAGCATGAATGTAGTTCTTGCCTTAGAATTTTTTTTCACGTTTTTGCAAGTCTTCAATGTTTTCGCGAACTTTTTTTCATATTAAAATCAAAATGTCAATATTTTCTTGAATTTTCCAACTTTTCAAAGTTTCTTTTTGGCTCACCTTGTATCGAAGTTTTCTATTCCAATTCAATAAATGTTTTTTCATTCACTCGGTTTGATAATTACATGTGCTAACTTGGGATGTATCACAATGGAGCTTGTCAAATATCCGGGAATAGAAACGCCAGGGTTTTCATTGTACAGTTCAAGACAGAGAGAGAGAGAGAGAAAGAGAGAGAGAGAGAGAGAGAGAAAGAGAGAGAGAGAGAAACAGAGAGAGAGAGAAACAGAGAGAGACAGTGAGAAACAGAGAGAGACAGACAGACAAAGAGAAAAACAGAAATATTTTAAGGCTTTTTAGCTTGGAAGTTTTGTGCTTTTTCATAGTTGTGTTATGGCAGCTTTTCAAATGTACTTTTAGTCTACGAATTCTATATTTATTGGCTCTTATTGACACGGCAGAGTTTTCAATCAGAACAGACTTTTTTTTGATAAAAGATACACATTATCTTTTGAAAATTTCAAAACAGAAAAATAGCACCACATTTCCCACAATTTTTGTGACGGTACAAAATATCGAGTAAGAGATTTATTCACGGAGGAAACAAGTAGTTTCTTTCGAATTCGGGAATGTATGGATCGATATTACATCATCCATTGCTTTCATTTTTGAGGTTTTTGTTCAAGAGGACTTTTGTAGTCCATGTCAAATGGTCAGCCAACATGATTGAAAACGGTTTATAATTCTACATAATATGACACGTTTTGCGAGAGAATCAACTAAAAACAGCCAAAAAGTGCGCTAGACTCCCCGTGAACCGTTTGGACTCAAATTTTGTGTGTAAGTAGATTTTAGTACCCCGAATTCAAAAATGTCAGTTTCATTTTGATGGATCCTGCCAGTTTCTCGCAGTACCGTCCCAAACTTGGCACTTTTCACTGTTCAGACGTTCATAACTCTGTTCAAACATCTCATTTTCTAAAAATATTCTGCAGTCATAGTGATGTGATCACGCTCCATCGATCAAAATAAAATTTGTCAAAAACTATCGATTGATTTTTTGCGCAGTACCTTTTTGTCCATAACTCACTTCATTCGCAAAACCGCATCTTAATTCTTGGTTGTTAGATGCGAAAAAAGAATACGCATTGATTAGTAAAAAAAAATCCGGGAAAAGTTTCCCGCAACAATGAGTTATGAGATTTTGAAAAAATTATTTTTCAGAAATGGGACTCAAAAGTGGTTTTTGTGAATTTTTATTAATTTTATCGTTGTGACATTAAAAAAATAGCTGAGACCAAATTTGAAAACAATAGTTTTCATGGTTTTTGAGATACAGTTTTCACTTTTTCCGTTTTAAGCAGGTTTACGGGGATTTATCTCGAATACTACTAGAACAAATTAGTTGTTTTTGAACTCAATATTATTAACTAAACCTAGTTCTACAGCACTATTGGAATGGTTATGCATCCCGTGCGAAAATAAAAAAGTTATGACGGTTTGAAGTGACCACGTAATTGATGATATTTTACCTCGTTTAGAATCTCCAAAAATCTCCAATACTCATTTGGTTTGTGGGAATAGAGTTGTTCGGATTATTCTGAAAGGATAAACTTGAATCCACCTGAAAATTCCTATTTTCAGATAGTGAAATTGCAAAATTATGAAAAATGGCCAAATTCCGTTTTTAAAGATGATTTCGTTCACTGAAACTAACACCATTCGATGTAAAATTATTTTCTGATATTAAAAAGTTTTAGAACATCAGAAAAGAACCAGATTGAGCAGAATTAGACAAGAAATGGAGAAATCAGATTTAAAAAGCAAAGGAAAAACGAGAAGAGCGAACTTACAGTAATCGTCTCTCGTTTCTACTTTCTTTTCTGCATGCGTTTTTTGTTGTTTCTTCACGTGATTCCGCTCAATCTGGTTCTTTTCTGATGTTCTGGAACTTTTTTGATACCAGAAAATAATTTTACATCGAATGGTGTTAGTTTCAGTGAACGAAATCATCTTTGAAAACGGAATTTGGCCATTTTTCATACTTTTGCAATTTCATTATCTGAAAGTAGAAATTTTTGGTGAATTCAAGTTCATCCTCTCAGAATAACCCGAAAAATCCTATTTTCACAAACCAAATGAGTATTGGAGATTTTTGAAGATTCATAACGAGGTAAAATATTCAAAAACGGAAAAAGTGAATACTGTATCTCAAAAACCATGAAAACTATTGTTTTCAAATTTGGTCCCAGCTATTTTTTTGATGTCAAAACGATAAAATTAATAAAAATTCCCAAAAACCACTTTTGAGTGCAATTTCTGAAAAATGATTTTTTCAAAGTCTCATAACTCATTGTTGCGGGAAACATTTCCCGATTTTTTTTTACTGATCAATGCGTATTCTTTTTTCGCATCTAACAACCAAGAAATAAGATGCGGTCTTGCGAATGAAGTGAGTTATGGACAAAAAAGTACTGCGCAAAAAATCAATCGATAATTTTTGACAAATTTTATCTTGATCGATTGAGCGTGATCACATCACTATGACTGCGGAATCTTTTGAGAAAATGAGATGTTTGAACAGAGTTATGAACGTCTGAACAGTGAAAAGTGCCAAGTTTGGGACGGTACTGCGAGAAACTGGCAGGATCGATCAAAATGAAACTGACATTTTTGAATTCAGGTTACTAAAATCTACTCACACACAAAATTTGAGTTCAAACGGTTCACGGGGAGTCTAGCGCACTTTCTGGTTGATTCTCTCGCGAAACGTCTCACATATTCTTTGAACGAGTCATACTCATTGCGGGCAAGATATCACGAGTTCAATTATTAGTCGTACAGTAGTCGCCCTTTGCTGAAACAAAGTTGTGTATCAGGAGAATAATTAGCATTAGTATATCAGTGAATAACAAAGCCCTCAGAGGATAATGAGTGTGAAGAGAGCAGCTCACTTTTTATCAACATCACATCAACTTCCACCGCGTGAATTTCTGTGACCAAAAAGTTTGTGCACTTCTTAAGGCTATACTATCTTTGTGGAAGAAAAAGTGAGCCTGACAACCGTCGCGGTCAAAATGAACTGTGAATTCTACTACAACCTGACACAAACTTTAGATGCAAAGATTGGAGAAGTTTGTTTGTTCCTTTTTTCAGCTCTTCAAGTTTTTCTTTTCAGATTAAACAAATCATAATAAAGTGCATAGATGACCTTTTCTCTGTTGAAGACTATCTCAGTTACTTGGTCCAAAAGAAAATCGAGCTGGAATTGCTATGCATTTCGCTGGATCTCTTTTCTGAATTTAATCAGAAAAAAAGCGAACATGTTGACGGGTTTGATGAGACAGGCATGGAAATGTTGACACAAATCAGTAGTCAAAACGTGAGTTTTTTGACAGTTTCATACGCTGAAATTAAATGAAACAACTGGTTCCGTGATTCCCGAGTTTAATACAAACCAGTTTTAAATGTTGAAACTCACGAAACCCAAAAAAATTGGTCTAGAGCTTCGATAACTTAGCGTAGATTTCACAAGATTCCAACTTATTTGTGTCACAGGTGAAAATTACAGTTGCGCACACAATACGAGTCCGCAGATTTGAAAACGGAGGCGAGAAATAAGATTTATTATTGCGATTTTCTTCTGGAAAGACTCGAAACGAGAATTGACAATATCAGAAGAATAACTATGATGGTGATGATCAATCCAAAATTGT
This sequence comes from Caenorhabditis parvicauda, assembly GCA_963978915.1. Taxonomy (NCBI): domain Eukaryota; kingdom Metazoa; phylum Nematoda; class Chromadorea; order Rhabditida; family Rhabditidae; genus Caenorhabditis; species Caenorhabditis parvicauda. The sequence continues at coordinate 15,439,775 of OZ022249.1, read as the reverse complement.
TGTGATATTTTGATACTTCAGACGATGAGAAAACAGAAAAACCAAGCAGAAGGAAGAAAAGTCTTGCGAATGTTGTCTGAAAGATCTTCAAACAACAATACAAGTGGAGAACAAAAACGAGTCGCCGAGAAGAAATGGTTCAAAACTACGGTAATTTGACGTTATTGATACTTCAGACAGAATGATACTAACAGAAAAAATAAAAAATTCAAAACATTTGTTCAGAAACGAATTTCTCAGAAGTTTACGATGGAAAGAATGGCTCAACTTTCAGTCATCATGGAAGACTCATCAGCAGAAGAAGCTGAATATCAAGTAGAGTTAGAGCTCAAGAATGTGACTTGTCTTCCGAGCACAAAATAATCTGAGCGTTTAGAGGTTGACATACACTTCCGAAGAGGGAAATGAGGTCACGAAAACGAGGGAACGGAGAACCCGAAGAAGAAGAAAAATGTGTACTGTCATGTAGCACTGACGTGAATAATGAAAAAATTCCTGTTGAGGAACTTGAAAACTATAAGAGTCCGAGAAGAAAAACATTTGTGGTTCAAGAATGATTTGCTCTTTTTAAAATCAATTAGGAGGACATGACAAACAGATCGAGCCTGTATGAAAACATGCAATGCTCAATGTGTCTGCTGAGTACACTAGTTTGATAGAAAAGTACGCATCTACCTTATATTACTCTTCTAATTATTTCGAAAAAGCTCTGGCATCTATAAAACACGCGCAAGTAGTCACGGAGACGCATATGCGCGTCGAGTGTCTGCACGGAAGGACGCCACATTCTATCGATCGCTTGTTTCCTTTCAGAATTGTTTCAGTTAACCAATTTTTTGAATTGATCCTGATCATTTTTTTCATGAATCATCATGACATATGGAGACTGTTGGAACGTTGGGGGAAAGATCCAGCTATTCTAGAACTATCCCACTGTTCTACAAAATGATAAGACCGAGCAGTATGAAATATTTATTCAGTAGAATATAATAACAACTCTGGTCGATGAACTGAGAATTGCACGGCTACTGCCGAGTGAATGAAGTAATGCTGAAAAGAAATACGATGCTGGCCTAAAATAATGCGCTGTAGCGTGCGCTTTCGGTCGGTCAAAATATCATTGTAGCTAAGCTTTCTTAATTTTTTATATTCATATGACTTTGGCTATTTTCTCTCTTATTAGAGTAGAACGTTACCCTTCGGGGTACCGTTTCTACAGAGACGACGCTCATATTGACCCACTTAACACCTCTGTTCTGCCAATGGCACAATCAGTCAGATGGTCCGCATCAACATACTTGCACTCATACCAGCTGATGACCGGCTCTTTTCTTTTCTTCAACACTTCGATTATTCTTGATTGGTTTTGTTGGTTTAACTAACGTTTTGACTAGGAGTCATGAGTTCTGTTTTTAATAATAACAACTTCGTTCCTTGAAAAATAGCTTGTTCGCAAATGTGGAAAATAACTGCATATTGACTACTATCCGAAGACAATTTAATGCATTTCGCGAAAATCAATCTTGAAGATGATAACTCGAAGTCAATTCCTCAAAACAAACAAACAAGTGCTGACCATAATTAACTCATTATGAAAAAACAAGGATGTCCTTTTCTCCGTCAGTTTTGTCAGTTTCTCTGACTACACGATGAAATTCCATTAGTTTAAAATATTCAGAACTCGTTTGTCTTCACCTCAGCCCATCTCCTTCTCTCTGTACACTGGATGAGTCCTTACATTTCAATTTTCCCCGGAACCTGTGATCCAGAAACTCACGCGCAAGTATTCACGGGGACGCATTTGCGCGTCGAGTGTTTGCACGAAAGGACGCCACACGCTATCGATCACTCATTAGTTTAGACCACGCCCATATTGACCCACTTAACACCTCTGTTCTGCCAATGGCACAATCAGTCAGATGGTCCGCATTAACATACTTGCACTCACACCAGCTGGTGACCGGCTTTTCTATTCTCTCTAACCAGTCGATTTTTTTTGTCTTGCGAATTATTGATGATTACTAAGTTTTGGTGGTTCGACGGAAGTTCGGACCAGAATCATTGAACCTGTTTACAAAGTCGGAAAACTTGTTCCGAGAGTTGATCTTAGAGATGAGCCTCTCGCGAGAAATAATATTTTTGATAAAGATAAGACCAGAAGTTATCATGTAAACCGTTATTTATAAAATAACTGCATGCTGATCATCCTTCTAAAACAGATTCGCAAGGTTATAGCTGAAAGCGCCTCTCGCGAGAGTTCATTTCAGAGATAAGACCCCAAGTTATCGTGTATACCGTTGTTCTTTCGTACAATAGGCTGGAAACACATCTCGAGGGTTATTCTGATGCAGGGTAGTCATGACCCCAGAATCGTTCTTCTTTCAATTGTTCAACAAATGTTCTAGTTCAGTTCGTCTTGTTTTCTTTCTTCCCGTATCATCAATGTTTTTTTTCCTTTTCCAACTTTACTTTTTCAGACCCAATCCATGCAGCCAGACTGTGATTCCTGTGCTGAAGTTGCCGATAAACTTGCCGAGATCCACCAAAAAGTGGAGAAAGTGCTTTATCACCGCTGGTGGTGTCGTTGGTGCAGTGAGTTCATTCTATCAATTAGAGACAGTACATGCCAAAAACATAAACTCACAGCAATAATGTTCTTGTTTCAATTATTCAACAAAAATTCTCATTCAGTTGTCTTGTAATTCTAAAAAAATGTTCCTGTCTTCCACGGAACCATTGAAAATCAATTTATGAACGAAAAAGCTTCGTAATAAGAGAGATTTGCGTAATTTTTAACGGAAAATTCTTGCAGGGCCTGATATCGGACAAGAACTGGAACATGAAGTACTCACGAGAGAGTACAGAAAAACCTACGACGATGAATACGCCCTATATAAAGAGGAAGAAGCACTTCGCTACAACTGTTGCCGTCCAGAAGCCGGTCATCTCCACTTGATTAAAATAGAGGAAGAAGAAGAAGAATAAAATTATCAATAATAAACAATTCAAAAAGTGGTGTTTTATGTTTTTTGATTGAAGAACACGGCATCAGGCTATGAAATTTGCGTGATACCTTTTTGGCACTTTTAAGACTCTGGAGAACGTAAGAATTCAGGAGCCAGCTGTTATGTGGTTGTTCTCACAAAATCCAGCGACCCACCTCAAGCAAAGTAGATCCTCATTGAGTTTTTTTTTCGATGGAATACCATTTCTTGCGAGGTGTTCTTGGTTCACATGTATCACATTAAAGAAGGCCAAACACAATCCTACAGATAATTGAAACTCAGAGGTGCTGGGCGAGTTTACCCAAATTTTTTTGAACGTTGGTTGTTTTCTTCGAATGAGAAATTACTGTTCTAGCCTTCTTCAAATAAGGCATCACTATCTTAACCTATTTTTTTGAATGATAGAGAGATGAGTTTGGCTGGAGATGAACAGACAAGAGCGGTTCCTGGTCAAGTACTAGCTCCACGTAACGTTGTTCCGTCTGTCAGTTCTAAAATGACCTGGCTAATGTTGATACATGCATAGAAAAACTGTGCTGGAAGCTTCGTTTTTTGAACTACGTTTTCAAGTTTAATTGATTGAGTTTGTGATAAAGCATCAACATAAGGGAAATGTAATTGAAGTGTGAAACTAACCGTTTTGTCGGAGTACAGAATGTTGCATCACATGAGCAAAACGAGTGGAAAACTATAACTACGTGTAGGTTTTCAGTGAATGATACGTTGAACGTGTATGAATCGTCCACTCGTTGTCTACGTTCTCAATTTCTGATTTTGTCGTACATTTCGAATCCATCTGACGGTGATACGCTCTGCTTTTCTTGTCTGTGAGATAATGGTGCCAAGTTATTTTCAAGAAATTTACGATCATAGCAAACTATAATTCTATGACTACTTCTTAAAAATAGAGTGTTTCTCTAATAGTTAGTTGAAAACTCAAACTCACGCAGCTCGATTTTTTTGTAACCAAGTCCATGTAATTTTTCATTGGATCCAACAATGAATTTTCATTTCCAATTTACCTTACGTGAAGAATAGACACGTTAGCTGACACATTCCAGTTTTTGGATCTTTGTAGTTCCATGTATCAATTTCTCCAAGAGTCACTCACAAATCAATGCGACTTCGTAGAATCCAAGTTGTATTGTGACAGAATTTATCGTCTGATGTTCCCACGATTGTTTTGTAAAAATATCTGAAGACTTGGCAAAATATGTATAGTTTTCTCACAGAAATGCTCACCGCGCGCTTCACAACGCCCTTGTTTCACTCTATTTTCACTGACACTTCTTCCTCACTGCTCTCTCTATATATATTTCCACATTTTTTATTCAATATATAAAATAGTATAGTGAACAAACACAGGTAAACGACAAGATGATGGATCTCGTTTTCTTCTTACTGGTTCTCGTTTTTGAGCCCTCGTATCAATACGAAGAACTGATAACCAGCTTCAAATCGGAACAGTACGTGCCAGAACTTTTGATCTCGACGACAATCAACAACATGACTTACGAAGAAACTATAACAATGCTTCCCAACGAAAGCAGAACCTGGAAGATCACCGAAAAGATAATGGTATTTGTCTCCAGGCTTTCACTACTGATATTGTGATTTAGCAGACCTTTGTAACCTATAAGATAGCACTCGCCTCGTTCGAAAATCTGACTTCAACATATACTGTGCATCCAGTCAGCTCCCGAAGTCCATTTGTCTCTCAGGTCACTTTAGGTGACTACAACATCAACATTACAAGCATCTGCAAATACTCCGAGTGAGTTGTGGAAAAACATTGTAGATTACTTGACGAGTATCATACAGACGTTGACAGAAACTGATCTGGGTAAAATTCCACTTTTCAGACGCTGGTATGAAACAGTCACCAAAATGTTCTTCACCACGATAGAGATATTGGATGACTGGTTTTTCATCTCTTTCCCCATTCTTACAATCCTTCTCCTGATTGTCTTATGCTTTATCATCCATTTATGCCGAAAGCCCTTCAGCGACTATATCCCACCTCTCAATCTAAGAGCTCAACAGGACGACATTTGCCTTGAAGAAATCGTGAGTCGAAAAAAATGAATAAACTTATAGACGTTTCAGAATCCCATTTCCCTGCGGACATACAGGCGACGATCTGAACGGTTGCTCCTACGTAATCGACCATAGAACCCGCTTCGCCAATTCTACTCTTGTACTCTTCAGATTTTAGTGCGACCAGTTGTGATTTGTCAATGCTTCTAGAATAAATGTATGAACATCCTGTGTTTTCGTTGAAGAGCGCGAAACTGTAAAAATTTCTATATAAAAAGATTTTCGATACAAATAATACAAAAGACATCAAATGGAGAAAAAAATGACGGCTCCAACATTGAGGTGACAGTGTTGCTTACGTTAGTGATGAACATTTTAGTGTTTTGTTATTTTCGAGCGTGAACCAACAACGGACTGTTGGTAAAACGAATACAATTATTAGTGGCTCATGGTCGAACTGGTTGTAGCAAAAGTTGAAGAGGTTCACACCTTCAAAGATGTTTCTGCGATAATTTCTTGAAAAATCTTGTTTTGGTAAGTTTTCTATTTAATTCATAATGAAACAACAAGGCTGTCATTTTCTCCATCAGTTTTGTCAGTTTATCTGACTACACGATGAAATTCCATTTGTTTTCAAAACTCGCTTGTCCTCACATGAGCTCATCCCCTTTCTCTTCGTACACTGGATGAGTCCTTACATTTCAATTTTGCCCCGGAACCTGTGATCCAGAAACTCACGCGCAAGTATTCACGGGGTCGCATTTGCGCGTTGAGTGTTTGCACGGAAAGACGCCACACGCTATCGATCACTTATCAGTTCTTTTTTTCTCATGCCAAAACTTCAATCAGAGAATGTCGATTTATTGAAAACTATCACTTCTTACTGAGCAGAAACCATCAATAAAAATCAAAAACGCAAAAAAGAGTTAGATACATCTAGGAGAACAAATGAATTTCTGTTCTTAAAACACACCTTTTAATTAAAAATAAAATGTCAGAGTTTAGAAATTCAATGTTATAAAAAACAATGGTTGTGTTGAGATTGAGATTAATTACCTTATTCTTGCATAAGTCTGCTTATTCTTGCTTGAAATTGTTGGCAAACTGTTTTAATACAAGTATCGTATACAATATAGGCTGGAACTTGCGAATATTATTTGTTTCAATAAGACACAGGGTTTTGTTGTGTAAACAGCAAAGTTACCAAATCTCAATCAGAAATACGAATCATGATACAGCAAGATATGTATGTACGTACAAGGTACGTCACTACTCTGGAAACTGTATGAATAAGTAGAAAAATAAAAACGAGATATGGAGAAATTTTGCTTCAGGAATTTATTAATTTATGTTTTTCAAATTTCTTTGCTAGGTATGTTGCTGGATTCTGAAAAACTTGAACGTGCACATCAGAAAAAAACACGTTCTGCCGTTTCCTGAGTTCTGTTGAAGTTCTTGAGTTCATCGACGAACGATGAGTAATAGTCTGAGGAAAAAAACAATTTGACGTTTATCGAAAGACAATCTTATTACTTAAAACAAACCGACAAAAATAGATAAAATTACTGGTAAAATGTCTACAGGAAGTCGGCTCTCTACACAGATGTCCCTACTTTTGTTCAGAAACCACTCTTCTATTTTTCTCGTTCCACGGGTTTTCCCACCAGGTATGACAGCGAATTTCAATCAGGTAGTCCGTGTACTGAATTTCAGAAGTTGGAATAACTGAATTATTCTATCACACCATCAGAATGGACAAGCTCCAAGGTTTTGAAAATACATATGGGACATAAAGGACATATCCTTCTCTCTTTTTTCTCTTTCCCTCTCCCTCTTACTGTAGTGGTGCTGCAAACATCAAATTTCATCAGAATTCCGCATCATGTGCAAGAACTACAGTACTGGTCATGGACTTTTCTGATTTTTTCGGCATAATACTATTCATTGTGTTTCAAACTATCTAACTGTGCATCATGGTACAACTGAATTTGTGTCATTCAATCTTGGAGCAAGAATCGAGAAACAAAGGAAATCCTCCCAGCAATCAGTGGCAAACATGAACATCTTCTATTTTGGTTAATAGATTATATCTCGGCTACTTAGTGTCTGAATTCTCTTAAAATTACACAAAGTTTGCTGCAAACATTTTATGAAGTGTAAGTGGTGAAGAATGTTATTGTGCATCGTGTTGATTATTGTGGTAGTTGACAGATCGTCTTGTTGTGACCAGTAGAACCAGTAGGTCACAACAAGACGATCTGTCAACTACCACAATAAGCAAACATTTTAAATGTTAAGAATCTTGATTTCACATCTATTGGCACAGGGTCCTCAAAACTAGGTTCTCATATGATTCAACACTGGGTCGGTAGTAAAATTATGAGAGAAGTTTCTCTGAAAACATTTTTACTAAGTGGTGCAAAATAATTCACCTTGTTCACTCTTCAGATGTCCTTTTGGAGTGTCATAATATTGCCAGTGGAGACAATAGTCCACACCTGCATTCCTGTGACAGTATGTCATTGGGAAAAACTGTGCGCATCTCACACCAGACTATATTGTTTTGCACGCTATCACCAATATTTACGTGCAAGTCTGCCATTGGGGAGACGCCATTTTTATGCCAAAGGCGTGGGCGGAGCTACAGGCCCGGATATATTTTTATAGGAGCACAAGGAGATCATTCACTCCAACACGGTCAACTATTCAACGACCACGCTGATCGTCATAAAACACATCAACGGACCATCTACGATCTGTTTGGACACGGTTCGACCACCCTGCAGCATGTCGACCAACCTACCAGCCATCAAATGTGTCTTCGATCAACAGGTTGGTGTTTTTCATACACAAAATACACGCGTGCGTGCATCAGTTTTGCCATACTCCAATTCAGATAATAGACGAAACGAGTGAAACAACTGCCGAACCACAATTCTGGACACCGGAACAATGGCCTTTTTATCAGGTGAACAACAATTATTTACCTGACATGGGAAGTATATAAAAGCCCGGAGAATCTATGAGGTCTGAGTAGTCTCATAGGTTTTCAAATATGGTGAAGACGATGGAACTGCTCTCAGAAGTTGCTTCACCGACCTTGTTTAGGAGTTATGACCAAAAATAGAATTCACACGCAATTTTCAAAAAAGTGGGATCTGTAATGTTAAAGAATTCTGTCGTGAAAAGGAGCGAATGAGTGAACATGGAGTTGACGCAAAAATTTGTGTCTTCCGTCTCAGAGAACACGAGTTGGACTGGATCCAGAAAAGTGCCAGCTGGATCCACAAAAAGTCGGGCAGCGATTGGCACGATCTAGCTGGCACTTTTCTGGATCCAGCTGAACTCTCTGGATCCAGTCGGCACTTTTATGGATCCAGCTGAACTCTCTGGATGCAGTCGGCACTTTTATGGATCCAGTAGGCAGTTTTCTCGATCTAGTTCTCTTCACTAAACATGTATAATTAACAATATATTTATTTAAATCACAGTAAATGATTAGTCCTTTGGGGTTCTTCTGAGGATTTCTTTGATCTTCCGCAAGTGGTAACTCTGAATTCTGTTGAAAATTCATCTTCAAGTTCTGGAGTCTTCCCTGCGGGAGCGAGAAGTCTGAAATTTAAACGTTAAAAATATCGATAACTTTCATTTGACCTTTTTGCTTCTGTCTATTTCTTCAAGCTTTACACTATTCACAGCGCAACTAGAGTGGACTCAAACTTTTTAAAATTCAGTCTCTGTAAGAAATTTCAAATTTATCTTTACAAAAATTCACTACGGCAAAATCCTCGTCATTTAGCCTGATCACCTTTCTCTTTCTCTCTCTTTCTCTCAGTCTTTCTCTATCAGTCTCTCTCTCTCTCTCTCTCTCTCTCTCTCTCTCTCTATCTTTCTTTCTCTCTCTTACTCACCCTCACCCTCTCTCTCTTCATTAGAGTGAACTCAAACGTTCGAAATTCAGTCTTTGTAGAAATTTCGAATCTATCTGTTAAAAAATTTACTGGTCATTTTTTCGAAGTTAAATGTTTTAAAGTTACCTTTTAAAATGTAGTTGTAAAGTCGTTGATAGATTTTTCTCTCGTTTCCAATATTCCTGTTGGGAGTGGCTGAGAGTTTCAGTCTACCTGAATTTTTCTTATACAAAAATCGTTTCTAACCTTTTTTGTATTCTAAGAAAACTGAAAAAAATTTACCTGTTCAAATCATGGCTCTCGTGATGATTTTGTCGTTCCATTTGCAAATGTCAAGATGTGTGGACGAGAATATTGGCAGAGTCTGAAATATCGACAACTGAGAGTATCTAAAATTTCTATCGAACTCACAACTTTCTTCAATGCCTGCGACCTTGCGTTCTTCTCATCAAGCTTCTTTCTTTTCCTCCTCAGCTCTGCCATGGCGTTCTTCTGGTTTTTTCACGGTTGACCCGAAAAAGGAAGCAGTGTGGATACTTAAATGAGAACTTGTCGTAGCATAAAATAAGGGTAAGAATAAAAATTCACCTCGCCGGACCTTTGATACTCCGCATCGACATCGAAGCAGTAATTTGAGACTGGGTTCTTTGCGGGTGGAGGAGACGCGTCTGAAATACGATATTGAACAATTTTTCGAAAATTAGAGAAGTCACAGCAAAATAAGAGTTTTTCGCCTAAAATTCATGATTATAACATTCAACACGTTCTTTCTTACCTCCAACTATTGTGCAATCGATTCTCAAAATCCATCAGGCATTTCTCATGTCCTAAGCTTCAATTCTGTCGTAGATTTCTTAGTCCATTCTGAGTGCAGTGAGACGCTTCCATCTCGTCTTAAGACTCCGTCTGCATCGACAAAAAGTGAGTCGTCAACAATCTGAGTAATACAATTGTGTCAGATTTTCCGCATTCTGAGAGATGATATAAGTTGCTGAACAATAAAATGATACGTACATGATACAGAAAACAAAAGGAAACGAAAATAACTTGAAAGACGCTAAGTCCGTGGGACGCTAAAAAAAAAGGAAAAATACGATGTTTCACTTGACACGCGCATGACAAACTTATTTGAATAACTGCGTTCAATAAAACTAACCTTTTTTTTGGAGCAGAATTCAAAAGTTTCGAATAACTTTCTCCATGAATATATTAGGATTAAAATCGTTGTAATACAGTCGTATTACATACAAAACTATTTAGATTTCTGAATTTTTTTTCAGATCGAGTAGGCATTTTTCTGGATCCAACTTGTACTTTCTAAAATTAAATTTTTGTGCTTCCATAAACCGTACAGGCATGAAATCGAAAAAAAACATAAGAAGAACATAACTATCACGTAAAGAAACAGTAATTTACCATAAGAAAGTAAAGATAATGAGCTTTTTCCAAACTTGCAAAAAGTCGGACTGGATCCAGCGCTGGATCTAGCTAGCAAAAAATTTTCACATTCGCACGACTTTATCATAATAATAATCAGAAAGAACAGACAAATGCCAGCAATAGCAAAGGTAGCTGGTTAAACTATCATAAATAAAAGCATAATACGAGCAAATTTCTAATTATAAAGTGACTAATAATTAGAATAACCCATGTCTGTTGGGACTTCAGTGTTTTTGAGTTGTTTTTCGCGGTACTTTGACATGTTCCTAATAGCATTTTTCTTCTCTGCAAAACAGATATTGTTTCCAGGAATTTATAGATAATTTTATTATATATTCCGTTCCAATCGGACGTGCAACTCTGGATCCAGTTGGCACTTTTCTGGATCCAGTCGAACTTGCTTTTGCCAGGCTGGATCCAGCTCGACATTTTTCTAGATCCAGCTTGTTTTTTTAAAATTTCATTTTTTCTGCTCTTAAAAACCGTACAGACATCGCAATGAAGAAACATTTCATTTAAATGATATTCTCATCGAAATAATAACTTACCATATAAAATCAAGGGCAATGAGATCACTCGGAATTTCTCGAAAAAAGTCGAACTGGATCCAGCGCTGGATCTAGCTAGCGAAAATTTTTTAAATTGTCATAACTTTCTTGAAAATATTTTTTTCTTCACAAAACAAACAGGGATTGTTTTTAGAACCTTAGCGATCATTTTTAATTATAATTCGTCCCGAACGGACAAAAAACTCTGGATCCAGTTGGCACTTTTCTGGATCCAGTCCAACTCGTGTTCTCTGAGGTGGTAGAGTGGTCAAAGCTCACGCCTTTCATTTTTCACGGCAAAGTTCGATTCTCACTTGATACACGTTTTTTGCCCGAGAAATACTACAACGATTCATCACTTGTGATCAAGGCTCATATCATGAACACTTGCGTAACTCTTTCCGATTTTGGACCCAAAAATTTTTGTCTTAGAATCGACTGAAAACGTAGGAATGGATAGATTTTGAATCGTTTGGAATAGGTCTCGCCTCTGGAAATCTGCTAGGAGTCGAGTTACAGAAGGTGAAAGTTGGACGATTTTTTACGTCCACTTCAGATGCATGTAACTTCTGAATCGAGCCTCAGAATTCAGGCAAACTAAATTTTCCGTGCATCACGAACCTTTAAAATTCAATAAAATGCAAAATCTCAACAGTTTTTCCTACCCAACATCACAGATCCCCCTTTTTTGAAAACTGCGTGTGAGTTCTATTTTTGGTCATAACTCCTAAACGAGGTCGGTGAAGCAACTTCTGAAAGCAGTTCCATCGTCTTCACCATATTTGAAAACCTAAGAGACCACTCAGACCTCATAGATTCTCCGGGCTTTCATATACTTCCCATGTGAGAATTGTTTTTCTAAGTACAACTCAAAATTGAGTAGTTCATCTTCACAATCCAACTGGTCTATTAGAATGCCTTCTTCGAATGAACAGCTTGGTTTCGAACCAGTGCTTCACGATTTTTACTTTGACGAGAGTACATGGTCTACAATGCACTCTTCACATCACCAAAACCCGCATGATCCCAAATCTTTGAAAGAGCAAATCAAAACCGATCTTCACGATAACTACCAGAAAGACTATCACCAACTCTTGAATGTTTCTCTAGCGCCACCTCTGCATCATAAACAACACCAATATGAACCTGTGAATCATAATCAGATGTGCCATCTTAACTTTAATCCTGAGGTTGAGCCGCTAACTATAAGTCCACTGGTAATCTACAACAAAAATCACCTGCTGTCGTATAACTTTCAGGTCAATCCACTACCAAAGAAAAGATTCACGGTGGAAGCAAAGTATGAACTCGCTCATCAAAGATCGCCACTGTTCGCCTTTTACGTGGAGAAGCTTCGTCTCCAGTTCAAGTGAGGTTTGAGCATGAATGTAGTTCTTTCCTTAGAATTTTTTTTCACGTTTTTGCAAGTCTTCAATGTTTTCGCGAACTTTTTTTCATGTTAAAATCAAAATGTCAATATTTTCTTGAATTTTCCAACTTTTCAAAGTTTCTTTTTGGCTCACCGTGTATCGAAGTTCTCTATTCCAATTCAATAAATGTTTTTTCATTCACTCGGTTTGATAATTACATGTGCTAACTTGGGATGTATCACAATGGAGCTTGTCAAATATCCGGAAATAGAAACGCCAGGATTTTCATTGTACAGTACCAGAGAGAGAGAGAGAAAGAGAGAGAGAGAGAGAGAGAGAGAGAGAGAGAGAGAGAGAGAGAAAGAGAGAGACAGACAGACAAAGAGAAAAACAGAAATATTTTAAGGCTTTTTAGCTTGGAAGTTTTCTGCTTTTTCATAGTTGTGTTATGGCAGCTTTTCAAATGTACTTTTAGTCTACGAATTCTATATTCATTGGTTCTTATTGACACGGCAGAGTTTTCAATCAGAACAGACTTTTTTTTGATAAAAGATACACATTATCTTTTGAAACTTTCAAAACAGAAAAATAGCACCACATTTCATATTTTTCTTTTCATATTTTTTTTAGACCAAAATCGGAAAAAATTATCGGCGTGTGACAAAACAAATGTGCACATGGAAGTCGAAGATTCCGGGTTTTCGAAATGCTCTTTCTCAAAAAATTTCACAATAGATTCTATGTAGAACTACGGAGTAAAAAATTGGAGGCACCACTGAACAATTTTTTTCAGGTAAAAATTAAAAAAAAAACATCTGTGGTGATCCTCACATGCACAAGGCCCATGTATTTTTCCGACAGACATCAAAAGTTTTGAGACGCTACATTCGCTTTCACAAAAGCGTCGCATTAATGTAGCCGATGACGGTGTTTTTTTCTGTTCATCTCTGTCTGAATTTCGCTCGTTCTTAGAATCTCTACTGCCGTCGCGAACAACTGTAGACTCCGAGGATCTTCTATACAAAAACAGCTGCAGACAGATCCGGATGATTCTACAGTAAAATTTTCTCACGATTGTTTTTCAGCACAAACAACTATTCTAAGGTGCCGCCCATCACGAATCCTCAGTTACATCTTCACGATCCGTGATGGAAGCCGCACGTTGGTTGCATCTTCCTGACAACCAAATGACGCTCTCTGAAGTGGAAGCTCAGCTATTGGAGAACAAGTCAAACCGCTTTCTGAAAACTCGCAAGAGAATCCAAAATGCTGAATTAGTCGCTGCGGTCTTTGTTTTGACCGTGCTGGTATTTTTCTTTGTAAGTTTTATCTTTAGTCACAAAATTGATAGGATGCTTAGCTGTTTCTTGTGCATCGTTTTGGAGATCAGTTGACAAATCGTTTTGCTTGACCCTTGTTAGCCAAAAAGCCAAAACGTTGGATTAAAAATAAATATTTTTGTTACTAACAAGGGTCAAGCAAGACAATCTGTCATTCACAACTGAGTTTTATCTTCACTTCTACTTTTAAGAACCATGTTTTTACAGTTCCGGACGATTCCAAGATACCCCGTCTGTCAAAAGGACGTCCTGGAGACCATGTGCTCTGATGAGCACACAAGAGGAGCAGGTACTGGCAAAACAAGAAGAGAGAGAATGGTGGTCATGAGAAGTTTACAGGCTACACCTGCGCCGACGAGAAGCAAAGATTCCTCTTCGAGTGCTTGAACGAAAGCCAACTCCGCCTCATCGGGTGCATCAATGGAACTGGCATCACTCTGCTCATAGAGCCTTTCACACTCCCGGTACGTTCCAAACCCAATCTGAAGTCACAAGCAGAAAGATATCTTCTCATTTTTTGAAAGCCAGATTCCGTGTTCAGAATTACTTCGTGGACGTCCACTCTTCCGAAGACAACCTCGTCTGCGATCAGGATAATCGGACTCTCTCGGTTAAATACTAATTTGTGAAACATTTTGAATAAATCTGTTGAAGAGAAATTCTTGTGAGAAGAAATATAACCGGTTTGGGTGAATCATTTTTACAATGAAAATTTCATAGTCAAACGGAAAAGATTATTTTTTTGAGTCTAAATTATTAAGTTACTTGTTAGTTAGTTATCACGCGGTGACTACTATTTATAGGTTCGCCACTTTGCTTTCAGTGTGTAAATAATAATAATAATATGAATAATAATATTTATTTTGAGGAAAGCCCGCAATAGAAACAAACACGAATGTTGATAAAACAAGGATAAAAATTTTGCATTTCATTTTGAATGATAATAAAAGGTGGAAGTGAACATAAATAAAGAGAAGTTGTGGAGCGGTGAACATGAATAAGGTTAAGGAATGGAAAAGAACCCACACGAGGTAAATCCTATAGGAAAAATGTTGTTGTAGCACTATCATGCGACCACATACGAATTTTCATCTCAATTATCTCCGTATAGTCTTCATGTAGGGTAAACTGTGAATATTCTCTTCAGTTTCGAGTACTTCAAGTTATTAATAGAGCTCCAATGGTACTTCATGAGTAGGGTAGGAGGTTACAGTTATAGTGAAAACTTTAAGGTTGTATTACAAGACTAATGATGCAAAATGAAGACTGCAAACTAGAACTACTCGTTTTGTTCAACACACTTTTCGGACTCAATTCTCAAAATTGAGTAACTCTAATTCTTTACCGAGTAGTTCGTATTTCACTTTTTCGGGTTGCATGTTACATCTACAGGGAGTGACAGCTTGGTTCAGAAAAAAAGAAGTGTTCACAACTCGCCTCGTTCGTGGAAAGGCTAAGAATACGGCGTGCAACTAAATAAAAGCGGGGAAACAATGATTTGTTTTTCGGCCAGAACCATTCAACTGGGTGATCTTGATGTGTTCTTCACTTTTTTTGTCTCCTCCTGTTCTTCTCCAACTTCATCTCGTTGAAGTGAGGTTTTAACACTTTCCATGCGTCCTATATGATATCATAGGCTTTTTTCAATCTGTAAATAAAACGTTTTGAGGCAATAAATGTGCCGTGCATCGAGAATCTGAAATCTATTTCATAAATTGAATTATACAAACGCAATGTTTGATAGGCAGAAAAGAAACTCACAACCACTCATTAGTGTTTCCCTCACTTCCTCTTCCTCTATTTCAAAACTTTCAAAATCTTCACAGAGAAATCGCGAAAGTCTGAAACAAAGTTAAATTTAACAAAACGTTCTTTTTACCTCTAAATCTCCAAACTTGTCGCTATTTACTGGTCCATTTAGGTTCAGTTACGCCCATTTTGGCTTGAAAGTGGTACCCACTATCATATACCAGGTTTTTCTAGAGAAAGTTCCTAGAGAAGTGCGTGCTTCTGTGAGAATATCCTTCATAGATCCGACAGCTTTCTCTTAATTCAGTGACGACGATTGTGCCGAGCATCGTCTAGAATGTCGTCTGAAACTGACTAAATCATATTATTACAACAAAATAACTCACGCTTCATGACCTTGTTTTGATGTGTATCGATTTGAACAATGTTGCCACTGCACAAATTTCGTGCGGTACAGTTGCTCCGTTGAAACGTTCCTCATACCTATGTAAAAGAAGTCGTTGGCATCGACCGCGGATTTCGGATCTCCTTCAGTCTGAAAATAAATTATAAGCGCTGTGTTTCCAAATTTCTTACCAGTTCGAGCTGATAGTGCAGATTTTTTCCGGCATCTATATGATCGATTTCTTGTAGTGTGAACCCTGTCAGTTCGACTACTAGGACCAATTTTATTTTGACAGTTGCGGCGGAGTTGAGGTTGAAGGAACCGATGTCGATATGTCGAGTAGACCGTCGAATTCGTTGTCAGACATGATTTGACGTTGTACTTCGATCGAATTGTCGATAACAGTACACCTATCCTTATGAGGACTTTGTGGACAGTTTTGACGAAATTGAGCGGATATAGTACATCATCTAGCAGCAAGGTGTAAGTGAATTCTTGCGCCGACCTGCCACAAGTTTCGCACTTCTAAATGTGTCATGTCAGGATACCAAATCTGCCAACCAGTTGGTTCAATTACCCAAGTTTGAAGGAAGCTTTCCTTATGGCACCGACATAAATTGACACCTATGTAAGCTGTTTAGGGGGTCGTGAATCACACCTAGTTAATTTTAGCGGTTGTAAGAGATGACAGATTGTGAAGCAATGCCTTTCGCACTTTTTAGAACTTAGAAGCAAAAAACCAAAAGTGGAAATGTTTATAATTGCCATTGTACATACATTTTTTTGAATTGTTGGAGCTTTTAATTTTTTCAAAAGAAAAAAATAGTTTTCGTTTACGCTCTGTTAAGGCCAACGGAAATTCAATTCAGCATTCGAACAAAATTCTTAAGCACTCAAATCCATAGCTTCAACTTTTTTTTAAATCACGGACTAAAGAAAAAAACAGAAATAAATTTCCATTCACACATATTTCAATCGATGGATTGAGCAACTTATCTTTGCGTCTCTCTTACATTTTCGATCTCTAAGGTTCTTTGCATCTCTAACTTTTTTACGTCTCTTCAACACTTTCAGTCTCTATGTTCTTTGCATCTCTACATAGTCTCTCGGTCAATTCACAATGCAGCGCGTTTGCAATGTCGCATTTACTCTAATTCTCTCAGGCAAAAATTTTAATCAAAAAACTTTTTAACACTATTAATTATGACTGTATAGGAAGCTTTGAAAAAATCAAGATAACAACGAAGTTTAAGCTACATTGGAGTGAACTAATATATTCACTTCCGACAGCACAGTTCCACTTCAAAAAAATCTAAGATTATCGAAATTCGTTTTTATTCAAAGAATGATCATGTCAAAACTGGAATTTGTGACTTCGTTGATGGATAAATTTGCTTATTTTGTCTCCAAAATTGATAGCGAACGGTTACTATGGGGGTATTATGTATAATACGTGGCTATATTCATGTTGAAATTTAGTTTTGGTCTTGACAGAAAAAAACGAAAACTAACTGGCTTTTTATTATTTCTTAGCATTGTGCTTTGTGTATAGCTTTACTGTTTGAATGTAATGATCAACAAAATAATACGGTTTTTCGTCACTGGTGACTCTTTTTCATTCTTTCTGTAAATTCTATCAGCTCAGGGTGTAGTGGCCAACACGCCACTCACTTTATAATCTAGAACAGTATTATAATAATGAAGTGACGTGACGTGAAGGTGACAGGTCAAAATGCCGCCTGAATATAATCAGTCCTCGACTCCCCGCAACTCCGGGTCCGCTACAACACAAGACATCTCCAATACAAGACTTCACAGTTAATTAATAAATACTTTCACTCTCCTGAATATAATACACCACTAGTCCCTACCAGGATAGGCGACTTCAAGGGAACCAGTTGACATCCAGATTCAAAAATTTTTGGACACGATCAGCACGATTTGGCCTACATCTCTCAAACCCCCCCCCATTAACTTAAAATTTTCAGATCTGGCTTGAAAATCTCAGATCTGACTTGAAATTTTCAGAACTGGCTTGAAATTTCCAGTTCTGGCTCGGAATTTCTAGATCTGGCTTGAAATATCTACATAGATCTGGTTCACCATTTTCAAAACCAAAAAGATGTTAAAAATTGTTTCAATCTGTTCGAAACACAGTTTTATAACATAATCATCAACTAGATTTTTAAGTTTCTCAAATGAAAAAAGCGAGAGCATGTAATCCATCATCTAAAATGACAAGACAGATCTAATTCACAAAAATCTAAACGTTGAGCGCCCAGTCGAAAATCAATTATTTCTCAAAATATTTTTATACACAGTACTTCCACAAGAGCAGGATTTGAAAACTAGAAGACTTTGGGAGATTATAATCCAGATCTGGCTGTCAACGATTCCTCCTAAATGTGAAAATTGAAAGTTGTATTGTAACAAACCTCGTCCTTCACTGTTCCTCTGAGTCCACTCAACACAAATCCGGTACACGATTCGTAAGTTCCATACTGAATAGAAACAAATCTCATGATTTTATTCAGACCTTCCTTCTTCATTTGTATGATCGCCATGTAGTGGAAAACGTTAGTCAAATGAGAATCATGGTCCATCACCACAACAAGCCGCACGTACAGAAGATGTACAGCCTGATTTCTGATGGATCTAGTCCAACTTTTTCTTTTTCTCTGAGTAGGTCAGACATTCACGTCTTACAATGATTACATATGCAAAAGGCACTTCGTTTGGATATTTATTTTTCACTGAATGATCCGGACAACAGATTGAGATGAAATTGGTTTTCAAAAATTGATATGCCAAAGATGATGCAAATGGTTTGAATCAAGAACAAACTTCCATTGTGATTACTAAAAGACATAAAAATTTTTTTTTTGTCACGCAGACTTCATCCTCTTCTTTACGTCATCCCCCTCTGGCACTTCACACCGAAGTTCCGATCCTCTGGCACTTCACATCGAAGTTCCGATCTTTTGCGATGCACACACATCGAAGTCGACTCCTTCCGGTCTCCCGGGGGGAATTGAACTTTGAACCCAGGGGCTCTTACACCGGCCGCTTAACCACTTGGCCAAGCGGCCGGCGAACATACTACTTTGAAACTTATACTTATACTCATAAGAGTCACGCTAATGATTAGAAAGAAAATGCAAAAATCCCTGCTGCGGCCGGATTTGAACACCGGTCTCTCGAGTGAGAGTCTGCTGCTCTAACCATTACATCAGGCATGCACGTGATATTGTAGCCATCATGGGGAACTAACCTTCAGAGAGCTGTTCACCTTACTGTACTGAAGAGTGTGTTGTTGCACAATGTGCTCAACCCCACTGTGTTTTGCTCCATAACTCGCTTCAAAATTTAGATATCTGGAAAATCTAAAAATCAAAAATATTTCACAATTCAAAATCTATTCAATTGAATTGGTTTCGATGTCAAAAAAGAGCTAAATGTGTCTGTTTTCGTTTTACAACGAACAAGAGTATGTAATTAGAAGTTGTAAAGATTTTTTTATCTTCAGAAATATCATGAATTGGTGAAAATTAAGATCAAGCTGCTGAATTTTTCGAAGAAAAAATTGAACAAACGTGGTTCGTTGTAAATATGCACATATGCGTTTGAAACCACATTCTTTCTTTCTTTCACTAATAAATCCGGTAAATTACAAAACAAAACTATCCTCAATTTTGACTGGTTCCAGCGCTGGTTCTAGCTATCGAAAATTTTTTAAACTGTCATAATTTTCTTCGAACCGATTTTTTCTCGCAAAAAAACAGGGATTGTTTTCAGTATCAAAGCAATCTTTTCTAATTATGATTAATCTCAGGAAAAAACCTAATTAGACCTAGAAACTAAGGTGTAAGACATGCAAAAAGTGAACAAAAAATGGCAAGAACTAATTCAGAGGTTAGCAAGGTTCATACCAAGGTTACAAGGCCTTGTATAAACTTTACCATGTCTTACATGAACATTAGCAGGTCTTATATGAACATTACCAGGTCTTGTATGAATATTACCAGGTCTTTTATGAATAATAACAGGGGTTGTATAAATGTAACCGTTTTACCCCATTTATCACTGCTCGTGCCTTTTGTGAGGGCCACAAGCTTTCATTCTTATTCTAATGAATGAATGTAATCTAATACAACACAATGTTGCAATTAACCTGTACAATAAACTATACATAAACTATACACGTTTTTTTACTCGATCCGATCATGATTTTTTGGAAAATTCGAACTTTAAAAAAATTCTATAGATGTCTTTGTCAACGATGTCACTGACGGAGTTGTCGTAAATGGATGTCAGATTCTAAAATGAATCCAGAAAAATCTTTTAAAAAAGTAATTTCGATGACGTCGTTGACGACATTATCGGAAACCATTTTTTTGAGAAATAAACTTTTTACTATATTGTCGTCGGAATTGGATCTCAGATTCAAAAATGAATACAGAAAACTATTTTTAAGTTTTGAAAAAAAATTGCTGACGTTATCGGCGATGTCACCGACGACGTTATCGTTATAGGATTCTAAAATGAATTTTTGAAAAAAAACTTAACGGAAAGAGACTTCCTAAATAAAACTCCATTCACACCCATTTCAATCGATGGTTTGAGCAACTTATCTTTATGTCTCTCTCACATTTTTGATCTCTAATATTCTTTGCATCTCTAACTTTTTTTTACGTCTCTTCTACATTTTCAATCTTTATGTTCTTTGTATCTCTAAATTTCTCGGCCAGTTTATGTACAATGCAGCGCGTTTGCAATGTCGCATGTCTTCTTTTTTTCTTATGTCAAAACTTCAATAAGAGAATGTCGATTTATTGAAAACTATCACTTCTGACTGAACAGAAACCATCCATAAAAATCAAAAACGCAAAAAAAGAGTTAGATACATCAAGGAGAACAAATGAATTCCTGTCCTTAAAAACACCTTAAAATTGGAAATAAAATGTCAGAGTTTAGAAATTCAATGTTATAAAAAACAATGGTTATGTTGAGATTGAGATTAATTACCTTATTCCTGCATAAGTCTGCTTATTCTTGCTTGAAATTGTAGGCAAACTGTTTTCATACAAGTATCGTATACAATATAAGCTGGAACTTGCAAATATTATTTGTTTCAATAAGACACAGGGTTTTGTTGTGTAAACAGCAAAGTTACCGTATCTCAATCAGAAATACGCATCATGATACAGCAAGATATGTACGTACAAGGTACGTGACTACTCTAAAAACTGTATGAATAAGTAGAAAAATAAAAACGAGATATGGAGAAATTTTGCTTTAGGAATTTATTAATTTCTGTTTGATCTCCGAATTGCTTTGCTCGGTATGTTGCTGGATTCTGAAGAACTTGGCCGTGCACATCAGAAAAAACACGTTCTGCCGTTTCCTGAGTTCTGTTGAAGTTCTTGAGTTCATCGACGTACGGTGAGTAATAGTCTGAGGAAAAAACATTTTGACGTTCATTGAAAGTTAATCTTATTACGTGAAACAAACCGACAAAAATAGATAAAACTACTAGTAGAATGTTTACAGGAAGTCGGCTCTCTACACAGATGTCCCTAGTTTTGTTCTGAAACTACTCTTTTATTTTTTTCGTTCCACGGGTTTTCCCACCAGGTATGACAGCGAATTTCAATCAGGTAGTCCGTGTACTGAATTTCAGAAGTTGGAATAACTGAATTATTCTATCACACCATCAGAATGGACAAGCTCCAAGGTTTTGAACATACATATGGGACATAAAGGACATATCCTTCTCTCTTTTTTCTCTCTCGCTCTCCCTCTTACTGTAGTGGTGCTGCAAACATCAAATTTCATCAGAATTCAGCATCATGTGCGAGAACTACAGTACTGGTCATGGACTTTTCTGATTTTTTCGGCATAATACTATTCAATGTGTTTCTAACTATCTAACTGTGCATCATGGTACAACTGAATTTGTGTCATTCAATCTTGGAGCAAGAATCGAGAAACAAAGGAAATCCTCCCAGCAATCAGTGGCAAACATGGAAATCTTCTATTTTGGTTAATCGATTATATCTCGGCTATTTAGTGTCTGAATTCTTTTAAAATTACACAAAGCTTGCTGCAAACATTTTAAATGTTAAGAATCTTGATTTCACATCTATTGACACAGGGTCCTCAAAACTAGGTTCTCACATGATTCAACACTGGGTCGGTAGTAAAATTATGAGAGAAGTTTCTCTGAAAACATTTTTACTAAGTGGTGCAAAATAATTCACCTTGTTCACTCTTCAGATGTCCTTTTGGAGTGTCATAATATTGCCAGTGGAGACAATAGTCCACACCTGCATTCCTGTGACAGTATGTCATTGGGAAAAACTGTGCGCATCTCACACCAGACTATATTGTTTTGCACGCTATCACCAATATTTACGTGCAAGTCTGCCATTGGGAGACGCCATTTTTATGCCAGTGGCGTGGGCGGAGCTTCAGGCCCGGAAATACTCTGATAGGAACACAAGGAGATCATTCATTCCAACACGGTCAACTATCCAACGACCGCGCTGATCGTCATAAAACACATCAACGGACCATCTACGATCTGTTTGGACACGGTTCGACCACCCTGCAGCATGTCGACCAACCTACCAGCCATCAAATGTGTCTTCGATCAACAGGTTGGTGTTTTTCATACACAAAATACACGCATGCGTGCATCAGTTTTGCCATACTCCAATTCAGATAATAGACGAAACGAGTGAAACAACTGCCGAACCACAATTCTGGACACCGGAACAATGGCCTTTTTATCAGGTGAACAACAATTATTTACCTGAGAATTGTTTTTCTAAGTACAACTCAAAATTGAGTAGTTCATCTTCACAATCCAACTGGTCTATTAGAATGCCTTCTTCGAACGAACAACTTGGTTTCGAACCAGTGCTTCACGATTTTTACTTTGACGAGAGTACATGGTCTACGATGCACTCTTCACATCACCAAAACCCGCATGATCCCCAACCTTTAAAAGAACAAAACCGATCTTCACGATAACTACCAGAAAGACTATCACCAACTCTTGAATGTTTTTCTAGCGCCACCTCTGCATCATAAACAACGCCAATATGAACCTGTGAATCATAATCAGATGTGCCATCTTAACTTTAATCCTGAGGTTGAGCCGCTAACTATAAGTCCACTGGTATTCTACAACAAAAATTATCTGCTGTCGTATAACTTTCAGGTCAATACACTACCAAAGAAAAGATTCACGGTGGAAGCAAAGTATGAATTCGCTCATCAAAGATCGCCACTGTTCGCCTTTTACGTGGAGAAGCTTCGTCTCCAGTTCAAGTGAGATTTGAGCATGAATGTAGTTCTTGCCTTAGAATTTTTTTTCACGTTTTTGCAAGCCTTCAATGCTTTCGCGAACTTTTTTTCATGTTAAAATCAAAATGTCAATATTTTCTTGAATTTTCCAACTTTTCAAAGTTTCTTTTTGGCTCACCGTGTATCGAAGTTTTCTATTCCAATTCAATAAATGTTTTTTCATTCACTCGGTTTGATAATTACATGTGCTAACTTGGGATGTATCACAATGGAGCTTGTCAAATATCCGGAAATAGAAACGCCAGGATTTTCAATGTACAGTACCAGAGAGAGAGAGAGAAAGAGAGAGAGAGAGAGAGAGAGAGAGAGAGAGAGAGAGAGAGAGAGAAAGAGAGAGACAGACAGACAAAGAGAAAAACAGAAATATTTTAAGGCTTTTTAGCTTGGAAGTTTTCTGCTTTTTCATAGTTGTGTTATGGCAGCTTTTCAAATGTACTTTTAGTCTACGAATTCTATATTCATTGGCTCTTATTGACACGGCAGAGTTTTCAATCAGAACAGACTTTTTTTTGATAAAAGACACACATTATCTTTTGAAACTTTCAAAACAGAGAAATAGCACTACATTTCCCACAATTTTTGTGACGGTACAAAATATCGAGTAAGAGATTGATTCACGGAGGAAACAAGTAGTTTCTTTCGAATTCGGGAATGTATGGATCGATATTACATCATCCATTGCTTTCATTTTTGAGGTTTTCGTTCAAGAGGACTTTTGTAGTCCATGTCAAATGGTCAGCCAACATGATTGAAAACGGTTTATAATTCTAATATGACACGTTTTGCGAGAGAATCAACTAAAAACAGCCAAAAAGTGCGCTAGACTCCCCGTGAACCGTTTGGACTCAAATTTTGTGTGTAAGTAGATTTTAGTACCCCGAATTCAAAAATGTCAGTTTCATTTTGATGGATCCTGCCAGTTTCTCGCAGTACCGTCCCAAACTTGGCACTTTTCACTGTTCAGACGTTCATAACTCTGTTCAAACATCTCATTTTCTAAAAATATTCTGCAGTCATAGTGATGTGATCACGCTCCATCGATCAAAATAAAATTTGTCAAAAACTATCGATTGATTTTTTGCGCAGTACCTTTTTGTCCATAACTCACTTCATTCGCAAAACCGCATCTTAATTCTTGGTTGTTAGATGCGAAAAAAGAATACGCATTGATTAGTAAAAAAAAATCCGGGAAAAGTTTCCCGCAACAATGAGTTATGAGACTTTGAAAAAATTATTTTTCAGAAATGGCACTCAAAAGTGGTTTTTGTGAATTTTTATTAATTTTATCGTTCTGACATTAAAAAAATAGCTGAGACCAAATTTGAAAACAATAGTTATCACGGTTTTTGAGATACAGTATTCACTTTTTCCGTTTTAAGCAGGTTTACGGGGATTTATCTCGAATACTACTAGAACAAATTAGTTGCTTTTGAACTCAATATTATTAACTAAACCTAGTTCTACAGCACTACTGGAATTGTTATGTATTCCGTGCAAAAAGTTATGACGGTTTGAAGTAACCACGTAATTGATGCTATTTTACCTCGTTTAGAATCTCCAAAAATCTCCAATACTCATTTGGTTTGTGGAAATAGGATTTTTCGAGTTATTCTGAGAGGATGAACTTGAATTCACCAGAAAATTCCTACTTTCAGATAATGAAATTGCAAAATTATGAAAAATGGCCAAATTTCGTCTTTAAAGATGATTTCGTTCACTGAAACTAACACCATTCGATGTAAAATTATTTTCTGATAATAAAAAAGTTTTAGAACATCAGAAAAGAACCAGATTGAGCGGAATTAGACAAGAAATGGAGAAATCGGATTTAAAAAACAAAGGAGAAACGAGAAGAGCGAACTTACAGTAATCGTCTCTCGTTTCTATTTTCTTTTCTGCATGCGTTTTTTGTTGTTTCTTCACGTAATTCCGCTCAATCTGGTTCTTTTCTGATGTTCTGGAACTTTTTTGATATCAGAAAATAATTTTACATCGAATGGTGTTAGTTTCAGTGAACGAAATCATCTTTGAAAACGGAATTTGGCCATTTTTCATAATTTCGCAATTTCACTATCTGAAAGTAGGAATTTTCTGATGAATTCAGGTTCATCCTCTAAGAATAACCCGAAAAATCCTATTTTCACAAACCAAATGAGTATTGGAGATGTTTGGAGATTCTAAACGAGGTAAAATATCATCAATTACGTGGTTACTTCAAACCGTCATAACTTTCTTATTTTTGCACGGTATATATAACCATTTTGGTAGTGCTTTAGAACTAGGTTTAGGTAATAATATTGAGTTTGAAAACAACTAATTTGTTCTAGTAGTATTCGAGATAAATTCCCGTAAACCTGCTTGAAAACGGAAAAAGTGAATACTGTATCTCAAAAACCGTGGTAACTATTGTTTTCAAATTTGGTCCCAGCTTTTTTTTGATGTCAAAACGATAAAATTGATAAAAATTCACAAAAAACCACTTTTGAGTGAAATTTCTGAAAAATAATTTTTTCAAAGTCTCATAACTCATTGTTTCAGGAAACTTTTTCCCGATTTTTTTTACTGATCAATGCGTATTCTTTTTTCGCATCTAACAACCAAGAAATAAGATGCGGTCTTGCGAATGAAGTGAATTATGGACAGAAAATCAATCGATAATTTTTGACATGTTTCATTTTGATCGATTGAGCGTGATCACATCACTATGACTGCGGCATCTTTTGAGAAAATGAGATTTTTGAACAGTTATGAACGTCTGAACAGTGAAAAGTGCCAAGTTTGGGACGGTACTGCGAGAAACTGGCAGGATCGATCAAAATGAAACTGACATTTTTGAATTCAGGGTACTAAAATCTACTTACACACAAAATTTGAGTTCAAACGGTTCACGGGGAGTCTAGCGCACTTTCTGGTTGATTCTCTCGCGAAACGTCTCATATATTCTTTGAACGAGCCATACTAATTGCGGGCAAGATATCACGAGTTCAATAATTAGTCGTACGGTAGTCGCCCTTTGCTGAAACAGAGTTGTGTATCAGGAGAATAATTAGCAGTAGTATATCAGTGAATAACAAAGCCCTCAGAGGATAATGAGTGTGAAGAGGGCAGTTCACTTTTTATCAACATCACATCAACTTCCACCGCGTGAATTTCTGTGACCAAAAAGTTTGTGCACTTCTTAAGGCTATACTATCTTTGTGGAAGAAAAAGTGAGCCTGACAACCGTCGAGGTCGAAATGAACTGTGAATTCTACTACAACCTGACACAAACTTTAGATGCAAAGATTGGAGAAGTTTGTTTGTTCCTTTTTTCAGCTCATCAAGTTTTTCTTTTCAGATCAAACAAATCATAATAAAGTGCATAGATGACCTTTTCTCTGTTGAAGACTATCTCAGTTACTTGGTCCAAAAGAAAATTGAGCTGGAATTGCTATGCATTTCGCTGGACCTCTTTTCTGAATTTAATCAGAAAAAAAGCGAACATGTTGACGGGTTTGATAAGACAGGCATAGAAATGTTGACACAAATCAGTAGTCAAAACGTGAGTTTTTTGACATTTTTATACGCTGAAATTTTAATGAAACAACTGGTTTCGTGATTCCCGAGTTTAACACGAACCAGTTTTAGATGTTGAAACTCGCGAAACCCGAAAAATTGGTCTAGAGCTTTGATAACTTAGCGTAGATTTCACAAGATTCCAACTTATTCGTGTCACAGGTGGAAATTACAGTTGCGCACACAATACGAGTCCGCAGATTTGAAAACGGAGGCGAGAAATAAAATTTATTATTGCGATTTTCTTCTGGAAAGACTCGAAACGAGAATTGACAATATCAGAAGAATAACTATGATGGTGATGATCAATCCAAAATTATAGTGATATTTTGATACTTCAGACGATGAGAAAACAGAAAAACCAAGCAGAAGGAAGAAAAGTCTTGCGAATGTTGTCTGAAAGATCTTCAAACAACAATACAAGTGGAGAACAAAAACGAGTCGCCGAGAAGAAACGGTTCGAAACTACGGTAATTTGACGTTATTGATACTTCAGACAGAATGATACTGGCAGAAAAAATAAAAACATACAAAACACTTGTTCAGAATCGAATTTCTCAGAAGTTTACGATGGAAAGAATGGCTCAACTGTCAGTCATCATGGAAGACTCATCAGCAGAAGAAGCTGAATATCAAGTAGAGTTAGAGCTCAAGAATGTGACTTGTCTTCCGAGCACAAAATAATCTGAGCGTTCAGAGGTTGACATACACTTCCGAAGAGGGAAATGAGGTCACGAAAACGAGGGAACGGAGAACCCGAAGAAGAAAAATGTGTACTGTTATGTAGCACTGACGTGAATAATGAAAAAATTCCTGTTGAGAAACTTGAAAACTATAAGAGTCCGAGAAGAAAAGCATTTGTGGTTCAAGAACGATTTGCTCTTTTCAAAATCAAGTAGAAGGACATGACAAACAGATCGAGCCTGTATGAAAACATGCAATGCTCAATGTGTCTGCTAAGTACACTAGTTTGATAGAAAAGTTCGCATCTACTCAATACTCTTTTAATTATTTCAAAAAAGCTCTTGCATCTATAAAACACGCGCAAGTAGTCACGGAGACGCATATGCGTGTCGAGTGTCTGCACGGAAGAACGCCACATTCTATCGATCGCCTGTTTCCTTTCAGAATTGTTTTGGCTTTCAGTTAACCAATTTTTTGAATTGATCCTGATCATTTTTTTCATGAATCATCATGACATATGGAGACTGTAGGAACGTTGGGGGAAAGATCCAGCTATTCTAGAACTATCCCACTGTTCTACGAAATGATAAGACCGAGCAGTATGAAATATTTATTCAGTAGAATATAATAACAACTCTGGTCGATGAACTGAGAATTGCACGGCCACTGCCGAGTGAATGAAGTAATGCTGACAAGAAATACGATGCTGGCCTAAAATAATGCGCTGTAGCGTGCGCTTTCGGTCGGTCAAAATATCATTGTAGCTAAGCTTTCTTAATTTTTTATATTTATATGACTTTGGCTATTTTCTCACTTATTAGAGTAGAACGTTACCCTTCGGGGTACCGTTTCTAAAGAGACGACGCTCATATTGACCCACTTAACACCTCTGTTCTGCCAATGGCACAATCAGTCAGATGGTCCGCATCAACATACTTGCACTCATACCAGCTGATGACCGGCTCTTTTCTTTTCTTCAACACTTCGATTATTCTTGATTGGTTTTGTTGGTTTAACTAACGTTTTGACTAGGAGTCATGAGTTCTGTTTTTAATAATAACAACTTTATTCCTTGAAAAATAGCTTGTTCGCAAATTTGGAACAAAACTGCATATTGACTTCTATCCGAAGACAATTTAATGCATTTCGCGAAAATCAATCTTGAAGATGATAACTCGAAGTCAATTCCTCAAAACAAACAAATAAGTGCTGACCATAATTAACTCATTATGAAAAAACAAGGATGTCCTTTTCTCCGTCAGTTTTGTCAGTTTCTCTGACTACACGATGAAATTCCATTAGTTTAAAATATTCAGAACTCGTTTGTCTTCACCTCAGCCCATCTCCTTCTCTCTGTACACTGGATGAGTCCTTACATTTCAATTTTCCCCGGAACCTGTGATCCAGAAACTCACGCGCAAGTATTCACGGGGACGCTTTTGCGCGTCGAGTGTTTGCACGAAAGGACGCCACACGCTATCGATCACTCATTAGTTTAGACCACGCCCATATTGACCCACTTAACACCTCTGTTCTGCCAATGGCACAATCAGTCAGATGGTTCGCATTAACATACTTGCACTCACACCAGCTGGTGACCGGCTTTTCTATTCTCTCCAACCAGTCGATTTTTTTTGTCTTGCGAATTATTGATGATTACTAAGTTTTGGTGGTTCGACGGAAGTTCGGACCAGAATCATTGAACCTGTTTACAAAGTCGGAAAACTTGTTCCGAGAGTTAATCTTAGAGATGAGCCTCTCGCGAGAAATAATATTTTTGATAAAGATAAGACCAGAAGTTATCATGTATACCGTTATTTATAAAATAACTGCATGCTGATCATCCTTCTAAAACAGATTTGCAAGGTTATAGCTGAAAGCGCCTCTCGCGAGAGTTAATTTCAGAGATAAGACCCGTTATCGTGTATACCGTTGTTCTTTCGTACAATAGGCTGGAAACACCTCTCGAGGGTTATTCTGATGCAGGGTAGTCATGACCCCAGAATCGTTCTTCTTTCAATTGTTCAACAAATGTTCTAGTTCAGTTCGTCTTGTTTTCTTTCTTCACGTATCATCAATGTTTTTTTCCCTTTTCCAACTTTACTTTTTCAGACCAAATCCATGCAGCCAGACTGTGATTCCTGTGCTGAAGTTGCCGATAAACTTGCCGAGATCCACCAAAAAGTGGAGAAAGTTCTTTATCACCGCTGGTGGTGTCGTTGGTGCAGTGAGTTCATTCTATCAATTAGAGACAGTACATGCCAAAAACATAAACTCACAGCAATAATGTTCTTGTTTCAATTATTCAACAAAAATTCTCATTCAGTTGTCTTGTAATTCTAAAAAAATGTTCCTGTCTTCCACGGAACCATTGAAAATCAATTTATGAACAAAAAAGCTTCGTAATAAGAGAGATTTGCATAATTTTTAACGGAAAATTCTTGCAGGGCCTGATATCGGACAAGAACTGGAACATGAAGTACTCACGAGAGAGTACAGAAAAACCTACTACGATGAATACGCCCTATACAAAGAGGAAGAAGCACTTCGCTACAACTGTTGCCGTCCAGAAGCCGGTCATCTCCACTTGATTAAAATAGAGGAAGAAGAAGAAGAATAAAATTATCAATAATAAACAATACAAAAAGTGGTGTTTTAGGTTTTTTGATTGAAGAACACGGCACCTTCAGGCTATGAAATTTGCGTGATACCTTTTTGGCGTTTTGAAGAGTCTGGAGAACGTAAGAATTCGGGAGCCTGCTGTTATGTGGTTGTTCTCACAAAATCCAGCGACCCACCTCAAGCAATGTAGATCCTCATTGAGTAGATCCTCATTGAGTTTTCCTCATTGAGTTTTTTTTGATGGAATACCATTTCTTGCGAGGTGTTCTTGGTTCACATGTATCACATTAAAGAAGGCCAAACACAATCCTACAGATAATTGAAATTCAGAGGTGCCGGGCGAGTTTACCCAAATTTTTATGAACGTTGGTTGTTTTCTTCGAATGAGAAGTTACTGTTCTAGCCTTCTTCAATAAGGCATCACTGTCTCAATCTAATTTTTTGAATGATAGAGAGATAAGTTTGGCTGGAGATGAACAGACAAGAGCGGTTCCTGGTCAAGTACTAGCTCCACGTAACGTTGTTTCGTCTGTCAGTTCTAAAATGACCTGGCTAATGTTGATACATGCATAGAAAAACTGTGCTGGAAGCTTCGTTTTTTGAACTACTTTTTCAAGTTTAAATGATTGAGTTTGTGATAAAGCATCAACGTAAGTGAAATGTAAATGCGATTTGAAACTAACCGTACTGTCGGAGTACAGAATGTTGCATCACATGAGCAAAACGAGTGGAAAACTATAACTACGTGTAGGTTTTCAGTGAATGATACGTTGAACGTGTAGACTCGTCCACTCGTTGTCTACATTCTCAATTTCTGATTTTGTCGTACATTTCGAATCCATCTGACGGTGATACGCTCTGCTTTTGTTGTCTGTGAGATAATGGTGCCAAGTTATTTTCAAGAAATTTACGATCATAGCAAACTATAATTCTATGACTACTTCTTAAAAATAGAGTGTTTCTCTAATAGTTAGTTGAAAACTCAAACTCACGAAGCTCGATTTTTTTGTAACCAAGTCCATGTAACTTTTCATTGGAAACAACAATGAATTTTCATCTCCAATTTACCTTACGTGAACAATAGACACTTTAGCAGAAACACATTCCAGTTTTTGGATATAGTGTGTCTTCTCAGTTCTATGTATCAATTTCCCCAGGAGTCACTCACAAATCAATGCGACTTCGTAGAATCCAAGTTGTTTTTGTGACAGAATTTATCGTCTGATGTTCCCACGATTGTTTTGTAAAAAATATCTGAAGACTTGGCAAAATATGTATAGTTTTCTCACAGAAATGCACCGCGCGCTTCACGACGTCCCTCATTTTACTTTATTTTCACTGACACTTCTTCCTCACTGCTCTCTCTATATATATTTCCACATTTTTTATTCAATATATAAAATAGTATAGTGAACAAACACAGGTAAACGACAAGATGATGGATCTCGTTTTCTTCTTACTGGTTCTCGTTTTTGAGCCCTCGTATCAATACGGAGAACTGATAACCAGCTTCAAATCGGAACAGTACGTGCCAGAACTTTTGATCTCGACGACAATCAACAACATGACTTACGAAGAAACTATAACAATGCTTCCCAACGAAAGCAGAACCTGGAAGATCACCGAAAAGATAATGGTATTTGTCTCCAGGCATTCACTACTGATATTGTGATTTAGGAGACCTTTGTAACCTATAAGATAGCACTCGCCTCGTTCGAAAATCTGACTTCAACATATACTGTGCATCCAGTCAGCTCCCGAAGTCCATTTGTCTCTCAGGTCACTGTAGGTGACTACAACATCAACATCACAAGCATCTGCAAATACTCCAAGTGAGTTGTGGAAAAAACATTGTAGATTACTTGACGAGTATCATACAGACGTTGACAGAAACTGTTCTGGGTAAAATTCCACTTTTCAGACACTGGTATGAAACAGTCACCAAAATGTTCTTCACCACGATAGAGATAGTGGATGACTGGTTTTTCATCTCTTTCCCCATTCTCACAATCCTTCTCCTGATTGTCTTATGCTTTATCATCCATTTATGCCGAAAGCCCTTCAGCGACTATATCCCACCTCTCAATCTAAGAGCTCAACAGGACGACATTTGCCTTGAAGAAATCGTGAGTCGAAAAAAATGAATAAACTTATAGACGTTTCAGAATCCCATTTCCCTGCGGACATACAGGCGACGATCTGAACGGTTGCTCCTACGTAATCGACCATAGAACCCGCTTCGCCAATTCTACTCTTGTACTCCTCAGATTTTAGTGCGACCAGTTGTGATTTGTTAATGCTTCTAGAATAAATGTATAACAAATAATACAAAACACATCAAATGGAGAAGAAAATGACGGCTCCAACATTGAGGTGACAGTTTTCCTTACGTTAGTGATGAACATTTTAGTGTTTTGTTATTTTCGAGCGTGTACCAATACCAATACCAAAATCAAAAAATGGATACAATTATTAGTTGCACATGGTCAAATTGGTTGTAGCCGTTCACACCTTCAAAGATGTTTCTGCGATAATAAAAAAAGATTCTTGTTCTGGTAGGTTTTCTATTTTACTCATAATGAAAAAAACAACGCTGTCTTTTTCTGCGTCAGTTTTGTCAGTTTCTCTGACTACACGAAGACATTCCATTTGTTCTCAATATTCAAAACTCGCTTGTTTTCAGCCTATCCCCTTTCTCTCTGTATACTGGATGAGTCCTTACATTTCAATTTTTCCCGGAACCTGTGATCCAGAAACTCACGCGCAAGTATTCACGGGATCGCATTTGCGCGTCGAATGTTTGCACGGAAGGTCGCCACATTCTATCGATCACT
Organism: Caenorhabditis parvicauda; assembly: GCA_963978915.1. Lineage (NCBI taxonomy): Eukaryota > Metazoa > Nematoda > Chromadorea > Rhabditida > Rhabditidae > Caenorhabditis > Caenorhabditis parvicauda. The sequence continues at coordinate 15,406,924 of OZ022249.1, read as the reverse complement.
CATTAGTTGTCCATTTGTAGTAGTTTTTGAGTTAACCATTATTTTCAATTCATCTCGATCATTTTTTTAACCATCATGATAGTTCCTTAGGAGACCACGCCCATATTGACCCACTTAACACCTCTGGTCTGCCAATGGCACAATCAGTCAGATGGTCCGCATCAACATACTTGCACTCACACCAGCTGGTGACCGGCTCTTTTCTTTCCTTCAACCCTTCGATAAGTTTTGGTCGTTCTATCGAAGTTCTGACTAGAAATCATGAGCTTGTTTGCAGAGGTGGAAGATAACTGCATGATGAACACTATCCTAAGACAATTCTGCAAGGTTATAGCTAGAAACGCCTTTCGCGAATGTGAATCTTGGAATTATAACCCAAAGTCATTTTTTCAAAACAAACAATCAGGTTCTAACCGTAATCATTTTTGTTAAACTTAAAAAAAACACATCTTCCAAACAACATTTTTCTATGAAAAAAACAATCGGTTGACTTTTCTCCAGCAGAAATGAGATTTTTGTAGGTGAAATTATCTATTGTTAAAGATCATGATTCAACTTTTTCTAGTTGTTTTAATTCTCAGCTCATTTCCCGAACTTTATAACGTTCATTTTCAGTTCCATCAATCAAAAATGAATTGTGAACATTGTCAATGGTTTTTTTTAACCAGAACTTGTAACCTTAGTATAAAACATAGAGTTGTATAAGACTTGATAAGTTAAGAATAAGACCTTGTAACCTCCACATAAGACCTGCATATTGTTGTATTAGACTTGGTATTCTCCCGTATGAGACCTTATAAGATGTTATTATTAGGTTTCAAAGATTTTATGAATATATACTCAAATCTTGTTATTCTCCATTCTCCATTTTTTTGATTTATCGATAATTAAGCATTTTATTATTTATTTTACATGCAGGTGAACATTCTATTTGAGAAAAGCGAAGATCAGGATAAAATGGGTCGGAGAGCATGAGGTAGTACAATTTTAACGTTCTCGGTGGAAATTACACAACTATGCCCGTATAGGTCTTCGAAGTCGATAATAGTGGGTGTTTCTTCTAAACCAGTTATAACAGCTCAAAAAAATGAGTCTGATAAACACGAAGCAAACATCTCTATCAATTGGGGATCTAGTCTTTCCTTTTTCAAAAGGACCATCAACTTATCTATATGGGATGCATTGATTGCATATTTCCTTATCAAAACTTTTTTTCCAGACGGACCTCGGACGCATCCTAGAAGTTCGCCATACGACAACGCGTCAGATACTTCAGATACTTCAGACGTATTTCTGCAGATCTTCTGGAGTTGGTGTACTCTTCCAGAGATTTTTTCTTTCCACCAGTTTCAACGTTTCGGCTATCGGAGCTAGCAGCTGGTTTCGTTCAATGATGGTGACTCCTCAATTCGACTTTTCAGCTCTGACGCTAGAGTAGACGAAATGCACATCCTTAATTTATCAATGCAACATGAATGTTTCGAATTCCAACCTTTTGAAGATGCGGAATGGATAGTTTTGCGCCGCTTCCCTACAGAGGAGTCTGATTGCTACACGATAGTGATGTTTGAAAGTCACTGTCGAAAAAGGTCCTTGAGCTCCGAACATTGAGACTTTTTCTTCAAGGTGAGCGTGTATTTTCTAGAATTTTTTTGTCTTGGTTTTAAAATTCCAAACTCACATGGAACTTTGGGCCTCTGAGGAATTCCGGATAATGATCTGTGACGAACTGTCGAGAAATTTAGCTGATCTCACACGTCTGAAATGATTTTCTATGCTACTTTTGAGAATACAAGTAAAACTTGTTGATGGACATATATTCGACGGTCGAGTGGCTGGATTTGGAGTCTGTACATGGCGTTGATCAATAGCACCAGAACACTTTCTTTGGAGGAAAGATTTCGCGACATAGCAGCGACTACAACCACCGTTGAGAAAGTTTAAAAGGTACATATGTAAACCATAAATAAAAACCTTATTCAAAGACCAGTTTGTGTTCCTTCGCTGTAGATTTTTTCCGTTTTCCCGTCAATTGCAGATGAGTTGGTAATCTGATCTCGTAAACATTCATCAGTTTGGTGGTGGAGAGTGGGGGGGGGGTGCAGCGTCATGCTTTCACCTTGAGCCTCTTCAGTGAATACATGAATCAATGATGAATTATAAAGCTTACCCTCAATGAGTGTCAAAGTTGGTCTCCGACCTAGCTGGAAATTATGGAAATCACGCATGTCATAGAAATACAGTCAACTTACGCCAATAGGGTTCCAGTGTGCGGATTTGTTCACTTTCTTGGCATTGGCACGAGTCGCAACTACCAGCTGCGTTGTGGCCTTTTAACGCATTTATTCTTGTTGCCTGAAGGTAAATATATTTTTGGTGTTATGAAGTTGTTCGTACTGGATCGTCGTGAACTGCCACAACTATCCGCCCTATTCTCTTCATCTTCATTTCCACCTACTGGGCTATACGTGAGTGAAGCGCGGTACATGACAGTACGTCACCTTCATAAATAGCCATGGTTTGGGTGCTCCTGTCCGCGCAACGATCTGCATCTTCTAGGTTGAGAAGATGAACCGCAAAAAAACTACGTTTTACGACTGAAATTTACTAACTACTGCGAACTGCGGAAGGAACTACCTGGACGTAGATACTTGAACACCATCGAAGGAGACAGCGAAATGAAGCGGAGGATCTGCGTGTAGTTCTCTCGATAACTTCTTACCAGCCATTGGGCTCGTACACCACTGGCCGTTTGAGATTTTTCGATACACGTCTAGCACGTCTTTTAGATAGAAAGCCTTTTAATTGGATAGAATAAAATCTGCGTCGGCGTAATACAGAAACGCCTGTGAGGGTTGTCGACAGGAACATCTGAAAACGTTCAATTTTTAAGCACTTCGCATCTTCTTTTCGAACCTAAGACTGTCCAAACTGTTACCTTCTGGTAACCTGTACTGTCAAACAAAATTCGCATAATTACACCTCGGTTTGAACAAGGATGAATGTCGAAGGACTGTTCTGCTTCTGAAAAAAAAAACTTGAATTCAAAAGAATAAGGAAAATATACCTGGTTAGATCTACATGTTCGTGATAAGTGATGGACAATAGCCAGCTCTCGATAGCTGAGTTGTGCGAATCCTGTCAATATATTATACACAAGTTCCAGAATTACGTTTCATTTGAGTTTTGAACGACTTCAACATGACTCTTCTCCTTTTTCCCATTTTGCCTGCAAACTCTCTAATCTTCTTTCAGCGGTAAAGAACTAGAATAAACAAAAAAGGACATGCAGAGGAAGAGAATAAAAATACTCGCGTAAATCGACACGTGATTGCGTCTCGCAACGACCTTTTTTTCTTTCATTTTTAACCCTTTTTTCATCTTATTAAGCTACTTCCTTTCTATTCGTGTTTTTCTCCAAGCTAAAACTAACAAACCTCAGATGACCAGCGTACTGACGGATCTTATGAATCAGTCCGCGAGATACACCAACTATCAACGCTCCGCCAGTTCCCGTAAAGCTCCGAAACGAATGAAGAACGAAGTAAGAAAGGGTTTTATAAAGCTGAATTCATACATTTTTAAGGTGGATATGGAACAGCCTCCGATCCAGGAACCATATGAGAGTGTGGAGATTGATCATCTAGACTTTTTCCAACTAGGGGAAATGATATACAAGTGCAACGAAGAAGTGGACATCAACGTAAGTTGTTTCATCATTAGCAATAATTCGTTTAGAAGCGAGTTCTCGCGGCTCTCAGAAGTGGTGATCAAATCGACAGAAAGTCCATGATTGCGTTAGCAGAATTCGATGAACCCATTCATAGAATGATGGCGATGTTGGTGCTTGGTACGGCTTAAGTTGTGAGTTTTCAAAAATTACACCAAACAACTTTGTTCAATGAAGAATAATAATTTTTGCATTATTGCTTTACCATGATCTTTTCACTGGAGTTTTCAGATCGAGGTCTTACGAGATAAAGTGTTAAAAGCCTCTGCCCCATTGGAAAATGATCTGACTGAGATCCAGGTAATATTTTCGCCGGACAAGATACCTTCGGATTGTCACATTGCCATCGAGTCGCTGTCGGAGACACCTACACAAGGTATTTGCTTTGCTACAGGGTGACCAATAAGTATTGGTCCGTCACTTTACGTCAAAACAGCATCCACGTCACTCGTCGAAATTCAATTTTTAAATTTTATTAGTTTTGTATAACTTTTAGGTATATTTCGTCAAAATTTCATCTTGATATTTCCACTTTAACGGGAGATGTGACACCATAACCATACCACCCTTCACTTTTCAAAAAGTCGAATGAGGAAGAGCACCTGCCGGAGATCGTTTAAGAGCTCGACGTTCTACGACGCCCTGCTCGGGAGCTATTGAAACTGTTTTGAACTCTTGATTCAACTCGTGTTAAACGAAAAAGTGAATTGTTGATCGCAGAAAAAACTCCAGCCCTGCTGAAAGCTGTCAAGAAGATGAAGAAGCTCGCGCGGCTTTGTGGTGAGGCCGAAAATACTATGGGACAAATTTTCTCAGTGTAGCTCAATATCATATCGTACCGTATGCGTAAAATCTTTTCTCTAACTCTCAAGAACAAAGAGCAGCAGTTGAACAAAGCAAAAGGGCCAATTCGCGGCACAGTGGTTGGAACGAACTTTTCACTGTGTTTTCGGACCAGATTTCTTCACTGCGGAAGCTAGAAAAGACAGGAAAATAACAGAATCTCATCAAGGATTCTTCTACTACACATGCAAGTAAGAAAAATTAACAAAAAAATCTATCATCCAGCTTCTATCAAGGTTTTTGCTGGACTCACTGCGGCTCTCGGGCAGCATTTTCGCGAATTTCATTTTTCGAGTTTCAGCCCGACTCAAAAGTGAATACTTTTCTCGTCAATTATAAACCAAAATAATCTTACGGATTGAGAAAATTGACGATAGATGTCTCGACTACATAATACTCAAAGTTGGAAACTCTGAAGGTGAAACTCCAGAAGTTATGAGCTGATTGAGACGTCAACTACTTGCGTGCTATCGTCGACTTGCACCCGAGGAGTTTTTACGCTGTCATCAGAGTCAGAAGCAAAAGATTCAGAAATCATAAAACAAATTCTGTTTCTATATTGTTTTAATTCATTGTGACAAAAATTAGTCACATTTAATGAACTCTGCGCCACGTGGCAGCGGTTTTACTACGGACCAATACTTATTGGTCACCCTGTATATTTCGAGTGCATGTCAACTTTTCAGGTTCCATAAATGTGGCGGCGACGCTGAAGAATTTTGTCAGTGACTCCACAACACTACGGAATGCGTGCCAGGATTTAACATCATTCTGGCTGTCTCACGTAAGATTTTCATACAAAGCTTCCAAGTTAATACTCAGAAATAGTTGGCAGGTATTCATGCACAAAAATCAAGTTATTCAGTTGATGCCTGATCAATTTCGGGCCCTCTACACTACCTCCTTATGTCCAAAAGGAAAGAAAGGAGCGGAACCACACAAAACTTTCTCTTCCAGTTGCTGGGTGCCAGTCGCCGGTGAGAACTTCGTTTAGCTGTATTCAATTTAAATTTCAGATTTGTTCTCGAAATCTTTGACAATGCGTCTCTAAAGCAGTCAGTGGACCTCCCATGACATCGGATATGCTATTCATAAGCTTGTCAAACGGCAACTTTCTCATTTGTTGTGAGTTTTTATCTATCATGATTCGTTTCTTCTATCAAAATCGAAAGGTTCCACGATTTACATGTTTTTTTTTCAGCGCGCATCAAAGAGGTTTGAACGCGCACAATAAAGGCAACCGTCCAGCTCTCACCCCAGTCTTTCATATGGAATATGATGAGAATGTTGTTGTAGACGGAGTCCACTAATTCCTCATGTCGTTGCATGTTTCTTTGTTGTATTTTTTTAACAATAAAATGTTCCTCCACGATGTACAAGACCTGGTAATAATCATATAAGACTTGGTTATATTCATATAAGACCTGGAAATGTTCATATAAGACCTGGTAAAGTTTATACAAGACCTTGTATCCTTGGTAAAAGACTTACTAACCTCTTAATTAGGTCTTGTCATATTTTTGTTCACTTTTTGCAGGTTTTATACCTAAGTTTCTAGGTCTAATTAGATTTTTTCCTGAATTTGTGTAGTGTTGATGAACTGTTCGGTCCATTTTAAAGTTTGAAAAATGCAGTTCGAGGCAGTGCAAGTGGATTTGTTTCTTGCTCATTTGTGAACTGAAAAAAAGAAAGTCAATCTAAGACAAAATCTTTTTCAAATGTTTTCTCTCCTCGTGCTTGATCATATACAGAAATAGGAAAGATCATACTGAACAGTAGACAGATATGTTTAGCAGAATTGTATAGTTATGGTCCTAATCTCTGATGGTTTTTTTCTTCTTGTTCTCTCTCTCTCTCTCTCTCTTTCTCTCTCTCTTTCCCTCTCTCCTTCTGTTCTAGAACATGAAGTATTCTATATTCGCCAGTTACAATGATCAGATTTGTCAAAAAAAAAAGTTGCAAAAATAATTAATCATGTGATTTCTCCGAACGTTCATGACGCGACTCGAAATCAGAATTCATAAATTCACCTTTCAGTGTTTACTGGCGTGTGTCAATTTGCGTCGATACGAAGCGGTAATTGTATATTTGCACATGTCCATTAACTTTTCGCGGAGAGTCTGATTCACGACAACGTGGTTTCTTTCTGATGGATATCATAAACGAGAGCCTTATCGGGACGTCATGTCCCACATCTGACTTTCCCAACCTGTTTCCTGACATCACGGGCATTTATATAGAATATTTTCATGTATTTCTCACTTGTTTCGAGATTGTTGGTATGATTCACTTCTGGAAATCGAAGAGAATAAAAGATGAACTTCTGAAATTTTCACTGATTCAAACTTTAGCTTGGTTAGTGACTAAAAAAAACAACAGATTGTTCATGAATTTCAGGATTTCTGCCACTGACTTTGTCATTTCCGTCGTGTGTGATCCTGTGCTGGCTTTGCCAATTGTTGGTGGATATTTGAATGGTATTATTAAGTTCACTCCGATATCAGTCGAAATCGGAGTATCATTCTTCGTATCTTTTATGATCGGTAAACTTTCAAGTTTTCTCCAAGTGAAGTGTTTCTGATTTCAAAAATTCAAAATAATAATCAGAAATCAATAAAGTATTGTTAAAAAGCAGCGTCTATGTATCATGGCCTAAAAAATTCGTAACCATTCAGGAATGTCAATATCCATAACTTATCAATTTGAGAAGAGACATCGTATGCTTATGCCCAGAACATATTTCTGGAACGCGAGAGTTCTTCTTCGTAAATGGGTGAAACTCGTTCGGTGTGTTTTTTACTTGGCCGGGATACCAGCAGTCTTATATTTGGGTAGTACGGCAATGGAAAAGAAGATTTATGTTCTGAAGGTTTGAGACAGAGAGGGCTCAAATCTGACAAATAATTCAGAATTATAACTGTGTCCCATCAAACATCATGTCAGAATCATTCATAGTCTTCTCTGTCAATCCATTTGTCCTGATCGTGCTTGTTGGTCTAGTAGCAGAAATTGTTCTCGAGAATGTTGCATACATTGCCTTCTCGTTCTTGATACTTTTCAATACTCGTGAACAAGTAATATCTCAGAAAACCAAGGAGATGCACAAAGGTGCATTGATATTTCTCACAGCTCAGGTAACGTTTTTAAAATTAGGAAAATGAGTTTATTCTTACAGTTTTCAATGCCCCTCATATGCTGTGTAATTCCTGTTGCGTACCTCACATTTTCCGTGTTTTGCAAGTATTGGAATCAACGTGAGTGTCAAAATCAATATAATTCCACTTTTTGTTCAGAACTAAATGATCTCTGCACTCACGTTTTCACACTTCATGGTACAGCTACGGTTATTGTTACTTATTATATGGAGACTCGTATGGATAGAAAACGAAGTTCTGGAAGGAATTTTGTTTCCACCACCAATATGAATGCTTTCACAACAGCCTGAATGAACTGTTCATAAAACAACACTTGGATGTTTGATTTCTTCCCTTATTTCCCTGGTCTTTTGCATATTTCTAAAACCAAACAAACTATTTTCCATCAACTGCTGCAGGTGTTATATTATGTGTTTTTCTCTGTAAAATAAATCATTTAGACTGCAAATTGTATCAACGCTCATAAGTTCGTTTATTCACTATAGTTTTGTTGGTAATTATGGAGTGATACCACATATGTACATTACTAAGTAAATTGCTCGAAATGAGTTGAGTCAGTAGTTCAAAGGGAGTTTTTTTCTAATTGGAAATGTCGAAAACTGAAAAAAAAATTTTGCTCAGAATATTATCTCGGAAACTTCTATCACATAAAATTCGTTCGGCCATTTCATGAAAAAGAATGAACCATGATAAATGACGTTGAGTCTCAACAATTCATTGGTACCCTCATAAATTCTCAATTTTCACGTTTTTGGCTGCAAGCTTCGACCTTGCTGTCTTCACTTCTATTGTTTTGTTTATCGTGAAGAATAGCTGAGTTCTTTCCAGAAATGGAATCATCCAAAACAAACACAACGCTACGAAGAAGTTCTTTGTGATTTTATTGCTTTATCGAAGAAGTTATTCTGTTGACTCACGTCCAAGTCGTGTTGTTGTTGAATCTGAATAAAGAGACTACGCAAATAGGAATTTTAGTTTGATGATGCTTGACATTGTGGTACACACGTAGTTTCAGTCACGTTGCCTGTAAATGAAATCAACAACAATATCCATCGTTTTTGTTTTATACTCACGTCTGTCCTACTCCAAGAACATTGTTTTTTTGCAGTTTACCCTCAAAAAAAAAAGTTTTCACTTCTAGAAAACCGAGTACAACTCAAAATGGGAAAATACACTTGTTAGAGTTATTCTGAACAGTTAGTTGCAACCATATGAACATTGAAATCAATTTTAATTATTTTTCTCGCAATCAATTTTTATCATGTTCGAAAAGTTTTTGAACTGATGATTTTAAAATTAATATTCTTTTCACGTCAAAGAAATCAAGTGATATAATTTGATAGTTATTCGATTATTTCTTGCTTTTTGTCGGCTACAATTTTTTTTCTGATCTTTCTGAATCTCAACACCTTATTTCGTCTTTCAGAAATTGTCGAAAAGCCGTTCCCAATGAACTCGAATCCAGTCATAATTCTTCCAAATAACCATGTTCAACTAATACCTGGTTTAGGTCTCGCGCAAGACAAAAATGGAGCTAATAATGGTGAATTTAGTGCAGTGGGCCATTACCGTAACCTAATTGTCCCCATTTCCATGACCCAATGGACTCAGCGAGTCAGTTTTTGTTTACCACAACCGAAACTCTCTTCTGGCTACTCTGAATTCGATTACCTAATTATGTCCTGTTTGGGTGAAGGATAATCGAATGAAGCAGCTTTGCAGTGTAGCTCTCCTTTTCGTAGTATCATAATCCTAGTCATACTCTTAGTTCTAGAACAGTTGATTTTGAAACACACTAAAATTATTTTCCTTCTATCTAATCATAATATTCAGCTGTCGGAAGAGTCTTTGTTTTTTTGTTTTTTTTTCTGTACGGGATATGAACGGGTAGTGGGAGTTAACACGTGACTCACTTTAACAATCTGTGAGAAGTTTGCCATGGTTTCAAAAACTAACTAATTGTAAATCACGGTGCATATGCACTCATGACGTTTCATCCGACCAACTGATCGCTCTGGAAGAGTGAAGAATTGTATTGAACAAATGCCAACCGATGTCAAATGAAAAATCATCCCCTCCAATGAGACAAGTGCTGAGTTCAAGTTTCATTCAAAAAGTAAAAAATTTTGGATGATTATTTCAGTTTTTTTCAAATTTCCTCGTAAAATTTCCATGCGCTCCACAAAAATTACAATTGCGATTCCAAAAAAATTAATAGAAATTTCTACCCTAAACCATGGTATTCACATCTACAAATATTTTTGTTGTAGCAACTACCGACTTTGTTACATAATTGAAGCTCGTCGAAGAATTGAACCAAGCAATTATTTCTATTCTCTCATTGCTCTAACACTATACACATAGAACGAACTTTTATGCATGAAGGAACATGAATTTTGAAAACAGTTTTGAAAATCTATTCTTTGGCTTTCTAAAAGTAGTTTGAAAAACAAATTCCGATCAAAGTGCATTTTCTGTTTTCACGTGTTCAAAACAGCGGTTGGCAAATTCTTTTATGTGCCAGCTACCAAAGAGTTGCCTACTGCTGGAATCACACCAAAAAAAAATAGGATAAAATCACGTCACATTCTAGATCTAATGTACTTTTTCAACTAATCTAATTAATTTTTCCCAGGTCTGATTTACTTTCATTTACCTGAGTCGCCACGGTCACAACGTGAAGTACTAACCACTAAACTGAGTGGACCGAGAGCGAAGAGCAGGAATTAATGTGCCGACTCTGGTTACCGTGTTTTTATTGCTTTTTCCATTTCAAGGAGTAAAAACTTGTTAGATGCAAAACTATTTTGTAATTGAGAAATATATCGAAAATTCCACAAGCAAAAGAAAGCCTAATTAATTTTGTGTTCCAATAGAATACGATTTTCCTTTCAAAAACTTGATTCTCACAGAAAAACAAAAACAGTTGCCCACTGCTGGAATCGAACCAGCGTCGCCACGGCCACAACGTGGAGTACTAACCACTATACTAAGTGGGCCGAGAGCGCGCGCCTCAATTTGACGGGTAGAGCGTCGCACTGTGCTGTTCTTATTTTTTATGTTTATTCAATTCAAATCATTGGACAAGATGTGTGATTCATGTTATGTCAACCCAGAAACACGAATTTTCATTAGATCACTTTTCTCTTTTTTTTGAGTTCTAACTCATCCTTAACGTATTATTTATGATGGAAATCGAAGAAAAGATAGTGTAAGAGGAGTTTGGGTTGCACAATAGCGCCGTTCAGAATATTTCAATTATATCATTTTTCTTGTTTTTTTTGAACTTCAGCTCACTGTTGTATTACATTCCATACTATTCTTTCATTAGTTACTCATATACTTAGTGAACCCGAAGAGTCAACGTGACGGTTGCCATGTCTTAGTCATTCCACAACAATCCACTGCTGTGTTATAGAAATGTCCTGCTTGCACTTTAGTAGTCTCCATGTGCATTGAACCGTAGTAGAGCTGAGTGCGAAAAATATCCATCAAAAGTTGAAAAATGGCTCGTTCTGGTTCTCAGGATCCCATTAAAACTTCACCTCACACTCAATTTTATTGCCAGGGACCCTTCACACCTCGTAATTGTACAACTTTTGCAGCTTGAGTAGGCTGAGAGAAAGAGTGAGAGAACATTTATCCGTGTGAAAGTTTCTCCACCTGACAAACTCCAGAGTGAGCTAATTTTGTGAAAAAGCTGGTTTCTCTCTGTGAAAGAAACCAATGTTCAAATGTCCTCACGAATTTCCTTTCAAAAACTTGAGTATAGGAAAATTGTTAAAAAAATATAGTTTATAAATGTGTTGAGCTTCAGATGAGAACGCTTACAAATAAGATGAAAACACTGACTTCTAACGCTTTGGAACTTTTCAAAGAAATTTCTTTTTTTTCCGATTTCCAATATTTTTCTTCCGGAATATCACAAATTTCTAGTTTTGTTATGTGGATTCTTTTTCAAATATCATTTTTGATCCTCTTCGGAATGGAAATCGAGAAATCTGACTAAAATCGCGTTCAAAACATGCAGTGAGGAAGATGAACTTTGAGTAACGTTACATCTGAATTTATTCAATTTTATTATGATTTTAATACAGTGTTTCACATTTTTTGCATGCCTAATTCAGAAGTCACGTCGATTTTCCATAACCCTTGGACATAAAACATAAGCTCGTCGCAATTTTTGTGTGGTGTCAAGTTTGCTGTCACCAGCTCGTTGTCCAAACAAACCTAACCGACTGCTATTTTTGTCACTCAAAGGTGTTGGAGTAGCCGTGTCACGTTTCTTTTCCTCGTACGACTGCAACACTCCATTTTTCCCAACTCCAATGTGAAATTCTCATCGAGAATCACTTGTGTTGATATTTGATTCACTTTTCAATTCTTCCAGACACTTGCTTGAAAAATGAGCCCGAACGACTATTGTTTTGAGTGGAATTACTCGGATTTCCGAGTTTAAAGTTTTTTCCATGGAAAACACAAGTACACTTCAGTTCGGCTGGAAGCGTGGTTTTTCTGGTTTTTTGAAACATCATAATGAACAACGCTTTCAACAGACCTATGCGGAAACGGTTACTCGTTATGTTTTATCTCACTCAATCGTCATCCGCATTTATCTTGCCCATCTTGCTTCTTTCTTATTTCATGTCATACATATGAGTTCAATTTATCATTTTTCTCAAAATAAAACAAGAGTTCGTTGTCCACTCTCTATTAAAGATTCAATTTCCATTTCAAAACTTCCTCTAAATTTAAAAATTGGAGTTTTCAAACACATAAATTTTGTTTTATAGTTTTCGAACCACTTTTGATATTTTAACTTATAAGTCTATGAGAAGTTTGCATTTCTTTTAGTCGAAATGATAACGAAGTCATCGGAAAATTAGGAAAATGTTTGGAATAGGAAAATATTTGTCGATTAGATGCTGAAATGAGTTGAAACTTTTGAATAATGAAACTCCTCAGGTGTAGTTGTATACGTGCACATAACAGTACACAGGCCACCGCGCTATATTTCACCTCTCCGTTACCTTTGCTGTGAGGATTAGCGCCAGCGATTTTCTCGCGTCCTGGCGCGAACTTTTCTCAAAACGCCGACACCCGCCTGATCACATAATCGACCTTTTTGTTTTATCACAAAAGCAAATTGACTTCTATGTCCGGGTTTTCAATTATTTCAGTCACAACTCTCTGATTTCTCAAGGATTTTTCCTACGAATTCATTTTCTCATTTCACTGGAAGTGGAACAGAAAAAAATCTGTCTATTCCAATATTTCTGAAAAATACAAAATTTAATCCGCTCAAATTCTCAAAATGATCATTCTCACATCATCACGGCAACTTTACCCGTCTGTTGCAATTCCAATTGCCTAATTTATTATTCATGACCTCTATGTCCTTTTCCCGAAACATCAGCTCCGAAACACAACCTAATTTAATCTCTCTTCAAACAACTACGAGTATAAAATTTTAGCAAGCAAATATTTTGAGACGACAACGGTTTGTTTAATTAATCACTTCGCGCTCTTTTATTAGAGTAGTAAATGGTGATTCAGGTTTATGGTTTTTATAATTAGAGGCCGCTACGATATCGTTTACCTCATTACGCGACTTTTACCTTTCCTTACCTCTTTTGTTCTCCAGTTTTGTATCTGTCATGAGGATTTCACTGTTTACAACTCGCATAACATTTTCATGAACCTTTTCATGCCAAAACATATTTCATATGGAAAGAAAAAGGCAAAAACAGTTGCCTACTGCTGGAATATACTAAGTAGGCCAAAACGGAGAGCATGAAGTAATGTTTCGATTCTGGTTATTGTTTTTTTTTCATTTCAAGCAGCAAAAACATGTCAGAAGCTAAACAATTTAATAATCGTAAAAACATATCAAAAATTCAATGCGCAAGAGAAGGCCTAATTGAATTTTATACCCTAAAAATGAAGTCACAGAAAAAGAAAAAACAATTTTTTCATTTACCTGAGTCCTTAGAGTCACAACGTGAGTACTAACCACTAAACTAAGTGGACCGAGAGCGAAGAGCAGGAATTAATGTGCCGACTCTGGTTACTGTGTTTTTATTACTTTTTCCACTTCAAGGAGTAAAAACTTGTTAGATGCAAAACGATTTTGTAGTCGAAAAATACATCGAAAATTCTATCAACAAAAGGAAGCCTAACTGATTTTGTGTTCCAATAGAATACGATTTTCCTTTCAAAAACTTGATTCTCACAGAAAAACAAAAACAGTTGCCCACTGCTGGAATCGAACCAGCGTCGCCACGGCCACAACGTGGAGTACTAACCACTATACTAAGTGGGCCGAGAGCGCGCGCCTCAATTTGACGGGTAGAGCGTCGCACTGTGCTTTTCTTATTTTTTTATGTTTATTCAATTCAAATCATTGGACAAGATGTGTGATTCATGTTATGTCAACTCAGAAACACGAATTTCCATTAGATCACTTTTCTCTTTTTTTTGAGTTCTAACTCATCCTAAACGTGTTATTCATGATGCAAACCGACGAAAATTGAGTGTCAGAGGAGTTTGGGTTGCACAATAGCGTCGTCCAGATTTCTAACTCATATTATTTGTGAAGAGGAGTGAAGAAAACCACCGATGAAAAGAGTTCGGGTTCGCACAATAGAGTCATAATCATGGTGTGGTTTGCTGCATCATACTTCCAATCAAAACTTTCCAATTACTCCAACCCTCCAACGGTGACTAATATGGGGCAGTAATCCCGTAGAATTATGCGAATCTTACGCAAGCCTACCTCAATTAGTCGAATGCGCGCAATTCAGTGCAACAAAACGCTTTATTCTGGTTATTATTCTGCTTATTTTGCTTCCTCTTTATTCTCATTTTCTTTCATGAAGGAGTAGAGTCTCCACAAATTATGAAGTGTATAGTACTCATGGAAAGATTTCCATGTTGAATGCGCGAGATAATAAAAACCCGAAATCAAAAGAAATTCTCGGCAACAGACCGAATTTGGAGATAAACATCTCTCATAGAAAGCTAGCGGCCCAGGTAACCTTTCTTTTTCGCCAGAGTGAACCCAATCTCGTGGTAATTACAAGACATTTAGAAGCGGTTTCAGTTTGCCGAAATGTTGCTCCTCGGATGTTTATGGCATCTTTCGTTATAAACTGTGCTCTTCATTTCCATTTGTTTCTGTTTCCTCTTCACTTCTAGAAGTTATTTCTGGAAACTGTCAGAAAATCATGTTTTAGGATGATGCGTGCTCAAGAACCACCACCGTTAGTACATGGATGGCTTGTTGTCTGTGGTGAGTTATCGTTTTCTTTATTTCCAATTTATCAATTGACTCATTTTGTTCGAATACGATACCTATGTTGATTCAATTCGACTATGTCAACACAAATAGTTTCCTGAAATTTTTGTTTCACTTGGTAACCTTGATTTATTTCTTGATGAAATTATGAATTGAGATCTTATTATTCATATCTATGAATGTAGAATTTATATGTGTTTCTATTTGATGGAAATCAACTGAGAAAAATATTTTCAGTGTCTATATTTCAGTTTTTATTAGTATTTCTACACTTGAGAAAAGTTAACATAGCATAGAAATATTTTTACTAATTTTTCTTCCAATTCGATCACAAAACCGAACGGCGACCTGTCAGACTTCACGTATCGCTTATCACTCCCAATATTTGATGAACCTTCGCGTTCGGAAGTGACACCTCAAGATCAAACACACTTAATCAGCTATCTGGTAGCCCTTTAAGAATTCACCGACTCGTTGTTTGGCTTAGGCCAATTGTAATTGACCTTTGTGGAGGTCCTTTCGAGACTTTTCCATTTCATTCGAGTTGTCAGTTCTCTTCAACTCGGCCTTTTTACTTCTTTCATTTGACCCACTTTCGTTTAATTAAAGTCGCGAGTAACGCAAGGGGTATCAAATAGGCTTACGCGGAACTTGAGCACTTTTCTACAAACAGCTTAGAATCACGTGAACTCGATTTTTTCTACGTGAGCCTGTCAAATTAATGCCGCGCATTGCTGCCGTCCTCTTTCTCTGTGCCACCATGACAGCAGTGGTCTTTTTTGAATCTTTCCGGACCGGGTTGGTTCAATGACTCTCAGCTTCTGCTTTCCCAGTTCATTTTCCCAATTTGAAAAAAAAGTTTTTTTTTCTCAATTTCAGATATCATTTGTAACTACTAATTGATTTTTCCCCAATTTTTAAACTTTTTAAATATTTGATTCGCGTGTGAAGAGTGGAATTGAATTCTATAAAAACCTCAGAATAATTCACAATTTCAGTTTTTCAAAAGAACTTTTTCAATTTGAAAACAAATTTTAATTCTCCAAGATGGATGGAAGAATGTATCGTTTGTGAAATGAACCAATAAAAAAAAACTGCAAACGGAAAAGATAACGACCTGAAAATAGCAATTAAATATTGACTGTGACCTATGCTATTACCTGGTTTTTAAGCACCCATTGGTTCCATAAACAGCCACACCCAGTAACAGACAGCATAAGAATAAGAACGCATTGGTCGTTTTGTCACGAATCGAAAGCGCAAATATAGTTATCGGATGACGTCCGACCATAGTTTCTCCTACAAGTTTCGCATCCGCTCTGGCAACCGTATGAGAGGCCATTATCTCACAATCTGAGCTAGTTGTTGTAAGAATAATGTCCCTCTTTACTCTCCGGTTACGTTTGGTTCTATTACTCCGTCCTGCACGCTTATGTTGCCTCGTGATACAGACAATTAGCACACAAACAGTCTCGCCGCTTTTTCTGATTTATAATTGAGATGAAACTGTTAGTCAAGTGTATCTCGGCTGTTTCCCACTAATATGCTTTCTCTATCGGAATTCTACTCCGTATGATTTATCGAGTTATTTAGCTAATAGTTTTTACTAATTAGTGTTATAAGTATTTAGTTTTCTTGATTACTTGTTTTATAACAGAGTCTGCGAAACTTTTGCTCTGGAAAAAATATACAGATGGCAAATTAGATTATCTTTTCTGCGTGTTTTTTCTTGTAATTTAATAGAACGTGGAAGACAACAGTTAGTGAAATGGAATGAATGAAAAATTGAGAACACTCTTCCAAGTTTATCACATCTTTGAGTAGTCTGCAGACTCTCATTTATGAGTCTGTGATGCGGACTCACTACCAAATGAACGGTTTAATTTTTTGTTTTATAATTGAGATATAACTGTTAGTCAACCGGCAATTCGTCTCGGGCTGCTCCCCATTTGTATGATTTCTCTATCGTAGTTCTACTTTTTCTCGATTTGTCAAGCTATTCAGTTACTATTAAGTGTTATAAGTATCGAATTTTCTTGATTATTTGTCAGAGTCGACAAATTCATTTAAAAAAAAATAATGAAAGTATACAGATTCCATGTTAGGTTATATTTTTTGCGTGTTTTTCCTTTAGATTTGATAAAACGTAGAAATCAACACATTTATGAGACAGAGTCGATAAAAATTTCAATACACTTTTTGAGTTTATCATTTCTCTGAGTAGTGCGCAGGCTCTCATTTATGAATCTGTAATGCAGCCTCACTAACACACGAACGGTATTATAGTGTTTTTTTGTTTTATAATTGAGGTGAAACTGTTAGTTAACTGGTAATTCGTCTCGGACTGTTTTCCATTAGTTCGTTTTCTCTGTCGGACTTCCACCACTATATTCATCAAACTATTCAGCTACTAGTTGTCATCAATTATTGTTTTTGTCTCAAATTTTCTCAAAATTCAATTTTCCATTTTATTTATTCTTTTTCTTTTCGCAACACTTTTAATTACTCTAGCGAAATATTCGAATACACATACAACTAAACTAGATGAATTTAATCTCAAAATTTCTATAACAAAAGTAGAAGATGAAGGTTAAAGTCAATTATCTATGTAGTTGATCTCAATTTTCTCTTTTTGAACCGCCTGTTCTGCCGGATGTGAGAATAATCGGAACGCCTGAAACGGTATTGGCTAAGCGTGCTTGCATCACCTCGTTTGCATATAGATACCGTCTGAAAGTCGCCGACGTTTTTGTTTGAACTTAGTGTGCACTCGCACACACACACACTCGTATCCTTTATCCGCCAACCTTCACACTTTGGAAATCTCTTTTTCGAACATGTTCATATTTTTTGTTTCGAGGTTCTTGCGGTCTGATTTCGTTTCTAGGGGTATTATGTATTCAGAATCAACGTCGTCTTTTTATTCTTAGTTCTGCCTACTGCAACTACCAAATTCAAAAATTGAGAGAATCATCGAAACTCTGATAAAAACCAAGTTTTTTTATTCACTCTTCAGAAAATTTGATATTGATGTCTAGGGAACTCTACTTAGTGTTTTCTTCTTGTTTTTCTGTTTTTAAGTTAATATGTATGTCAAGAACAAAAAATCTAAATAGTTTTTTATTCTCAAAGTGAAAAATGCTTTCTTGAATGATCGAAATTATTCTTAACCAACGATAACTATCGCCATAACCTTGTATAAAGTAATTAGTGAGGATGAACGTTTTTTTTTCAAAAGGAACTCTGAAATACATAAATCAAGTTCTCCCACTGATTATATATCAACAACCTCTTATCGAAAGTGCAAGATAGAAATGTTAGCGTAAATAATAGGTCACCATTCGAATATGTTAGCCATACCTGTTCCAACACATAGCTGAAAGTCGTTCACGCGTGTTGAACATCATAATCAAGGTAATTCGAAAAGCAGCATCACTGTAAGACGCCGACCTACGCCCTTAGTCGTTACACTAACACTTCTACTTATCTTTTGTTTTCTTTGTCCGTTCTTGATGAAGTCGTCATGTTATTTTTTCAGAAGATTCGCCGACTCCTATGATCCACCAGGAGGTCAAACAGCCCTGGCATGCTGGGTATTGTGTGTTTGACCCGAATCATAAGACCATCAGTTGCTACAAGAATGAGGGGGTATGAGTTTTTTCGCTCTGAAATTGTGTAAATTTTTCAAAATACATTTTTGTTCAAAGTTTCACTGATCAAGCGCAGTTAAACGATGAAAAGTTGAATGAAATTCAGTAATGAAAGCGATAAAATTTGGAAATTGTAAGAAAAAAACAAAAATTGTAACTGAAATAAAGCGAAAACTGAAACAGAAAAAGCAAGAACTAAAATGACCTGTTTTCTCTGAATCTATTTTTGAGTAAATGAGTAAAACCTCTTTTGATACCACAAAAACTCTTTTCATCTTAACCCCAAGCAAAAAACATAAGTTTTCACTGCTTGACACAAATTCAATAAAATCGACGAACGCTATGGAGAAAAATGAAATAATCATGATCTGAGAAAAAGTAATAATTCAGAAGACAAGAATCAAACGGGCAGGGACCGTGCGTCTAGATGGGGGACGAGTCAACTTTGCCAATCACTGGAATATGTACATTGGTTAGTGGTTTCCTGTTTTGAAGTAACCTCGAGTTCGACCTGTGGACTCGATCCAAAGAGCAAACACTGAAAATGCGCAAACGTCTGGTTTAAATGAAAGAAAAAGTGTTAGAAACAGTAAAAGTTGAGATCAAGTGATTTGACTCATGAGGCTACAATGTGGTGTTGATCAACTCTCATTTTGGCTTGTTTTCTTTTTTTCCGTCAACTCGCTCTCGTTAGTTATTTTTCATCAACCAAACATCAAATTTCTCAATTTTCAAAACAAATATGTGATTTTAAATGAGTTTAATTCAACTTTGAGCAAAATATCATCACTTATTAAAATGATTCTGACATCTTTTACATTCAGGACTGATTCCAGCCAGACAACCCGCAATGAACGGTTCTCACACAATCTCCAGAAGCTACACAAGACCAGCACGTGATCCAAAGCAGAAAGATCCGTTTTTCTCGTTGTCGAGAATGCCGACCAAATTCGCGACGGTCAGAAGTATTCCGATGCGTGAGTTTGAACGGAAATGTGAGAATAATTTGTTATTTTCAATACTGAAACTGCTTGGGGTGACTTTTAAATACGTGTGATAACTTCGTGCGTCTTCAAAGTATCTTTCCAATGAAATCAAAAAACTTTGTTCGTTGTGAATACGGTTGATACGCTCCGAAGAACGATTAGCAAAAAAAAATAGCCGCTACAATTTTAAAAAATTGATGGGGTGTGAGCTAAAAGGCTGCTCCGGCCAATACAATCAAATCTTAGTGAAAACTTGGGATACGTCAGAAAAACAACTGGACAGTAGTGTTATTTTCTACTTTCTGATTCAAAAAAATCTTTAAATAGTTTCCCGGTGGTGAGATATTCAGTTCCCTACCTTCTCCAATAAAAGTTCCTTTCAAAAAGCTTAGGTAATCTGAATGAAAATAGCCACAATTCACTGTAATTCTCCGCTAAAAGACTAATTCGACGACAATAGCCACTGTATGCCATAATCGTTTCAAAGGGTCACTGAAATGGTCGGTTCATGTGGGTTTACGACTCTGGGAACCGGCCACGGCGGCTGCTGGTGTTTTCCAAAGTGGGAAATTGGGTTGTTTTTTCGTACGTGAACTCTTCATCTTACTCCGACCGAGGGCGAGAGTGAGAAAGGCGGAAAAAACTTGTATTTGCTGACTATTTTCTCAACCCACTCGATGACTACACTACACACTGACGCTGTGTTTATTGCTAATCTGTAAAACAAATCGGTGCTCATTGGAGCTGCGCCCAAGTCCTGTCAACTAATTATCAATCTACACTACAACCTTTGGAACCGTCAAAAGTACTGCAACTTCTTGTGCTTGAGACGAGTGCCTGAGTACCACCTACACACACTCACTCACGGGGGGTCTAGCGGCCGTTGTGTTATCCCCTTGTTTTCGTTTTTTCGACCGTCCAGCCGCCCTTGCTGCGCTCCTTTTCGGACAAGAAGAACTCATTGTCGGACAGTCTGTACAGCCTCCCATCGTGTACCAATAGTGAACACACAGAGACAGCCAGACATAGGACACTGGTGTCCTGTTGACATCTTCGTCACCTCCATCTTCTTCTTTTCGACATCATCACGCGTTAATTAGCCAAACCACTGTTGTGTCACTGTCGTTCAACGATAAGAACCCGTTAACACCTCTGGGGTGCGAACAGCTGGAACGATGCAACGAGCACTGTCGAGGAAAGAATCTCAACAGCACAACCATCGGGATGATGATGTTCACTCACTATTGCTACTGGCCATTGGCGATCAAGACGATCTGTCATCACCACGACCACCACCCTTACTGCCACAGTCTGTGAGCCACTTGCCAAACCGAGCAGAAAAACGAGTCTCGTTCAAGGATGTCGAAGCACGCCCCAACTCACCGCGAATTTCGCAGGTGCGCAAGGAGGCGATGCATGCTCGACGACTGCATCGCGTTGACCAGCCACAGATGCAGATTCTTGAACGGTGAGTAGCATCTTTACCGGTTTATTGATTTTTAACGTGTTTTGATAGTGACTCACTGCGGTATTTGTCATTTTGTCTCTGAGTTGAGTTTCACCGTTCGAAATCAGTCAATGTGTCATGTCACGCCGACGTAGTTCCATCCTCAGGTATCTGATGCGAGACTCGTCAGCCAACGATGAGCCGTTTGCACGAAACGTGCAGCAGCGTGAACCGCGAAGGACATCACGTGACAATAAACGTGACGCGGCTCCAGCCATCCGAAAGCGTCTCAGCAGAAGTTGTGATCATTTGGCGGTTGCAGCTACATCAAACGATAGCTTTAGCCCCAGACTACCACCTATTCGAAGACGTCCTACCAAACATTCAGCAGCGGTACTACCGTCCATACACTGTGGTAGGTCAATTTTAAAAAGACCCATGGGCTTTATACCTGTGGAGATTGTACTTAATGAAACACCCACGATTTTCTCAAACCTCAAATTCAATATTGACCATCAACCTAGTGCCAATATCTTACACACAACCCCGTGATAAAGTGTCAAATTTCAAGATCAATGTCTCATTGGCCTCTGACTCATTGAAAGCGAACGTTCGGTTTCACTTTTTTTTTCTTTGCCTTCATCATTCTTTTTGATTTTTGTGCACTAGTTCAAACAAGTTGAGGTGTGCTTGAGAATTGCCTATACATGTGTAGTGTTTGAGAAGTTAACTGAAAATTGTAACATGTTGTGAAACGTCATTGTAGTCCAAGAAAGAGACACGAACGCGTGTCGTTGTATTTTTTAAGCCAACGTTCGAGTGGACGCGAACAGATAAGTGGAAGAACAACTGATGTGAGCGCGCGTTGACTGTTCGCTGATAAGTTCGCGCTGGATAACAAGGTGAACACAGAATAATATGTATCACACATATATTGCTAGAAGCATGACCGTTTTCAAACGCGCTCTAATCTCAATTTTGCAGAATGAGTACGGTAGGCCTACCCAAGGGTCGGGACTCTCATAACAAACAGTTAGATCTTTGCGGATTTAAATTATTATTCTTACTTTCAATCCATTGAAATTGAAGGCGCATTACTTAATCGTTCTTGTGTTTCAAGGCGAAACTGCTACAGTACTAAGTAACCGATTTACGGAGGTCAGATTTTTTTACAGGTAGAGGAAACTATGTGTATCACACTATGAAAAATAGTGCGCAAAATGAAATATTTTCCCACGCCGATCGAAAAAAATGTGCATTGGAGCAAGTGATATTGTAGTGAAGACTTAGATTTGTATAGAGGAATTTAGTTTTCTTTCTCCTATTGACATTTTTTGCAGTTTTCATTTGTTCACAAGCTTGACGGTTTCTCTTGGAACACACGCATAACCTATTAGTCCAATGTTCATGTTACAGTCCGAATGAGGAACTGTCCACGACTATCAATAAGTCATAAATCTGTAAAACTAATAGGATTTTGTCCCAGAAAAAAAGTGCCCGATAAGTCGTCTCCGTTCACTTTCAGCATCAGCAAGCTTCGTTTTCACTCAGGTTCACAAATAAACCCAAGGTTGTTTGAACAATATCAAATTATTGAGGGTTTTTTTTCAACTTCACTCGCCCTCTCAGATTTACTATAACCACTTCAAAAAAGACTAGAAAGACTAACTCGTAGATAAATGACACGTCGAATCATATCTCGACGATCCAGCTAGCCACAAATCTTATCCATATCGCTGTTCATCACACGCTCGTGTCATGGCCTTCTTACTGTTTGTTTGTATTCTTGTGTAGTATCATAATGAGGTTACGCACTATAAGTAAAGTTAAAAGATTCTGAGGAATATATTTTTTGCAACAACAGTAATCCGATTTCGTAGTTGTGTATAGTTTTCTGAGTTTTCAACAGCTAGAATCGTTATAGAGAATGGGTTTTAACTTTTGAATTATTGAAAAATTTCAAAAAAGTAGACATTAAAATGTATACCTGAGTTTCAAATTGGTTTGAGTCTCAAAAAATTGAGAATAAAATATATAGTATGTCCTCATAGTCTCTTGTAACATTCCATTTCACAATGAAAGAGAGAGAGAAAGAAAAATATAGAACGCAAATTGAATAGACTGTACAGCACTACAACAAACTGCATTCATGTGTTCCTTTTCTTGGTGATTCAAAAGGCACAACATACACGATGTACACGATTTTCTCCCAAACTGAAACAATGTAGCAAAGTATGGAAACATAACTGCGTACTGCCCCATATCGGCCTACCACACGCTGCTACCATCTCCAGCTTTAGCTCGAGATGCGACAGATTATCTGTTGACGGGTGACTCTCACTTTTTGCGGACAAAATTAGCTGAAACTGGTATCAGTATACCCCCTTCCTCCAACGCAAAGTGTATAATGTGTCACTTTGATTCTAAGTCAATTTGTAATTTCTCTTGTTGTAAGGATGGCAAAAGTGACCTTTCTCAGAGTTGTCTTGCTTGTTGTAGTTTCACATTGTTTGCACTCATAGTAATGAGTATTTCACTCGCACATCACGATTATCATGAGATTTTTATAGCGAAAATTAAGTAAAAAGTTAGAAAAACAGTTTTCAGGTTATTTTTTTAAAAGTGTTTCACTACACAATTGAGCAAAGAAAATGTCATTTTTAAATAACAAATTTAAAAAAAAACAGTTCTTGAAAAAGTTAGAGAAGCATACCACACAAAATGATCTAGTTGTTCAATGCTTTGTACATCTGTTTCCGTGGTATGTCTTTGCAATGAAATCACTCGCAAACTCAAGTGTTCGTTCGCAGTGAAAAATGCAGTATTTTCTATTTTTCACAATTTTCTATCACTTTTCTGGGATACTTCTTATTCTCAATTCAGAAAATGATCTCATTCGAAAAAATTTTGTATGCTTTAACCATCTAGTTTTGTAGTTTGAAATGCAAAAGCATCACTAGCAATCTTACGTCTGCTGTGCCACCCAGAAATGAACCGATTGAACTATGATTGTATCTATTGTGTTTGTGTATTTGCACCACGCGGAAAAGTCCCCCTACTGCTGCAACTGATGCCAAAATTAACCGGCCCCCGAGAGCACATTTTGAAAGTTTACCATGGCATTAATCCAACCGATATGTTTGCCATCGAGTGAATGGAGTCGAAAACTGTTATTGTTTCTACAGTTCACAGCTCTTTCCCGACATGAATAGCATTCCCAGGAGGTCTTTTGTTGTTACCGGGGGCCTCCTTCTTCCTACTGTCCTGCTACCATTGTCTTGGCTTGTGAACCTCTGTCAGTTTACGAAGTTTCACCCGCTTGCTGTTCAAGTATTCCAAAGGCAGTTGATAATTTTTTGTACGCAGGCAATAAAACGATGATATATATTTTGTTTAACTAGACCGTATCATTTCGATCCACCCCATAAGTCGACTGTGACGGTATTCCAACCCCAATACTGACAAGGCAGTTTAGCTTTCGATGGCTGCTTTTTGATGTGGCCGCTGATGTGCCTGTGTTACCTCAATGCCATTTGTGTTCTTCACCCATCCTCTTTCTTGTTCAATTTCAATTCTGCCACAGTCAGCTGCCAGTCAAAGAAATTTTCATCAATCAAGACGTTTTTTGGTCTCAGTCTTCCAGAAACCGATAAAATTGGTTTCTGGTTGAGTAAACTGTTTCAGGTCACCATTGATTTAGAGCGGTCATAGTTTCCAAGTTGTTGATTAATCTACTTGCTAAAAGTACAGTTATAAGAAAAAAATTATTTATCAGAAAGAAATTTTGAAAACAGTCTTTTTTAAAGAAAACATTTTCGCGCTCATTATGTAAAACAAATTGCTAGAAAAATAAAAGCAATTAGTTTAGTCACAATTTTGATCTCACTTTCCATTCTTAGTTTTTTCAAACGTTTAGATTCCGAGAATCAAGACGTCAACACATCACGGTCAACAGACATTTGAAAAATCTGACCCATGCAAAACGGCCACTGACCATCTGGGGTCGTGAAATTCGCGAAAATGATAGACATCCATCACGTTCCCGTGCTCAGTCTTGATTCATCCATTATGCAACCTCCATCAAGACACACACATACATATGTGTAGCTGCCATAGCTTCCATTCACATGCAAATGTTTAATTGACGGTATCCAAGACTTTTTGCCGCACAATCTGTCTCGGCCGTTGATCATGATCACGTTTTGTAAGCGCAATTTTACCTCTCCCAAAGATGGCAATTACTACAAGACGTTCCATTATCCATTAGGCTTCCCACGTTGTTTACTTGCGTTTACGAAGCCACGGTGTGCAACACGGAGCACGAAACAATACCGCACTTTAATTGCCCAGCTGCGAGCCGAGCCCACGGGGGCTGCTCAAGCTCGCATCCACCTTGTTGTTCCCGCGCGTAATGGCTTCTTTTGTTCACAAGAATTTGATGCACTCTTGTGTTTTTCCTTTTCTCGCATTTTTAGAAGAAGTTTTACTCATGGAAAATCCCCATTGCCTAACACGTACCAATTTGTTTGCTAAAAAGAAGTCGGAAACAGTTTTTGTAGGTTTGATAACTTTAAAAAAGCAGTATTTTCAACGTTTGATGAACCCGAAGTGAGAACTTCACTCTTTGATATCTACATTTTCACAAATTCCAACATCTAAGATAACTCTGACGTGAAAAGATAAATTGTGTAATGTGCGTGAAGATCAGTCACAACAATTATTCTGCACCAAGATGCAAATGCGGACACAGAGTATGCCCTAAGGACAAATTACGATCCTCCGTAGGTACATATCATGACACCTTTTGGTGTTCACATACACAGACCTCAACCCGTCGCTCTCTCTCTCTCTCTCTCAACACCGCGAAAGACCACCTGCGCGCTGGTCAGTTGGTTGTTATTGTTGTTATCTGATCATAAAGTTTATATTGCGGCGACACGCTTAGGTGCACGTGTTTATGCATATACAGTATCATCAACTGATATACAACCGACCATATGGTTTCATGTGTGTCACCACATCGGCCTTGAGGATTCAACCCGCCTAAGTTTGGGCTGGCAGCTGGCTAGGTTCCTGCCCCTCTTAAATTGCTCTCATAATCTCGTACCATCTGTCCTGTTTGGTTACAATTGTCCGTTAGTCGCCGACACCCATGGTAACCGAACTGTTGCGACATATCCTCATTCTCAGAGAAGACAGTTTCAACGTTTTTTCTTTCTCTCTTTTCCCGTTCATTAAATTTAATTGTCTTGTTGAAGACCGTTGACGAAAATTGGTGTCACTTCTGTGTTTTTCAAAATCAGCCCTCACACTAGTGACATTCACGACACAAAAGCGTCCTACCGCCGTTTTTTTTCACTGTGTCACTCAAAACAACCTACTTTTGGCTCTCTTGGAACACTTTCGGCAAATATTTTTGCTCATTTCGCGTGCCAAATGATGTTACAGAAAGGGATTATCATACCACGAGTATTATTGACATGCCTTCCGTTTCTCAGAAACAACCAGTGTTTGGTGTGAACACGAGCCCAATTTCACAGCACTCGAGCGAACTTGAGCAATAATCGGAACCAGCTAGAAATTCAATCCCCAGCACCATGCATACAAACACTTTAGACGGAACGCTGCTGCCTCTCACTGTATGTGTGCAAGTGCATGAGCATTTTTGTTCTACAACATCAGAAGCTATTAGTGATGTGTGTACCTGTTCATTTATCACCTGCGAAATTCGCGGGGTAAGGCCTTTGCGATACATTTGTGTACGCACAGGAACCGTTCGTCCTGTCAAAGCTCGGGCCCGACGGCTAGCTAACGGCTATCACATATCTTCACCTCGCGTTTTCGCTACCCTACCTAAAGACCTTCAAAATGAACGTTGATTTTCACCGAGGTGTCCTTTACCCTATCATTGAGACGCTCGCTCCCCTCTTGACTCGTCGTTTATTCAAATGTATAACCTTTTGATTAGACCGAATTGCCTCCTGGAGCGTGTCTCACACATTCACTCGTCCACTCGCACAGAAATGGTGATTTCACTAGATTCACTAGCACATTTGTACGAGTTCATCGCATGGAAGTCACTCTTGCACAGTTTGAAAACTGAGTTGTTCGAAAAACCAATCTCAGAGCTGTCATTAAATGACTGTGAAATATATAATTACTGCAAAATTTGTTTATCATTTTGGCTTTGACAAAAACAGACAATGTTTTCGGCTCAATGATTTGGTTGAAAACTGAAAATGCAAATTTTTATCCAATTTTGGTTAAACCTTTGAAGACAAATTGCGAAACAAAAGAAAGAATATTCTTACTTTCTTCCATCTCTAACCATTTCGAATCGAGTGAAAACTATGTGTATTGTTGTATTTTCCGTTGAACAACACTCACTTGACACTTGGTCAAATCAAGTTTTTTTCTTCTTGTCAATTCACCTCTAGTAGGCAGAATAAGTGTCCGAGTTCTAGCGGAAATTACCATCTTCTAAGAAGAAACGCGTGATATTTCACCCCAATTGCGCTGTAATTGTGCACTCTAGACTCGATTGTTTGTGGACACCCATTTGGCGCGGTATGGTGGTGGTGCAAAGTTAACCTTGAAGGTAATAAGGGTGTTCAGAATGCATGGTTACGTGAATTGAACTCTTTTTTTTTCCAGCTATTTCTCCCATTGTTCGAACCGATCTCACTTTTTACCGCATCTTTTGAGTGTTTTCCAGCTTTGCACTCTGTGTATGTTTTGTATTTTCACACCAACTCAACTCACTGTATTTACTCGCCTATCAAAACTCTTTTTCTTTTTTTCCACTCTCCCCACCGACGTGTGAATGTTTGACTTCAAACAAAACACTGGAAAAAAGAAAGTATAAGCAAAGTTGGAAAGTTTCAATTGGTTCTGATCACGAATTTCCTCATTCCTTTCTCCTTATCAGAATTAACATGTTCACCTGCAGGTCGATGGAGCTTATCGAATTTCGACCGTCAAAGTATGGGAGTGTCAGAGGTAGGTCAAAACAGATGTATATTTTTCATAATTGAAGTAATTTGATACCGAAAATGAATCGGATTGTTGCTTTTCTATCAACGAAGGCGCTGAATAGAGGAGTATTTCCTCCCCATTGTTTTGAAGCATGATACTTTTTGTATGATAAATTTTTAGTGCTGATAAGTTTCACTATATATTTTCATAGCTAGTTGATGTTAGTTTCAAACAAGTTTAGCGTGATTTTGATGTACAGAGTCGTGAATGTAAACCGTGTAAGCTTTATAATCTACAGTAGTACTCATAGCCTTACAGTAAACAGTTTGAGCTTCATATTTCACAGTAATACTCATAGCCCACGATAATTCTTTCTTGTCAAAAACCAGTTTTCAAAAAGAAACCGCCTTTTCCGCTTTGGTGATCCCATTGGTGCAACGGATAGCGGAAAAGACCGGCAAAAGTTGGGTCACGCGTGGCTTCCTCTCATTCGTTCAGTCAGACGAGGTGAACGGTCTTTGTCTTGGCGACCTCCGCCTCGTCAGTCGATGGTGTCAAAATCACCAAGACCACAAATTCACAGTCTCACATATGTAAATTCACGTTTCACTCTTTTTTTCAATCTTCGTCATCACTCTATATAAAACTGAAGATGTGCAGTTCTGAAAGTGGGCTCATTTATGAGCATTGCTGTGTACTTGAAAGCTCTCCCCCTTCTGGCAACTGACATGCCAAAAGAATTCATAACTTGAATGCCGCTTTTTTCTCACTTTGATGACACTTTTTCACACTAGAACAGTTTCAGACTTTTTTTCATGAGAAGATTTTAGATTACGTAAACATCGATGAAGAACTTGATCCTTTTGATTTTGAATGTTTGAAAAATTGTTTCTGAAAAACCAAGAGCAAGATGTTTTTCTCTAGTAAAAATCAAGTGAGAAACTCGTTATCAGAGTTTAAAATAAATAAAAAATGTTTGAAAAATTGAGGGAATTTTCACGAAAAATTCAATCTTCATTTTGTTTTTCTCAGTTTTCAGTTGAATTAATGAAAAAAAAAAACAATTTCTTCTCTTTTCAAAAAGTAAGTGAAAGACCAATCATCGAACTCGTTCACTTTTCTTTTTTCCGAACTTTTAAGTCAGTCCAGTTTTTTTGCCAATTTTAACGCCTATAACCATAAAACACACATGCTAACGTGAACTGGGCAAGCTTGCTTCTGCTGCCTGTCATCCAGTCATCGTATGCTATCAACACTTGGTTAAGGCGCGATCGCTTTCAATTTGAGATTCGAATCAAAGCCTTTTTGACCTACTTGCCGTCCGTTTCCTGATCTCAACTTGCCTCACCGCATGCCCACCAACTCTTTTTTCTCCTCTCTCATCCCAATTAAAGCCAACACACAAAAAGGACCAGAAACAATTGGATAAATTTCGAGATGCCGATGGCTAAACGCCAGTCCTCGTGCACTTCCTATGTATGCCAAAAGTGCTCTTTCTTTTGAAGAATCCGTTTTCTCTATGCTTAGGAATCTGAATCAAAATGAATGTTCTCAATAGATTTTGAATTTTCGGAAAAAAAGATCACAAATATTTTTGAAGTGATATTCATTGTTCCTACAGTGTGGGAGTCGCATGCAAATCGATGTGTCGTTTGAAAAGATGGTTTTGGCGTGTTTCCCTGAACAAACTTTCAACATTCTCATTCGGAATAAGAAAAATATCTGATCAGAGTTGATAACCACAAGGTTTCTTCTTATTCCTCTTCTATTTTTCTGTGCCTTCTTCCCTCTCCCTCATAGCCCAGCAGATATCAAGGATTATCCGTTGGCCTGATGTCTTGAATTTAAGTTAATT
Source organism: Caenorhabditis parvicauda (assembly GCA_963978915.1). Taxonomy (NCBI): domain Eukaryota; kingdom Metazoa; phylum Nematoda; class Chromadorea; order Rhabditida; family Rhabditidae; genus Caenorhabditis; species Caenorhabditis parvicauda. The sequence goes on along the minus strand of OZ022249.1, from coordinate 15,376,986 downwards.
CTACGCGGAATTGTTTTTGTCATGTTTTTTTTCTAATGATTTACAATTTTTGAAGTCAACCTTCTCGCCTTTCACCCAAGTGTCATTGCGAAACAACATTTATGTTCTCGAAATTATTTTTTCTTCTTTTCTCAATCGCGCTCTCACTACAAGTAACACTTTTTTCCTATAATCACAATTTTTGGAGCACACATTTTCTTGTCACTTTTTCATCCTTCTCAATCTCCGCTCACAACATTCAGAGCGCATCTTGATGTCTTCTATGAGACAACCAAAAAGAGTCATAAATGGTGTTTTGCTACGTCACATACCAAACATTCTTCCGGAGAATGTTTCTAAATAGTTTGCTTTATTTGAACTCAGAAATTGTATTCCATGCTCATTCAATTTAACTAAAATTCCGAATTACCCTTTTGACGAAGATTCAATTTTTTTGAGTACATCAATTTTTATTTTCTGAAAAACAAGAGAAATAAAATTCAAGTAATTGCAGAAAATTATAAATTCGAGAATTTTTCAATTGTTGATTTTCTCAGTGAATTGAAACTTGGGTCAATTGTTTCCTGAAACAGATTGCGACACAATTCAGAAAATTTTAATTCCAAGACTGTTTTCTGTACAGAAACAAAATTTCGACATTTGCAAAAACATCGGAAATTCTCACTCAATCGCCACATAAGTGTGTTGAAAATGGTATTGTGAAAGTGACGGTAAATCATGATCGTCAACTAGTGGCTGCCACAGGTCGACCTGGCAGGGCGGGCATAGAGTAACGCCCAGTTTCCGCAAAACGCTATTTTTCGCGGTGCCATTGACAGCACTCAGTCTCGAATTTCTTGACAATCAACTCTATCAATATACTCATCCGTTCTGTATCCAATTAGTACAGATTCCCAATTCAGACTATGTAACAAGAGTATGCCATCAAATGTATTCCTCACACCGTTAATTCTTGTCATCTGGGTCTGGACCCAACTCAAACGGTTTTTTCACTTTTTGATCGGAACAAGAAGCGAGAATACCGTCAGACTTGCCAAGTTGGAGAATGATGATGACCAGTGGGATCCATTCCTACATCAGTGTAAGCGATTTTTTGTGTAGTTTCACTCGAAAACCAGGTTTTCACCATTTCTGAATGGTTTTTTTTGTAGTTTCACCCTAGAAAAAAGTGAAAAGTCATGTATGTCTATTCACAAAACAATTCCCAGTCGATTCAAGTTCTCATATGACAAAATGTACATACATACCGTCTGAGAAACTGAAACCATCGAGCAAACAAGGTATGCCGAAGTGGTGTTGTTTGTACAAAATTTCTATATGATGCCACACGATCATGTTGTTGAACACTGATCCGAACAACTAATGGGAGTTTTAAGGGTAGTCGAATAAAAAGTTGCCTACTCGTTCCGTCCTTACGACCAGAACAAATTGGCTAAATTTTGTTGTCCCCCCTTCTCTTTCGGAACACAGACCACTCGAGCCAAACCAGTGGGCTATACGGTCAACCAAATGCACAGAGAAAATAAGTGTAGTTTGGTTCAAGACACTTGATAGCTGATATCTCACGAAGAGCAACGTGCTTTTTTTGATGTCACACGAAAACGCGTCACGCTGTTTTCAAAAAACATCTAATGAGCAGGTAGAGTACAACAGAAACGTGATAATTGTTTTTGCGCTGAATCGCCGAAAAAGTACGTGATGAGTTTTATTTAGATGCGATTCCCGGAGTACATTTGAATAATCCACCATCACGCTGCATTGGCGAGATTCGGAGTTTATGAATTGCGGAAAACCGATTCCAATAGAAACTACACGAAGATTTGAATCCCAAAGTTAATTTGGATTTGAGATGAACTTGTTGTAAACAGCTTATAGTTTTCAACAGAGAATCTTGGTTTTTGGTTTTTCTCTTTTTCTCACTCTCTGAAGGTGTACAACACTGTTTTGTTTCCCACATCCTTGAGCACTTTCATGCAGACGGTTGTTTATCAGCCGGACAGATCTCACATCTCAGGCAGTTGTCCAGTAGAAAAAAGGACGCCGAGCATCTCGTCATGGAGTAATTTCGCCTCCGAACGTTGATCAAGTGGACTTTCACCTAATCCTTGAAACGTTCAAGTTGATGAAGGGAGAGTGGGAGAGAGAAAGAGAGATAAACAAAGTGTCAGTCAAAACTGTCGCGGTTTCAAGTTGATGTTTCACAACATGATGGGACGTGGGAGAGGCCCCTGACCACTTGCTGATAAGCCAAGAGTCGTTTTTTGATAAGTTTTCCGGGTTGATCACTCACACTGGTTGGGGAGTACAAGCATTAATTGTTGTCAAGGTGTCAAAATATGTTGTCTACAATCAATTTTATTGAGATTGAAGAAGAAAATGTCGTCTTATACATTCTTGATTCTTGTAGAACATTCCAACAGTCAAAAAACAAGTATAAGTTGGGTACCACCACTTCAAAACAATGAGCATAATGGTTCATAGGTTGCACCCTTTGTGATTCATACGCGTCATTGTTTTAGTTAGTCATTTACAAAAGGCCCTAACTGTCACCTTAAACACTCAGAGGAGCTACTGTTATTCAAACGAGTAACCAAAGTTTCTCCCAAAACTTGCTCGAAATGCGTTTTCTGTTTTCCCTCGATGTTTATTCGCTGTGAGATTAGGGATGTTTTCATCTTGAGTGATTTATAGTTATTTTATTTTTTTTCTCAGAGAAACTTGAAGTTTGTAGGGGAATAGCATGAAATGAAAAGAAAATATCAAATATTGTAGTGAAAAAAATCAAGCGGAGAATTATTGTGATCACCCGTAATGAACTAATTAATTAAAGCCCCACTTCTCCCTTTTACTACTTTTTGAAGTTGATTTCTGTAGGTCTACAAGTTCTGTAGATTATAATTCACTTATGAAAACTTTGAATATTATTTAGGTTTCATCTCACTGTTTTTCGAAAACACAAAAAACAGTTCTGTAAAATTGTTTCACAAAATACAGACTCATGATTTTTTCTAAAGCCCTCAGTTCACAATATTGTTTGGAAAGTCTTGACCAAAGGGGCATGTTGTCGGGAAAGACGGCCAAACCATAACACATTTCATCTGCTGCCGCGACATGATGGTGAGCACTTGACTCTCATTTCCGAACATGAGTACCGCGCTGCTGTTTGTCGGATGCCGACGGCCAAAGTCGGCGCCGACCTCTCAAATACCTGATATATCATCAGAGACTTGCGCTTGCTCGATTTCCCAAACAGTGTAAACAGGTGTCTGTTGTATATGATAAGTGAGTATTGTTGTTGGAGGTTTTTTTTTTCGAAACGTTCCCACGACACTAGGGTCCTTGAGCGAAGAACAAAGATGGGGTATATTTTCACGAAAAAGGCAGAAATTTGGGGACAATACAGGCTATAGTCAAACAGACTGAGAAACGATCATGATCAATTCAAGCTTCAACTTTGAGAGCAAAAAAACTGACAAAAATGCGCTCACTCTTTCTGGAAGACGGTTCCTATTGCTTTGGCAGTAGTCATAATGAGTAGCAGATAAATTGAATTTTTCTAGCACCCCGGATCGTCATGGGAATTACTGTGTTTCAAATGAATTGAAGTAGAATAAAAAATGAAAAACAAATATTTGAAAATCAAAGATTTTGTGATCATCTTAACGACAGTATGAAACTTAGTGTTTGTATATTTTTTTGTAGAACCCTTCAAAGTCTGCGAAACGTGAAGAAAGACGCGTCAATTTCATCATTTCCCAAAATCCCCAAACATGTAATTTAGCCGTACACCATTTTTTTCCATTTTTGATTGGTCGTTCTCTCTTTCTTTTCTCGTCCACGCACACTACTAATCGGCCTTTGATGGCTATCTGAAAACACGAGAGTAGATGTACCGAAAAGGGGAACACACATCATGCTCGCTAATCCGACTACGATTTTGGAATAATGTCAACCCCCTCAGAAACGATGAACATTGTTGGGGTTGTCAAGCCGCCACTGATATAATAACAATATTCATGTAGGAGAAAAAGCGGCGGCAACTTTCGTTTATCACCTCGACAGACAGAGACATATGATGCGTCTTCATCTATTACATAACGGTTGTTATAGACTCGTTTTTTGACAACTTTTGCGTAAATGTCACACCCTCACCCCCCCCCCCCCTCTCTCTTTTCCTTCTCTACCTACCCCATCAATCAATCAGGTTGTTTGTTTTCGCTTCAAGGTACAAGACCTCAAGCGTAGACAACTGGATACTCGTGTATGTTGGAGTAGTACGGTCTCGCTTAATTATTCCCTTTGCCGCCCTACGCACTGTGGTTATCTGCAAATGATTAATGGAGGACCGCCATATCTCAACCTTGTCCTCAGCCCCCGAATCGTTGTAAAAACAAGAAAAACTGAAATTGACGGCAGTATCGGGAGTCACCATCGGTCTAGTCCCGCGCGTGAATAGATCGGGAGTGAAAAAGTTGTGATGTTTCAAAGAGAGACAGAATGATATTCAGATGAGATTCGCAAATGTACTGTTTTGTCCGAACCATCGCCGAAAATCAACAATAATCCCACTACTTTAGATAAGTAGCATGGTGATAAAATCGCACCCCGTTAACAGCGTTACGCATTGATGCGCAGTTTCTCAGACCACCTCGTCGGGTTTGGGTAAGAGACTGACGCGTGATGAATCATAATTACGGTGATGACGTCCTTCTCACAGCCAACCATCACTGACACCCCAAATGGAGTGAAGTCCTTTGGGAACACCACTCACCAAGATTGAATTTGGTCAGAAGGACGCCCAAACGCAACTCGTCCACGAAAAATGGTTGATCCAATTTGGTTTTAAGTCGAGATTGAGTCGTTCCAAAATTAGGTTGGCTTTTTTTGGGATGAAATTGGTCTGCCCGGATGGATTTTCGAAATAAACTTCTATAACGAATTGAAACATAGATCAGCTTTAGACTAAATTTGAGAAAAAACCGTTTTGTGAAATGAAACTTGTCGGAATCAGTTATTTTTTGAGTTGGTTTTTTTTTGTACCAGGTTGAATGGAGTTTTCTACCCCAAAATTGAGTTTTCAAAAAGTTTCCGTACGCAATTGGATCAACAGTACAAAAAAGTGAATATATTCAAGAAATGCCACCAAAACTCGATTAAAATTGTATCAGAGCACTTTCATATGATATGGAAATCACTTTCCGCTCTGTACACTTCATCCAACGCGAAACCGACCCGATGGAATCTGTAGAAGCAGAAGCAGCAGCAGAGAGGGGCGTGCACACACTACTCAGCGCCACCGCCGCTGCCGCCACCTCCGCTGCTAGTTCCACACACGGCGACGAGAGAGAGAAGGAGAGACTAAGTCATCACCCTCTCCTCCTTCTTCTTCTTCTCCTTCACCATACTCGCACCGGCCCATCACACCAACTTCCATATCTTTTCCCACCCCCTCCCTCTGTCGGTACCGTCGCGCCAATCACCGTCTAATCATAACAGTCCATTCCGGGCAACCAAGGACGCATCATCGACTGGGACCATCACGCACTATTATCATATTCCGACCAGCCTATTGATTTTGTGACCCGATAACCACATCCAAAAATTCTCCGATGCGAAGAATCAACACTTCACCGTATTACTCGTATAGTACCTATTCGCTGAATATCATACCAGAGGAGCATCCGGTCTCCAACGATTATGGATACAGGAATTATTGTTGCGGTATGATTACAATTTTTCACGTCAAGTTGTTTCCAACGTTTGTGCTGTCTTTTTACGTACCTTATCTTAACCTTTACGTGATAAGGTAATGCCGTAGATGACCTAGAGCAATGGAAGTACACTTTTGCATTTTCCCTGAAATAGGGTTGGATCTATTTCATCTCTTCCCAATATTTGCTCATGATTTTGTATTCTGCGGTTTGGACACTGATGCTCGTGGAGTTTTCTCACGTCGTGTAATGTATAGCTGGTTCCTTCTATATTCCCTTTGCTCGAATCGAACATGGAAGCAGGTTGCTTAGGCGCCGTCTATTCAAATTGGTGACGAGCTGCCTTCGTCTTTGCTGACTTATCCGCCAATAGTTTGGGACGGCACGGCCTATTGTTTCAATGTTCTGAACGTGATGTGCCTTCAATGCATCTTGCTCCAGCCTGAGTGAAACAATGTGTAGATAAACAAACAGAACAGTAGCATACAACATACACGCGCAGTCACTGAGCAGATGCCTCACCTTGATTGACAAGTACACGGTGTAGATCAACATATCAAATATATGTACTTCCTGGTAGATCCAGATGATTTTATCGGAGACTTTTTCACTGATCAAAGTTTTCTAGTTATAGTTCTTCTGTGTTCTTTGTGGTTTTTGATATTGCGTTTCACTTTGAGAACATAGTTTGAAACTGTCTTGATCTGTATTGAATTATTTTGAAAACCGTAGTGTTTTTTTCTCTAAAGAGCATTTTTTTATCTCAAAAAATTTATGAAACTATTATATAATTTCAGCACGTGAGAATATCAAACAACTCTATTCTTTTTCTTCTACACTGAAGTTTTTCCTTCCGTGAGACAAGTTACACAGTAGCGAAACTACAAAACAATGACAGTCTCAGTAGGCTACCGGGGGGTTGGTCGGTCGCAACCATCCATCAAGTGTCATCAGATCAACTCAAGTGAGCCTGTATGTACATTATGTGTCGACAAGCTGCTCTCCCTCCAACCGTTTGTTGTCTTGCCGCAACATTGAACGAGACAACTGGGGGAAAGGGGGAGACGATGAACTACCTACAACCTTGATGGATCGGCTGGGACCCGCCAAGCATGACAGAATGGCTATTGTCTCAACCTGGAACATGTTCGCAAACAAACAATCCGGAGTTTTTATTTCATCAAAAGGTTTCAAATGCGCACCGCCGACCCCCAGGTGTAAAAGGATTAATAGAGAAAAGCCGGCAGCCCGATGGTTGATAGTCATCAGCCCGTGTATGAATGTGTGCCTAGGTCTCTCTTGCTTATCATCAAACAATAAGAGGCAAAAGTGAGGTAGAAACGCGCTTCTTTTTCTTCTACAGCCGCACATCTCGTTTTGGTGTCCATCATCATGGTCATATGCAGTGAGCGAGGGCATAATGGCCAAACTGGAAGTCGTTTCTGGTAGTTGTAGTAGTTCCAGTCGGTCGGTAACTTGTAAAGGATTCATACTCTTGATGTGTGTTTTTATTCTAATGGGACTGTGCCTAAGAATAACGATGTAGAAGTGACTTACTATGACAGAAAGACTACTCATATGTTTGTTGGTTGGAAAAAATCAACAAAAGTGATGAATAGTGAGAGGGTGACGCAGTGAACGTAATGAGAATGGTTGCTTGAGTGGGATATGGACTAGATAGCAGCTTCAAAGATTCTGATTTTCAGATGAAATTCACGAAGACACATCTGAAAGCCTGGACCGGAGAGGTGGATGGTCTGGCACACGACCGACACTTACGGCATCTATGCACAATAATATCCTGCATGGAAGGATGTCATCGTCAACTCACAACTTGTCTTCTAGGTTGTCCGGATCGTCTCATAACTTGAACGGTGTTCAGACCAACGCTTATGGAGTAAGTGATTTCATATTGTTTTCACAGTTTGTTGAAACAAGAAGAAAAATTGTATTTACCCTATACTAGTTATGCTACGTTCGATGTGGTAAGATAAATTCCCGAGATTGGTATGCCCTTGTTAGACTCAAGTGTTTGTTTTAAGAATTAGTAGTTCTCACTGTTGGAACTTGAATGTTTACTATTTGGAAACTCTAGGTCGAAGTTTTTTTTACTGGGGAGGTGGCACAATCAATATTTTGTTTTGTACATAAGTTGAAACTCGGAAATTTCATTTACGAACGTTTTCTTCATGAAAAATATTTGTTAATTTCATTAAATATGAACTTAATTTTCAAACAGACTTTCGAAAATACAATTTTTTGTGAGAAAACTCTAGGTTTGCTCACAAATAGCTGAAACTGAATTACAAACTGTCTAGACCATCATGTAAGTCAGCAAAAACACAGTTACGAGACGACGAGTTGAGGTAGCCGACAAACATAGATAGTACGGAACAATCGTCCATAAAAGGTTGATGAGTCAAGTTTTCCTGGTCTCGTCTATTCCCATCTCAACACAACCGTTCACCTCCCATCACCCCGACAGCTGATAGTAGTAGCCAGTCGGTTGTCCTTTTACCCCCGAAAACAAACCATCAGCAGCAGTGGCTGCTTGGAATACCTCAAACTGCATTTCTTACTGACAACCCTAGATCTAATTATGATCGACACGTACATGTGGCTTTTACAGTTCCCCATAACTCCGAACCATGGGTCGAACAACAACAACAATAATAACAACAACCAATCGGAGGCAAGTGCACCACAGAGAATAGCGGTTAGTTTTTTTTTCTATAATGATACTGACAAAAATTTTCGAAATAGCAAAACACAACAAAAGTTTCTTCATTTTTAAACTTATCGAAATATGTATATCAAAATTCAATGAAGTTTTAAATGAGATTAGAAAATTATCAAATTGGATTTTTTTCACAATATGTTTTCAAAACCCGTCACGTATTTCAACTTTCTCATCCATAAATTTCATGAGCACGACGATTTTTTTGAAGAAAAGGTGAGAATCAATACTACTCGATACGAGGAACTGTGTTCAAATCATGTAGGCGTAGTGACTCAGAATTATCAGGCGAGCAAGCAAGCACAACCAAAAAGAAGAACATACTCGCTGTTTCATCTCCTATCAAATACTATAACGTGTGCATGGTTTTCAGAATCTACTGGCGAGACCGTTCCGGAGCAACCCGCTGAAACGGACCAAGAGCGTGAGCAAAATTGAGAAATCGATGGCAGAACAACAGCAAGCGTGAGTCTCATTAATACATACTAACATGCACATTTGAATATGGTTCGAAAAAGAAAAAGTCTTGACAGTGGCAGCACAACTATGACAGATACATGACTGTGCACGTGAATGGACAGCCAAAAGTCGGCTTGCAACTCTCGCTTGGCGCGCAGTCGTTTTTTCCCCTTCTCTTCCTGAACAAAGATTCCCAAGAAGTTTGAAACTCTTTTATTTGAACTGAAGATGACCCCATTTGGGTCTTGCGTCCGGATCCCTTTCACGCGGACATATACACAACCTTGTTTCGGACACCTTTTGGGGATATAATTGACCGTGCGCTCTCGCGACTAGTAGCACTGGTGGATTCACTATGGCTTTATCGGCCGCTCGATGACAAATCCTTTTTGCCTCTGTACAAACACTGACTATTTTGACTTTACTATTCGAATCTACCAGTGTTGAACATGGTTTCGCCATCCCAATCATATCCGGTTTTGAACATTCTACTCGACGTGACACTCACTCTCGATCAAAACCATTGTACAACGTTTATGAATTTGCATGGTTTTATTTTTGAGCGTAACCTTGTTATCCTACCGGTTCTGGTTTCATATTCTACGTACATTGACTGTACTCGAACCGACGTTCTCGTTTCGCCTTTCTTGTCTCTCGCGCTGTAGCGTGGCTGTATAACAACGCTGTAATCTAATTATCATGTTCTTGACTGAAACCGATTTGGTACCAGACCCCTCCAAGCCATCATCATCTCATCATTTCATCGGAGAGTACACTTTTTGATTTCTACTCAATCTTTCTAAAGTTGAAGTTACTGAACTTTCTAAGTTTATTTGATTTATCGTATTAATGAATCAAATGAATTTTTTGTCAAATTTCAATATATCCTGAAAATTTACCGCACATATTTTAAAAATTGTCGGAACTGAGTGGAAATCGTTCATTATTTTTCATTCCTTTTTTCAAACCGAAAAAAAGATTAGAAAATGGGATATCGCACACCACTTTAGTGTCTGGCGACTTGATGTTGCTCTCTGAGTAACTGAAAACGATCAGGTAGGTCAAAAAGTGTGCTCACACACCATATGCCCCCGCATCTTACACAACTTTTGCTGCTCCCACTTGCAGAGCAATCAGCGTGAAACTCATTTCAGAAAAAAAAACAAGCAGGCGCTCTCGTTTTGTCGGTCCAACAAAAATGCCTTATTTCGTGCCAATATTTGCAAGTTTCACATCTCATGCTAGTTTGTTGTGTTATTCTCAGTCACATGAATTCAGAAACATCAAATTTTTGAGCCCCACAGGGAACAGAAAAGTTGTTGACCCCAAAAAAGGCGAGAAACTATTTGTTGCGCTCGTCTCCTATTCAATTCAGAAGAGACCCTTTCTGCTTCTGTGTCCGCATTAATTCACTTTTTTCTCACTACTCCTGAACCCTTTTCTGTGACCAGATTGAGGCCCACAACCTGTTGTCGCCCATGCTTTACCTCGAAAAGTGTTCGTGTTCCCAGAAAAATTGAAGTTGACAAAAACATTCTCACAAGATTATTTTTATCAAACAGTAGCAAGCAAAGAGAAAATATGGATTTTATCAATACGTGTTATCTTTCATTCTAGAAATTGAAACGAATATTTTTCGTTTTTTCTCGAAAGAAATGATTATTTCTGGATATAATATTTTCATGTGTAAAACATCATTTTCTGAAAAAATCTAACGGAAAAATGATTCGAATATTAATTTTAAACATTGATTCCCATTTTTTCTTAAATTCCAGTTTTAGAGAAAACAATAAATAACTTTCCATTTTTTCCACTAAACAGGAAATGACCTTTAGCGTAATTCGGATCCAGAGTTGAGACCTAGCCAGATGTGTTAAGCAGGTCGAGGGATGAAGTTTTCATGTAGAAAATTTTTGCACGTTTTTTTGTTACAAGCGAGATATTTTAATTTAAAAATTTTAAACTCCAAAAATGAGTGACCTCTCGCACGACACAATTAGATCCAACAGGAAAAACAACTAGCGGGGTGGTGGAGTGGTCAAAGGTTCTGCGTTCGAACCGAGAGGTCTAGGGTTCTATTCCATCCGCTGACGACTTTTTGGTCATTTTTTTGCACAATGACAAAAATGTGCCCAAATTGTGTGGAATTACTCTTTTGCATGTATTTAAACCCTTCTACTCACGTTAATACTCTTCGAAGTTGCCAAAAGTCTATAGCCGATCTCATCTATCACCTCCTCCATTATGAAGCTAGTGAAATGGTCGTTACAACTTTGATATTCATCAAAAACAAGATTTTCGAGTTCGAGATGCATTTCTATTTGTGAACTGAACGGTAGCCGTTCAAACCGGAACTATCCTCTAGAATTCCTCAAGTCTTGAGCCAGAAGCATCTCGACAAGTAGCTGGATGAGTATGCAAACAAGAAAAAGTTGAATTCAACAACTTCATCTTATGAACTTATTTATTGATAATATTATAATTAATGTTTGTGGTTGTTGTTTGGTGTAATCTGGGCGGTCATGAGATTATATCCATGAAGATTTTATCAAGGTTTGTGATTAGAGACCCTCATCCGGCCACTTGTCGAGATGCTTCTGGCTCACGACTTGAGGAATTCTAGAGGATAACTCCGGTTTGAACGGTTACCGTTCAGTTCACAAATAGAAATGCATCTCGAACTCGAAAATCTTGTTTTTGATGAATATCAAAGTTGTAACGACCATTTCACTAGTTTCATAATGGAGGAGGTGATAGATGAGATCGGCTATAGACTTTTGGCAACTTCGAAGAGTATTAACATGAGTAGAAGGGTTTAAATACATGCAAAAGAGTAATTCCACACAATTTGGGCACATTTTTGTCATTGTGCAAAAAAATGACCAAAAAGTCGTCAGTGGATGGAATAGAACCCTAGATCTCTCGGTTCGAACGCAGAACCTTTGACCACTCCACCACCCCGCTAGTTGTTTTTCCTGTTGGATCTAATTGTGTCGTGCGAGAGGTCACTCATTTTTGGAGTTTGAAATTTTTAAACTAAAATATCTCGCTTGTAACAAAAAACGTGCAAAAATTTTCTACATGAAAACTTCATCCCTCGACCTGCTTAACACATCTGGCTAGGTCTCAATTCTGGATCCGAATTACGCTGAAGGTCATTTCCTGTTAAATCAATTTCCGAATTTTAGTGCAGAGAAATTGTTTGATTGAAGAAGATTTAATAAAGAAAAAAAAACAAAAAAACTCTCAAACCTCTCTATGTGAGTTCACACAATAATAACACAAACGGCAGAATAAACATTTGACAGGTCACTTTATCAGCCCAAACTACACCTCAGCTGCTTGTCACTAGAGTTCTTTTTTGTTGCGTTGTACACTCTTAACCTAAACATGATATCTTGGCAACCCATCGCTTTTTCTTACTTCCCGTACCCTCAAACAGCTTGGTTCATGTTTTCGGTTTTGATTTATAGTCTTTTACACTCATCATACACATCTCCTTGACATCTTTGAGAACATTGGTCAAGTTTCAGAGATTTGAACTTTGTTCTGACGAGTTTTGTATTCAAAAAACAATCGAATTTCACAATTTTGAAATTAAAACAAATCATAACCTCTCCAAAATGCAGATGCAAACAAAAGACAGAAGTTCTTCAAAAGTTTTAAAAATTGTTTTCATTTTTTTACAGAGTTCAAAAATTTGTCTGTGTGATAATAGTTGAACAGTTAGTTCAAAATCTAAATTGAATTCACGAGATTTCGAGAGATTTGCCAACATTTTCAAAAACTATTCCCCACTTTTGTTTGTACAATCTGAGTGCCAGATGTTTATATTGAATTCATTTGTCATCGAGGAGATGACGAATCAATTGATCGCTTCACAAAACTGTGTATTCCAACAAGAATCAACAAAAATATGTTTTTTCCAAGCTGTTTCCCTCCCTCGCCTTTCCCCAATTCAAGCTGTCTCATTTATCAAATCCATCATTTTCATTTTCACTTTAATTGAAATCTCGTTTTATCATTGGATGAACCCGGGGCAACCGCAAGATGCATTATCATCGTGTGGACGCCGCCGGTCTCCCAAATGGATACACCTCATTATCATAATTTCTATTGAATTCATCGCTGATTTCCATCTTGACGACGGATTGCCCCCTAACCATCCAGCTATTTCACATCATCATTGCAACAATCAAACATGTATAATCGCTCGTTTCGAGTACCCAAACGATACACGGCTGTACCGTCGTTCTCAGCCGACTTTCTGGCATCAGCCAGCTCTGAACGTTGCCTAGCACCTTCGTCATCGTCAGCAACGAAAATTGACGCCAACGACAACGTCGTCATGCAGTGTGTGTCTCCAAACCGAGAACGACACAATGCCAACCCTCGTCTGGTACGTGGACGAATTGTCTATAAATCGAAACGGTAAGTGTGAGCTCATTTGATTTTGATCCAACTGCATACTTTACAATTTTTTAAACCAAAAGTTTAACATGTTTGAACTTTACGAATTCTCGCACTCTTGATTCAACCAGCTGCGAGAAGTACAATGCATGCACCAGATGGCGTTGACAGGCAGTACCAGTTGCATCTAGAGAGCTCTAGGGGTCGTCGTTGCATCACACCGTCTTTCCTTCTTTCTCTCTCTCTCTCTCTCTCTCTCTCTCTCTCTCTCTCTCTCTTTCTCTTCTTTCAAAGTTGACTAGTAAAGGGTCATTTTTCGGAAGAAACTGTCGTAAATGCCCACCGCCATCAATGACCCAGTATTTACAAACGCCTTTTATGACGAGTCGTTTTTCGCTGCCGACGCGCCGAATCACGAATCCGGACACCCTTAAACCGACAACACTAGCACACGTTGTCTCTTTTCTTACGTCTTCTTCCTCACCTACACATGGTCTACTTGTTAGCTTCTGTTCAGAAACAGCGACCACGATAGTTTTTGTATGTGAGTGTGCCAGATAAGAAGCTTTACATCCACCTCCAAACACGAACGATTTGTAACTTTGTCGAACGACACTCCTTTCCCCATCGTCACGAATCTAAAAAGCCACGATTAAGTCTTGAACCGAAGGTCGGTAGGCGACGAAGCCCCTTGCGCGCACACCTTCTTCATTCACGGATTAGTCGATTTACCGGCAGGGGACAATCAACCTCAAAATTTCACTCACTCACATTTTACCAATTTCTTGGTTCAACGTCTATCAACGCGCCGTAAATGGTACAACCTTCCGCACGTGCGGCACACCGCTCACACACGCTTCTCTCAATCACGCGCACGCTGCTTCTCACTTCTATTCATATGTATAACAAGCTAGCAGCAACCAGACGCCGCTCACTACCATCTATTCCTATAGACATGTACACGCACATACAACATATCAACAGCTTCTTCTTCTTCTTCTTTTTCCTACCATACCACACCTCCCATACTGTGCCGCGCGTGAGTGTGTGTAAACGACCTGTCAAAGTGACTGTTGACAAATTCGATTTTAATATTCTTTTCTCTCTTTCTCCCGCTTTTTTCACATGTACCAATCCCCCTCAAGGCAAAAAATTTGAATAGTGACTAACCGATAAGTCAAACACAGAACCCATCGCCATTACATCCCGATGACAACTGTCGAGAAAGTTTCTTGTCTCCAGTTCAATTATCATTTGAACGACCGCCATGTTCTGTTTGAAAACCTATTACAGCACAGGCAGTTTCTTTCTTCTCTTACGCTTTGCTGGAAGAATTGTGACAAATTAGTTTTGTAGTTCATGGGAAATTTGTTTTGAGAAGAAGCTCCATTCCCGAAATGGCTTTGAGTTTAATTGTGCACAGCTTATATTTGGTGTTCCCTTTTTCTTGCCCAAAATCGTCTCGCTTTCGTGTACTTGTGAGTGAAGTGGCACGCGTACGCGTATGGGAGGTCGTCAAACTCGGTTTCCTCAATTGCAACTCCTTCTGGCCAATTTTGACGCCCTTTTTCACTACTCTTGTGTGTGTTGGAGTTTTTACCGCACCAAACTCTTCCGCTGTTCCTCTTTCTCCCCGCACCTCTCTCTCTTCCAAAGTAATGTCAATCTCACAATCACTGGTGGACCTTGTCACTTCCTCAACCTCTACATCAGATACGCCAAACAGTAGACCGAGTGCGGTCGAGCGTATGCGGAAAATGTTTCGCACTTACTGCGCCACCTACACTGTTAATGATATTTCGGGTGCCGAGAATGATAATTGGTGAGGTTTTAATGAAAAACAGTTTTTCTAATCATTATCATTGTATCCGAATTAGTTGTTTTGACACAGTGTTTTGAAAATCCATTTTTTCCCGACTCAACAAAAATGAACTTTTGAGATAAATGCGCTGACCACACTCCACGCCGAACCGGGATTCCCATTAAAATTTACATGACACTGAGGCAGTCGGGCAAAGTTGGCGCTGATGCCATCCTGCAAAACATACCACCAACCAAACGAGACCAGCATTACCATGTCAAATGTTGGTGTCGCTAGAAAACTGGTCAAAACGCTTTTCGAATTGGCTACTTTTGACACGTAAATTGGTGTTCGAAAAGACTAACCAAATGAGTTATGGTTATGTGGTGCTACACTGTCAGAACGGGTTCACGTCGAATAGATGTTTTTCTCAACAATCTGTTTTTCAGCACACTTCACCGAGTCGACAACTACCGTGGAGAGCATGAGACGTCTCCAGGGTACTTTCCGCCACCAAGAAGGCATCTCAGCACGCCGACTAAAGAGAGCAACCTCAGAGCGAGCCGGTCTCATGAATCGTTGCTCAGCTACGCGGCTACCACGCACATGATTGATCTAGGTGATTAAAACGTGATAATCAAACTAAACCAAACTTTTTGTATTATGCTCCGTGATCTTGTTCCATACGTGCTGCTACTGTTCTGAGATCCACCAGATAAGTGTTGAAAGTCTTGCCAGGACAATGTACGAAATTTAAAATTCCGATTTTTGAACCTTAATTTCCCAAGTTTAACGAAAAACATTATCATGCAGTCTTTACGGTAATTCAATGAGCGTCACTACGTGTTTTTTTGAAATTCACTAGATAGGTGTGTCGTTAACAACTTTCCGGCAAAAAGCGACCTTCTCACAACAAAAGTTGATGTTAGCGGTACAGAACCAGGTCAAGTGAAATAATAACTTGCGCACTCTTGAATAGGAAACTGTCGTCGTCGTCAGCAAAAAAAAAATGAACTCTGATGCATTTAGGTGAAGACACAAATCTACATCCGGTACACCCGTCAGTCCTGGACGTTCCAAACTGTTTCCGCGTCGCCAACACGTACTACGCATGCAGAACACCACTGGAACGTGCCAAATGGATGGAAAAGTGAGTGTGTGTGTGTGTGTGTGAAACAACTGATGCATGCACTTTTTTCTGTTACGTTTGATGTTAAATGCATGACAAAATCGGGCCATTCGTCGAACATTTTTTACATGTAGTGCCAGATGAAGTGGAAATTTAGCAGATTTGAAAAGATTGGAGCAGTTTCTGATCAGATAATCTACGTGCGTTTCAATGACGTCCCGATGGAAATCTGCTTTGTTCATGATAGATTACCTATTCTTGCCATTGTCCCGACCCTTCAGATGCAATTCATCTCACCCTAACCTTTCTGACTAATTCATACCCATGGTTAATTGTGGTCTTTGATCAAACCCGCCGTGGACTACTTGACATGTAGAGCAACGGTGACAATTGGCCCGGATAGAACACTCGGATGTTGTGTCGTTGTCTTCTTCTTCTTCTACGTGTGTGTGTGTGCGTGGCCTCCTCATTTGGTACCGAGGCCAGGATTCGGTCTAATTGCCCTCATGCGCGCACCCTCGTTTGTGCATGCTGTGGACAACGTTCGCCTCTTTGTCGGATCCGAAAAGATTGTTATTGCAAGACACGTATAACCTATAGGCTAGTTAATCTGCACCAGCCGGGTGTCACCATGGTGCGCGCAGGGTGGCGAAGGACACCAAAGAGAGAGAGCGCGTCCCCCTCCTCTTTTGCATACCTTTTGCACACGATACAAATAAACCCCAACCGTTGGGTCCACTCGCAAAGATACAAGTACGTTGTATCGATTCATTGGTGAACCAATCAATCAATGGTGAACACGACAGATACACCATTGAGTTTGGGTACAATTGGATTGTTCACTTTGAATATGACTGACACTTCTCTCTTTCTATCTCTCTCTCTCACTCTCTCACTCTCTTTCTCTCTTTCTTTCTCTCTCACTCAATTTGAAATGACCACTACCAATCGTGGCGACAGACCATGTAATTGTGTGGTATACTGACACCACAACGCCTATCCCTTGATCCTCAAATGTTCTAGTTCCAACGTCCACACCCCATATGTAGTTTTGTCATTTTTTCACAAATCTACTCTTTTTGTGCTCATGTTTCATGTTGTCAGCCGAACGAGACTGAAAAATACCAGTTTCCACATGCATACAATGAAGAAAACAAACATACAATTTTTTAAAATCGAACTCGATGAGCTGCACTCTTGATATCCTGTTCAACATGTTGAAGTACAATCGAACCTTTACCAGCTCAAACCTCGGCTCGAATGTCAGCTGCGCGAAAGTAAAGTAGGGTACTCGTGCAGAACTCGATCGCCACCGCTCTAGCGGCTCTTTTACCTTGCTCGAGAAATTTGAGAAGTCTGCGCAACAACGTTGCGCTCGCGCGATCATACACAACCTGTCAGATGAAGGCATTGACAGGTCGACTTGTTGCACTCGATCATAACTCCATTCCAATTCCTATTTGATCCGATTTTCCACAAGTGTATCTTTCAAAGTTCATTTTGAAGAACAACTCAACCCAAACAACACGTCCATCACCTCATTTTCACCGAGTAGGAAAGATTACCATCTTGAATGACCTTGGTTTGAAAGAGACGCAATGGTGGTGATTCTCAGCTCAATGCGATGAAATGGCTTTTTGACGTTCCGACAGTGTTTGAATTCGAATATTCAACTTAGTGTCGGGTCTTTATGTCTCCCAGTAGCTCCCCATTCTCTGCGCACATAGATCAAATAGATCTAGAAACTAATTCATCTTCCACGCGCAAAGTCCATTATCACATGGTGGTAAAATTAATTCCACTGCTGCTCGATGGGTCAAGGGCCATCAATCAAAGTCTCGGACACACGGTGGTCTTCTTGTGGGCTTATTAGCTCGGGCTGGCTTATCAAAATTCTCACACATTCTCTGTCTGTCTGTCTGTCTCTCTCTTCTCGTTGTTTCGTTCTCATTATTGTTGTCGTGATCATGCTTATTATTATTATCATTATTACATATACTCACCAGGGCTGGTTACGAAATTTCGGATTTAACGAAACCGTTAAACGTTAAATTAACGGTTTTTCTAAATTTAACGAAACCGTTAATCGTTAAATTAACGGTTTTTTCAAATTTAACGAATCCGTTAATCGTTAAATTAACGGTTTTTCCAAATTTAACGAAACCGTTAATCGTTAAATTAACGGTTTTTTCAAATTTAACGAATCCGTTAATCGTTAAATTAACGGGTTTTCCAAATTTAACGAAACCGTTAATCGTTAAATTAACGGGTTTTCCAAATTTAACGAAACCGTTAATCGTTAAATCAGCCAATATTCCAAATTTAACGAAATTTAACGGAAATTTTTGGTAAATCGGTCAATTGAACATAAAATTGGGATTTTGTTAATTTTTTAAGTACTACGATTGTTGAAAAATGCATTATTGACCAAGATTGTGACAGAAAAATCACTCAACTATGGTGTTCAACTTCTAATTTTAACGGAATTATTGATCGTTAAATTAACGTTTTTTTCAAATTTAACGAATCCGTTAATCGTTAAATTAACGGTTTTTCCAAATTTAACGAATCCGTTAATCGTTAAATTAACGGTTTTTTCAAATTTAACGAATCCGTTAATCGTTAATTTAACGGTTTTTCCAAATTTAACGAATCCGTTAATCGTTAAATTAACGGGTTTTCCAAATTTAACGAAACCGTTAATCGTTAAATTAACGGTTTTTCCAAATTTAACGAATCCGTTAATCGTTAAATCAGATTTAACGAAAAATTTCGTTAAATTCGTTAAATCGTTAATTTCGTTAAATTTCGTAACCAGCCCTGATACTCACTACTACTACCACCCACCACGACTACCACTCATAAATTTCTCTGCGCGCAAAGTTGATGATGATGATCATGTTTTCTGATACATATTTATTTCAGCAATAACTCGTTTTGCATGGCGGGATGCGACTTACTTTAACATCTCTTCCCCTCTCCTTTCACCCGACTGGGTGTGGTTCTTGGTGTTTACGCGTCTAAGGCGTTAAGTTTCACAGTTATGAAGTGGTTAAGAGATACGCACACATTTATTTCATTTTTGTTCCCATAGTCTTCCGCCAGCAGCTTAATAATAAGTAGCTCTGACGTTGAGAAACGTGGATTGAAGATTCGTCCAACTTTTCTGAGCCTTTTGCTAAATACAACACTGCCAGTACCGGAAATTGAATTAACGTTGCGCATCATCATTATTGCTCAGGCGAAAGTTGAAAAATGAGCGGCTCCCACTAGTATTTATCTTCTCACCGACAACCAAACAGAAACACAGCAAAAGCGGCGGTACGCTAGGTGATCGAACAAATAAAACCTGGTAGTCGTGCATTTTTGTCAGCATGAAGCCAATTGAAATTGGATGATTTATCAAAAACACTGATTAAGCTCACACATTTCATTTTTGATCCTCGTGAAATCTCTATCCAGCCCCAAAGTCTGCCTGTCACTTACTGAATCATCATCAACAGCTGTAACACGTTGTATGAGCCATTCTCCAAATCTCTTTTCACAACACGGACATATTTCATATGTTTACCCAGCTTGAACTCGGATTTTTCACTCTGGTGTCGCTTTCCCCTGTTCATAGCGGAAAAGTTGTAATCGTTTCGTCATCAAGACCTGTCTATTAGTCACATCCAGTTTATTATGGATACTATGGCTTGGTGAAGAGATGGTAAACCCAAAAGCACTCACTTTTAACCCAAAGATTCCTGACCGAACACCACATTCTTGCCACTCGAGTTGCCCAAAGTGCTGTAGAACATGCTCACCGACCACGAAATTGTGCTATAATTGAGAGTGTGTCCCCTCATCCTCTTGCGCTTGACGTGTTGCTAATTCAATTCCGAAATAGTCTTCACTATTCATGCAAAAACTTCCTGTCCCACTTTTTGTGCTCTCTGAGACCAGAATAACGTGGGGTTGATGTAAAAACACAGGAGGGTAGACAATTTCGAACTACAATGACCCAATTTGGTGTCCTCACCACCCCTGATTATCCGCAGGCGAGCGGCTCGTTTTTTTTTGTTTCGCTCGAGTTTCATCCTGACCCTACCTCAATCTATGCGCATTTCACTTCCTACAATGGAACCGTCGGAGCGTTATGGTCTGACACAAATTTCCCCACTGTATGTGTGTGTGTGTGTATGGTGATGATGATTGGATTTATTTTGACGAATCTAATTGCGCAAGTTCTCACATGTGTGTGAACATTGAACACACACACACACAGACATACGGAACACCTCAGACGGAACAGACCGACGGTATTGGACATTAGTGTCTCTCTAGCTTTGTGTGTGAAAGACGCTAACGTGTGAGGGAATTGCGGGCATTTTGCACCACAGCCGGTAAGCTTCTTTTAGGTGCCACAAACGAGATAGACACCCCCGCTGTGTTTTGCGTGCGTGATCGCGCCGAATTGAAGCGAACAGTTTTGATTTTGGCAGCAGCGTACTCGTTTTTGTCATTTTTCCTTCACACACACACAGTTTTGTATCTAAATGATAAAAAGGTTGATTGATTGCCGGGTCACGATTTTTTTGTCATTTGCTATCCATCCACAGTGAATCATCCACCCTCTTCTACCTGACCCACTCGCCCTCAGTACCGCATATTTGCACTAGGTGATTGGGCTCTTTGGAGCTAAAAGCACTCGAATTTGATCTCCAATGATCCAGCTCGAATGCTTTTTCATTGTGTCCTCGAGTGACCAGGTGTCCAAAATTAATTTTGAACTGTTCTTGCTATCACTGAACATGATCATCTTCTTGTAGTGCAAGGTTTCAACATGTTCACCACTCTCATTACGGATTATGGATGTTTCCACTTCATTCTGATTAACAATTGTGGCATTTACAACACTTTCCGATGATATCATCATTATCCGGGATGATCCGGACGAACACCGTAAAAGAACGTATTTTGACACAGTTTTCGACACCTCCCACTCAGATTGATGCTGCAGCGCGGCTTTGCAGAACAAAGGCAACCGCGCGGTGGTGTGTGCCAAGAAAAGGCTAGAATTTCCAAAATAAGTTTAGTGTTTCATTAGTGGCTGTATAATAAGCTCGAGTTTCACCTCACGAGTGCAAGAAGAGCCACAGATAGCTTGCCCTAGCTGCCCTCCTTATTGTAGCCGACCCTGACCAAACTCGATGTATTTTGCAGCAATTCGGTAATATTTCTACTCGAAAAGTTTCTATTTCTGTCGTATAACTGGAAACTCTGATCATGTCTGTAGATGGTCATGTACAATACGCGCGGACGCTTGCAAAAGCATGCCTTGGACGTCTCTATTTGTTTGTTTGAACAGTCCTTAGTGTCTCTGTGTGTCCCAAAACCAAGCGTGTTTAAGTGACGATAAGGAATATGCATGAAGATTCTACAACATTTGACAAACTTGGCAGTTCTCTTCATGGTTTTTCGTGATTGCCTCGAATCTACGATTTTTCACCTCAATAGTTTGAACCTCAGAGAGAATGATCACGGTTTGAAATTTCATAACATTTTGTACACAAGTTCAATTTTTGAAATGCACACATCAAGGATTATCACCTCGAAATTGCGAACAATCGGTTTTAATCCAAGCAAAAAACTAGAATATTCGATATGAATCCTGTGTTGGATGGATTACCGCAGTCCAAACACGCACACCCACTATGTACAATCTATCAAAGGGAGAGCCAGAAGCAATTTGAATATTGTGTTTACCGGTAGTGGGTGACCGCCAGTAAGTCGGGCAGGTGCACCAACACGCGCTCACACCACCACCAACACACACACACACCCATTCATCCATGCACCCATACATAACAGCAGCCTTTTGAGGTCGCTTACCTGTGCTAATGAGTAGTGGTTAACCTGTTGTTTCTCTGTCTGTCTTCTCTCGATCGCTTTGGCCTCTGACCCAAACAGTGGTTGAACGGCTCTCTCTCTCTCCCTATCTCTAATTATAGCCGCCAGTCTGTTTATAGCAAAGAACTGTTGATGTTTACGTTATGACATCTGTTCGCCTACCTGGATTTCATGTTTTGTCACGAAATGTCTTAAAAAACCTTTTTTCTCTCGAATAACATCAATTTAAACTTGATATTTTTCTGTTTGTTTTATTCTTCCAATGTAGTTCATATTCTCTCTAGTGCGTTCCCAGAATAAATTAAGTTTGACCTGAGATTTAGTGAGAGTCTGGAAAGAAATGTACAGATATTCTCAACACTCCCACTCCCCATCCTTGATCCACAATGAGCTGGCTATAGTGTAAATTTTGAATTTTCCCATCATCTGGTGGGCTAAACGTTTTTTTTTGCGTTTTTCCCTACTCATTGACCACATTACTGGCGCAAGGTGTGCATTTGTGTTCCCAGGGTTCACAAAATGGATTCTACGTTCCATTTCAAATATCGGCCACACACAGACACTGCCACATGTTGAGCACTGGTAGTGTGGTGTTCAATTAAGATTTGTAGCTTTCTCCTCCTTACTTTATCTCGCCTACCTACCTACCAACCAACCAACCAACTTTACTACCCAAGCGTTAGACACAAGAGCAGCCAGCTCGCAAATCATCACCAGCATCACCATCACATCAATTTGTATCACACCCAGCAGCAGCTTTTGCCTCGTCGGAAGGTGTAAAACCTCCTGATTTTTATGAGAACGGACAAGCTGTTAGGAGCACTAAGACTCTCATTGTACTGGTGGGGTGCCCTCGTAAACTTGATATGTGAATGTGGCTCGCTTTTTTTCCCAAGGACAATTGAGCCTTACTTCTCTCACCCACTTTGTCATCATCTTCAACGTGAACACTTTGGTGCTAGGTTGCCATTGGCAATCGAGAATACCAAAGAAATTCCCGTTTATCGACGGTGCCTTGACACATTGCCGCCAGAACATTGACACTCCATCGCGTATGTCGGGCAGTTGCAGTTGACAAGTCTATCTCTCATTCACTTATCTCATTTTGGTCTTTATTTATGACAGTTTCATTTTGAACTTTCTCGTACTCCAATGTCCAACTCAAAAAGCTATGCACTAAAAATATTCACACTGCTTCGAAAAATTCAACAAATCAAACAATTACAGTTTTGTCAAGTTCAGAATAATTTTTGATTTTTTTGAACTCTATTGTTAGGGTTATGACATTTACTTTTTCCCATTAAACATTTTCAGTAATAACTCATTCTTCAGTATTGAAGTATATGAGTGCGTTATGGACATGACCTCGTCATTCTTTGTTTCAAAAAAAAGTTCTGAATTTTAAGTTAAAAATCATGACGATAAGCTTGGAAAATGAAATCATCTTACGCGAGAAGTCTTATTCTTTATCCGATTTTCATCCTTAAATTTTGAAGCCAGGTGATGACCCTGCTGTGCGCACAGCCGGCGAGTAGTAGCAATCATCGACTACTCGTCCGACTTACTGGGTTACCTAGGGATCATTAGCCACGTTTGGAACAATATACAATCCGTCGTAGGAAATAATGAGCGGTCCGCAACGGACGGAATTGAATGCGTGGCCCTGATGTAGTTCTTATTCACTGCGATTCACTTCTCAGATGCTTCTCATGTCTACATCTGTACTCGTCGTTGAACAAAACTAGTTTGAATCTAAGATAGTTGTGACAACCACCTTCAAAGTTCATGCACTGGCTAATAAATGAGTTGAAGTGTTTTCTCCTCATCAAACAGTATCCTCAGCCTGACCATCGACGTGTTATAACACAATGATGATGTCGATGCATAGTCTTCTCTCCCTCACTCATTCACTTGTTGCTGCCACTCATCTCTTATCTAATACATAAGAGAGAAGTCAACGTTTTTTTTTTGCAACTTGACGCTTCCGCGACTACTTACAAACGCACGGGGTCTGTACGTGTGTAAATTTATCCGTTAACTGCCAGCTGATCGATCGACTTTGAGTGAAAATTTTCGACTCAACCAAGTTTGATCTGACTGGTGTTATCACTTGTTTACCAATTGTTCCTCCAATCTCATTTTTGTTATATATCCTGTGGTTATTTTCCACTTGACCTTTTTGTGTGCTGTCATGGTGAGGTTTAATCGAAATCTGTCTGAAAAAGAACCAAATTTTCAATTTTCAGTCTTCGCCGTACCATGAACCCTCGAAGAGACGTTCAGCGTCGAATCGAGAACGGACTTCTCATCTGGATCCTAGAAGCGAAAGGACTTCCAGCAAAGAAAAGGTGAGAAGAACTGAATTTCAGCAAAAAAAAATCATTTTTCAAAATGACGTGAGGCAAATCTTCGAAGAAAAGGTCAAAACAATTCATTTCACAACGTTTTCATAGAAACTAGTTTTCTCGAAAACATGTTGTTTTGGAAATTTTGTAAACTTCCGAAGGGAATTTCAAATTCTTAAATGAAATATTAAATTTCGATTTGTCGTCAAATTTTACATTCGACTTTCAGATACTACTGCGAACTCTGCTTGGATAAAACCCTTTACGCGAGAACTTCGGCAAAACCACGCACGGACAATGTCTTCTGGGGAGAACATTTTGATTTTGCGTAAGTTTGATAATTCTTTTGAAACAGTTGAAAAATACTGTTTCTGCAACAAGAACAAACTAACAAGAAAACATATTTTTGACTTTTAAAAATTTCAGAAAAAAATATTCTCACGCTGTTTGTTCTTTTCGTTTTGAATTGTCAAAGCTCAGAATATTTTCTGAATTACAGTATCTTGTCATTAGTTTACCACAAACCCTAAGAATCTCAAACAATCATTCTGAATACGAAAAAAAATGTGGTTTGAAAAACCAGCATAATGGTGTGGATGAGATTTTTACGAGTTTCAGAACTAGTTTTACACTGACAAACAATTGACAACATCTTTGTGGTCAGCAAAAAAATGAATCAAGTGGAACCTGATGCTCGTCAATTCTGAAAAATGGTCGATTTTCAGAATGCTTCCAAAAATTGAAGAAATTTGTGTCAGCGTTTACCGCGAAGGTGATGCCAAAAAGAAGAAGGACCGTGCAACGTTGATTGGTTTTGTTGTTATTGGAATCGATCAGTTATCTGGCAAGAACCCAGTCGAGAGATGGTAAGCAAGATTGCTCTTGGTAGCAAAAGCAAAAAACAAAGAGTAGTGATGCGTGCGAACATTTTTGCGTCTTTTCAAAATTCCCAGAGGAAGCAGTTAGTCATTGCAGAAAAGGGTGTGTCGAATTGCACCGACAAGCTGTTGGGAAAAGCAAAAAAAACCAACCACCACATGTTGTCGAACGACAACTCTTTCCGACATGTTCAACATGTAGTCGGGTTGTCCTTGGCTCGCTGGTCCCCTCACAGACACGCATACCATAAATACCGCTCTGAGCAATAATTACCACCGCGCCACTGTCAAGGTGAATCCAACATGCTGTGTGCCCCTACATATAGTTGGAATACCCTAGCCCGTCTACAGTTGTCAAATTGACAGAACTGAGAACCGCGCCTTCAATGACTTAGCCCCGTTTTACTCTGATTTGAATAAGTATTCCTATTGATGTCGTGTGCGCGCTATCCCTTCCTTCTTCTCCTCCTTCTTCCCTTCATTCACACCGACGTTTATGACTCCCAGTTTTATACCAACCGTTTTAAACGCCACTACTACCCTCGAAACGGCCATCTCGCAACATTCTTGTCGCCTGTTTTATCACTCATTCAGTCGCCCAGTCTTTGAACAGGATTTTCATCTGTTTCATGTTGTTTCTTTAAAAATTTCCCACCCTTTAACCCCGAGATTCTACACACAAGTTGATGGTGTCATGAAATTGGATTGACAGCTAGTAATCACTTTGGTCGCGCGTGCAGTAGCCGAAGGCGAGACCACCACGATCACCCCCTTCGCCTCGTATCTTCTTACAAGCAAGTTGCGGGTCAGCGCGTACTACCTCTTTAACCCTATCTCGTCCTGCTTTTTTTTCCATCTCTCGCTTTTCTCTTCTAACGATGGGTGATATGGGAAAACCCACATTTGCGCTTCTTCACACGCCAATCTTTCCGTGAATAGCCTTTGTCTCTTCCCACAATTCCTTTTGTGAATGCTTGTGTATTGTACAAACGACACATAATGAGGTACTAACGCGCGCAGGCGCATCTTTACGCGAGATTGGGTAAAAAGGAAACAAACAAGGCGTCGAGTGTCACTTTTTTTGTGAAGTCTCCTCTCTGAAGATGCTTGAATTGGTGCTAATAGAACCTCAACCAAAACCTCTTTATTCTCCCCGACCATTCGGTGGTCGGACAGAGACCGTATCGAATTGCCGCATTCATTTGGTTCATGGCAATTAACGGCCATGTGCCCTGAACCTGTGACCGGCTAGCTCCGTAATATGGTTTCAGAGACCTTTTCTCTCTCTCACTATTGCGACAAAAATTATATCGTGTGATATTTATTTGCACCCCGGTAAGCCTTGCAAAGTGTGCATAATTCGACATGATGGCTGAGAGAAGGAGTGATCGCGATAGTCGTTTGCACTGTCTCTCTTTCTCCATTTGTGTGTATGAGCCTGTGAGCACATGTCTTGTCTCAAGAGCCATACAGTCCAGCTCTTCGTTTCTTGACACCTTCCCCCCCCTCCCCCCTTCCCCTACCACTGATCGGCTATTGACAGCTTTGTCGTTCCAATCTTCATTTGCTTGAAACTATTTTGGGCGACATGCAACAGTGTGAATCCTGTACTCTTACATGGCTTCTGATCGAAGTGTATACCTGTCGCCAGGTGATTTGTTCACAGTGTAAACTCAATCATCATCATCATCATCTTTTCTCTCTTTCTTCCTGATTCTAGCCGAACCCCCCTCCTCCTCCTTCTACTACTTCTTCTTCTTCTTCTTCAAACAACACACCATTAGTTTGTTTCAACCAACCTCTTGGAAGAAGAGTCGTAAAGGTTACCACCACACCGCCCCACCTCCCTGTCACTTCCACCGTTGCCTATTCACAGACGGGCCATCACCCCTCGAGCGCCGAACCACTTTCCCACTCACTTGCGTCTGCGTGTGTATTTTCCAAACTTGACTCCTTTTCCCACCCCCTTCCTACACTGATAGCGGTCTCGACTTTGATCAAACTCGACGTCAAAGGAGAGTGTGTACTCAAAGTGCGTACTGGTCTTTTTTCTTTGCAACCCCCCTTCCCCATTTCTATCTCTTTCCGATCTACCTTGTCATCAACCCTGTTTTTGTCAATCATCAGCTTATCATCAAACACGCTCAGCTTTCTGATCATATTCATCGATATACCCCTTCATTACCTCTTCAGTCATTACAAAAGGGCATGCGAGGTTGGGAGCCATGGGACACGACTGACTCGAACAACACCATCCTTCCCTACTCTATTGTCGACGACGATGAGCAAGGTGGAACCTCATCTATCGCCAACCAACTGCTCCCTTTTGACTTTTCCAATCAACCGTCAAGACGGGGAAATCTGCTAAAATCCCTTCTGTGGACGTTCAAAGTCAAGAAAAACTATGTACGCATCGCTACTCTGTTCGGAGAGTACTGTAGGTACAATTATGAACTCTGTCTCCAACATTTTCTAATTTAAAAAACTTTGCAGGTACACAGTGAACAGCACGTCTGAAGGAGGAAGCAGAATCGCCAACGCTTTAGGAGGAAAGAGTAGCAGCCAAGATCAACCGTCACTCAGAATCAAGGTGGGTACCTATCATTGAATTTGATCAGGAAAAAAAAATTACTGAAACCTGATACAATCTACATTTTGTTCTGTCATTCTGACATGTGCTTGACAAATTGCTATTTTTTTTTGATTGCCATGCACTACGTGCGTAACCTTTCTCGGTCGTAAACTGATGAGCGAAATTAACGTTGTGTGACACTTGCGTTAATTACATGCGGATCCCATTATCCGGACGACGGTGACAAATGGGCACGCGAAGCAGTCAGCGGATCATCATGATTGCGATCATTCGTTCGTCCACACAATGGCGCACGCCATAAATCGCAGCGTCTAGTGACGGCTGCAACGCAATGAATCAGCAAAATGTGCGATCCCAGACCACCTTAAACGATCTCATCAACACTTTTCTCATGTTTTCAGGCAAGATGGCAGAGCGTCGAGGTGCTTCCGATGAGAGCGTACGACGACCTTTTGAATCTACTCTCCTACAGTTACCTTCCTCTTTGCGAGCAACTCGAACCAATTCTGACGGTTCGCGCAAAGGTGAGTCATGCGGAAATGGGAAATTGTGGAAAGTCGATAGGTTGGCCGGCGATTACAACTTGACGATGTGACAAACAATAGCCAATTTAGCCATAATCTCTGTCTCGCGCGCTCAAATCGGGGTCCATGCGTGCAATTATGTACTTGACTGTATACAAGACTACTACCAGAAGGAATACCAAATTGTCAATTGTTAATATTCAGGAAGACTTTGCAACATCACTCGTCAGAGTGCTTTACAAGCAGAAGCTGGCTAAGGAGTTCCTATGTGACTTGATTATGAGAGAAGTTGAACAGCTTGGTGAGTTTAACGACAAGAAACTTGGTGAAATCATTTTTTTTCCCAGACAACGATCACCTCATGTTCCGTGGAAACTCACTGGCAACGAAAGCAATGGAATCGTTTATGAAGCTCGTAGCTGATGACTATCTACAAGCCACACTTGGCGATTTCATCAAAAAAGCTCTCAATTGCGATGACTCTTGTGAAGTTGACCCACAGAAGCTTGGAAACGTTTCAAACTCGGTCCTCGAAAAGAATCGAACTTTGTTGGTTCGCTTTGTTGAAGTCGCGTGGGCCAAGATCCTCAACAGCGTTCACTCAATGCCAGCGGAGCTCCAAGAAGTTTTCTCGGTTCTCAGATGCCGTCTTGACGCTCAGAATCGTGGAGCGCTTGCAGACACGCTCATTTCATCTTCAATCTTTCTCAGGTTCCTCTGCCCAGCAATCTTGAGTCCAAGCTTGTTCAATATTGTAAGTTCGAATGTTTCAGATGTTGTTGACTGATTTATTCAGGTATCCGAGTACCCATCAGGCACGACGTCAAGGAATTTGACACTTATCGCCAAGACACTCCAGAATCTGGCTAATTTCACCAAATTTGGTGGAAAAGAGCACTACATGGAGTTTATGAACGAGTTTGTTGAGCGTGAATGGCAGAAGATGAAGGACTTCCTGTCAAGAATTTCATCAGGGTTAGAAACTATAGATGTTATCAGATGATGATTATTTTTTTTTTAGTATGGGATCAAACGAGAAGTGCTCGGAAGCCGTCGTCGATGTTGGCAAGGAGCTGAGTCTGATTGGAAGCTACCTGGAAGAAGCTTGGACCCCTTTGCTTCAAGAAAAGAATGCCCAGAACAAGTCACTATGTGAGATCAACCAGATTCTGACCGACCTGGCAGAGCACAAGAGAAGACCGGAGGGTGCCTACCACGTGCCGATTGTACACCAAAACAGCAGTGACTATGAGAATAGCCCACAGCAGAATCTGAGACCAAGACATGAAAACGTCCCGGCCTACCGTACCACTCCACCAACAGGCCAGGCTACAGTACTTGGTGGAAGGTCGACTGGCAGCAGACCAGCTACACATCTGTTGACTGCTGATGACTATGTTCTTTCTTCTGCTTTCCAGGTGGGTTTTTTTTTCTGGACACTCCATTTTGAATATTTCATCAAAGATTTCAATTCTATTTCTGAATTTCAGACTCCCAACCGCCCACAAGCACGTCTCAGTGACGAAACTGGCACATCGAGTAGCCGCACCAGCGACAAGACAACTAGCAGCGGTGAAGCACGTGATGACACCGACTCGGAAGGTGACATTCGTGATGAACGTGGACGCACCGCACGAAACCGCAAGAGACTTCCACGTGCTGACGCGTCCCCAAGCAACAACAGTCAGCCGGCTTCCAGTGGATACCACAGCAACAACGCGAGCAGCTACAGTAACTCGTCGTCGTCGTCACCAGTCGAGCGTCTGGCAGCACTGTCAATTGCCAACCCAGTGTTTGGCCCGGGACCATCGAACTACTCGACGACTGAGAGCAAGGAAGCTCTCCAGCACACGGTATCCTACCCATCTACCGCATATGGCGGTCAGAAGCGTCCAAGCCCACCACCATACGATCCTGATCAGCATAATTATCACTACCAGCCAGTTAGTTCTCTTTCCATATGAATTTGTAAATGAACGTTTTCAGCTCCAAGTGTACGCAGTGCCTCCTGACTGTGACGTTTCACCAAGAGGCACGACGGCAAACAAGATGAGCTTACCCAGAACGAATCCAAGAGCAATGAGAAACTCAACACTGCTGAGACCAACGGTGGTCGATATGCCAGACAATTGGGATCGCAATGGGTCATCAGCGTCTTCGGATTACTGGCAGGCAAGAGAGCAGTCGTTTGACCAGCAAAGACAGCAACAGGTAAGAATCACTTTTGAGTTGTCATCATTGTTTGCTTCAGGAGATTATCGAACAGCAGAAGCGTGAAATTGAGAGATTAATCCGAGAGAATGAAGAATTGAAGAAGCATATGGCGACGACAAGTTTTGTAAGCAAGGCTGATAGTAAAGTAACATCAGAATCCACAAAAAATGTTCATCTTTGGATTTTCAGAGGTCTGACAGTGGAGCATCTGAAGACAGCTACGACTCGCTAAGTTCTTTGGATCGCCCGAGAAAATCGATCATCATCCCACAATAAGATTCTCAATTATCACACCTCTGACTTGATTGAATAGAATATTTTTTCACCTCTGTGAATGGTGCAACCTCTTCGAATCGCCTACACCCTACACTCGATACAGTCAACTGGTGTGGAGCTATGGTGTCATAGCACTTGAAAAAAGCGAAAAGCTTTGTAACTCGTTGTAAGATATGTAGTGGGTTTCATTGTGATTCTTTTCATGTTTTCATATGTCTTTTACGAGCTTTTCAACCCTATGATTTTTTAACCTCAGAACTTGCGTATTTATTCCATGTATGATTGATTTTTTTCATATGTATGTATAATATAATATAACACCTTTCTTTTTCTTAGTAATATTGCCCAATAGAAAATGTATGTTGATTAATAACTCTAATATCAGAGTACAACCTATCATACTCTCTACTTTTTCTTTGATATTACAACTGATTTTTCGTGTCACTAAGCATAATGATTGATTTTCTTTGCTGATTGTTTTGAGGAAAATAAATGTCGATACGATTTTACAAGGATTTATTGACTCAAAGAGATGTGCAAAAGATTGAGCACTGCTCTTGGATGCATGATTGAGTGAGCATCAGAACTGGCAGTGTTTCGCCTTCACCTTCTTCGCCAAGCATATGGCCGGCGGCGGCTTCGGCGTTCTGGAACTTTGAGAATATGCTGATGTTTCATGAGAGAATGAATATTGCTTGCATTCTGTTTTCCGGAAACTTCAACTTCTTTGAGTCACAAGTCATACGAAAACAAGACTAATAAGGACCAATTAAACTTACATTGACTATGTTCATCCAACACGCCTTCTTACAACAAATACACGAGGCTTTGAGATCGTTTTCAGCGGCGCAGATTCGTACGAACGGAGTGGCAGGAACTGAACTCGTTCATTATAACTGACCCAAAATCAACCTCACCAAGTAACATAGTTGATAGCAATACGCAGAGGAGGAAATAAAAGTTGACTTGCTGCATTTTACCCTGAAAATAGAGAATAATATAGAGCTATTCTGCAGAAAATGAAGAGTCAATCTAGGAAAGAGGAATGAAATGGCCTGAGAGAGGGCAAAACCATCGAATTGGACGAAATTAATGGCGGTTTAAAACATGCGTTTACTAGGGATATTAATGCGTAAAACGCTGCGAATTTCCTCTAAGAGCAATTTTGCAGTCCTTCAATCAAACTAAAAATTGCTTAGAGAATGAGAACGTTTAGTGAGAATTAGCCCGATGAAAACAATTACTAGTAAGTGTTTATGCAACACAGAGATTCTATACTTGTATCGAGGAATTTTCAATCGGCGAGAGAGGCATAATTGGTGAATTTTAAATTTTTTGTAGATCAAATTGTTTTCACATGTGATACTGGGGATATATTCAATTTTTAAGTTCAAATATGTCATCTTAGAGAATCATTCTCTCAAATCATCTCATTTTTCGTAAATATGCCTTATATGCTAATTTCAAGAAGGATTGTGAAAAATTATTTTAAAAAAATAGTTTGGATCAGGCTGTTTCTGTTTTGGGGATCAAGGTGAAAAACGGATTCTCTGCTCGCAAGCGGAAAGTGCTCTTCTGAACGATAGTGCTGAAGAAAAATATACGCCTTTCAAGAAATATCGACATCAATGAGCACGGTTATTATGTCGGGACTGAAGAAAAATCTGAACATCAAGAAGCCAGAGATGTTTATTCTCCTAGAGGAACGTGTATTGAGTTTCTTTGCAATAATCATTAACTTCCCTGTGGGTCTCCAATTTCGAAAAATGTGGTCTCGTTCGGAGCGGCTTTATACAATCGCGTTGTTTTGAACTAGCCTAATAAAGCATTTGAAATTCAAGATTTCACTGAATACACTGAAGCGTCTGGAAATCTTTCATAAGCTGTTGAGACTGCTATATATTTGCATACACTTTGAATTTCCGTTATACCGACAGGGATATATGAACTAATAAAGTTGGGTATGACAATAATTATGCGGGAATGTACACATAAATTTATTTACAAGTATAATTAACAAGTATTCTGCTTTGTGATAACGCTATAGGCGGTCCATAAAAAGCTGCTTGAGATGCATTCGGTTCCACCACCTCTGATGTACTGCGACGTCTGAAACTCATACATACCAAAACAACTCGTATTCCATTCCAAACCATGCGGTTGATATCCCCTATACACACCCAAGGTTTGGTCTTGTCGGTCGAGTGGGCCATTTTTGAGTGATCTTTGGTGTAGGAAAATGTAGCAGAACTTCCTACCTGAAAAAAAACAGGAATTATCCTTCTTGAATCAATGAGTGTTGTATCTTTTTTGAATAAATAGGAAAAGTTATGATTTTTTTGAACTAACTTTCATGAAGAAAACTGTATAGCATTGTTTGATACATATATTCTTTCTTCAAACTATTTCACAAACTTTTTCCAGTCACCGAGAAAATCATCTATGCGACGTTTCGCGAGAGAAACGACCGAAAAGTGCGCTAGGCTTTCTGTAGGCCGGCTTAGTTGAAATTTTATCAAAAAATATATCCGATATTGAAGATTCAGATTTGGAGATAAATTTGCGTAATCTTGGTGAGAAGCGAAAAATATGAATATCGTATTTCAATAACTAGGGTAACTTTAGTTTTGAATTTTGGTACTGTGTATACACTTTGAAGTGATGAAAGTACAATCAAAATCAAAACTTTCATTTTGAAGGGTAGTTTGGAGAATTTTTTTCAACAGTACATAACTTATTCACACGAACAACAAGTTTCTTGTTTTTTGGATTGTCACATTAACTTGAAACTTCGACATATATTAGATGAAACATTCAATAAATTATGATTAAGACTAGGCTGCAGTGTTTACGCTATTTTCAGCAGAAATTCACAAAATCTTTTTTTCTTCTTCTCTTTTTTCTCGTTTTTTTTCAATTATGCTTCAAACTACTTGTATGATGGGTTTTATGTAAGAAGCCGAAACCAATTGGTGCCAAGATTTTGTCTGACGACATGTTTCTTTGGTGAAACGTCTCTTATCGTCAATGTAGTTTCTTTCCATGGACTTTGTCTCACAAAAATGAGGTAAATATTCACGTAAAACCATCATGAACTTCACTTTCTTTCCAGTTCATTCCTGAACTCTGACATACTTTGATAACCTTATCTCTGGTCAAACGTTCTTCAACAAACATACCGTAATACTGAGTGCGTCATTTGCATGGTAGGTCAATTTACAATCGAGTGGCACCTCGCTGCCGCGTCTCCAGGATTCGACAATCAGATTTGATTTTAGTGTCGGTGCCACGAGGTTGTCGTAGAGATCTAGAAATTTTCGTGACCTGATTCTGACGCTGACAAACCTGCGTTGAAATATGCAGTTTTCGCAAATGACTTGAAAGTGTATCCCGCTTTTGTTTGAAGATCCACAACATTCGAAGTGATTGTGGTTCCTTTCTGGTAAAGGCCAGCAATAGCCTGAAAACAATCTCTACTACAGTGAAGTAAGGCATGCAAACGTTAGCCAAGTCAGTATTATCCGCAGCCATAGATGTTGGAAGTTGGGACGAGTAGATGTCAGGTCTGTAGAAGTACAATTGGGTTCCTGAATTCAATCAGAACTTTAAAATGGTCTCAATCTGACTAACCGATGTGCTTCAATTGAGAATAGTCAAAAGTCATACACAGCATGGTCTGTCCATAGTCGTGACCACTCGCTGGGTACTCGTACTTTGTTGGATTTGGGAACTTGGGCACACTGTGCACCAGCCATACTCCGCTGGTACCATCAAAGAAGACGACCCCTTTGGTGTGCCCAAATGTTGTGGAATATCGTTGGGTCAGGTTGACTGGATAGGGTCTGTTTTCGAATAGTTCCCTCTCTTTGATTTTTGATTCTGATTCCCAAGGCTGAAAAGTTTCTTTTTTCCATGATTCAATAGATTTGATACGTGCATGTTAAGCTTTTAATTTACATTTCCGTACAAAAAACGATCACAACTGATTTTTTCTAACTTTTCAAACAGTTTTCTCCACGTTCTACGTATTTTTTGAACGATTTTCAAAGAAAGAACTCACTTCATCATTGTACATAGCATGGAAGATAGTTTTGTCGCTCTGCTTGTCGTAATACTGTTGCAGAGTGTATGCAATAGCCTGAAAACTATTATCTTCGCGTATATTTTTTGTTAATTTACCTGATCGTTATCATTCAGAGTTTTGTCAGATGGAGTGAGCGCGCCTTTTTTATTCACATCGACATAATACCATCCGACACCTGCTGAAATTCCAGGAATTGAATTATCTTTCTCAATTGGCATCTTGTAGACAGCGAACCTGAAAAGTTTGCATACTGTAGTGAACAATCGAAGTAAAATTACCAATCAACATCATTTCCACTCTGGTCCTTGCAGGAAAATGCTGCATAAGTTAGTGGAAGTAGAGCGAGACAGAATAGTTTCATTGCCAACTGAAATATTGATATTGTAAATTCGGAATGGAGCAGTGGTAAAAGAAAAAATGTTGCAAACAAGATGAACGATCTTGACCAACATATTATCATATCAAAGCACAACTGAGATAACAGTGACCACGGTGATTTCTGACCTGCTCCGGTGAAAAGAAAGTGTGATTAGATGGTGTGTAGAAAGTGCAAGCAGAGATTACTCAGACGATTAGAGAAAAGTTTATTTTGATCTAGTGCACTATAGTGGGATCATTTGGGAGAAAAGAATTGATTGAAATATAAGTTTTCAAGAACTTTTGTAGTGCATGAGGGAAGACGCGTTCAAATGTGAAGTTTTTCCATTTATCGACAGGCAATTGATTGCTCAAAATTTTGAAAATCCCATTTATAACAAGTTTGGAACAGAAAAATTGGAATATGTTTGAAAATTGTTAATTGCAGCGAACTGATCATAATTATAAAACAATTCAGAATAGATCAAGAGCGAAATTATTTTTCTTCTCAAAGATAGTTTTTATCTTGCTAACAAACATCGCACACAAATTAATTTGAGAAGTCAGTGCAATTTGTCCTTATCTAGAACTCGCACCTGACCAAACTTTTCATTTATATCAGTCCGAAATTCCACGATGTTTTCAATATTTCTGTGCAAGTATGATTTCTGAACATTGCATTCGTGGCAGTCACAAGACAAATGGAAGTCGAAGGTGGAGTTACTGAATCGGAATGCACAACTGTTCATGGTTCCTAATAAATTGCTTCCTAATGACCTTTGTTTTCCGACCTCGAAAAACTTTTAGTGGTGTTTTCATGAAGAGTGAGAGCATTAAGAAGATTGAATAAAAGAGTTTCATCACAGAACATCTTTTTTCAAAATATGCACTTCAAATTTCAGGAAAGAGTTTTTTCATAACACAAAAAACTGATGAATTGTTCACAACTGAATATTCATGGACTCATTCAATGAGTAGTTTAAAGTCAATGCTACATCAAAAATAACAGATGCCTTCCATTTTTATTTGAAAAGAAGAATATACGAAATATAGAAAAATTGCAGTGTGAGTAGAATCTTCAGTGAAATTTCAACATAGGAAACAATTTTCAATGTGGAACTTCCATCATGATCCTTGAGAAAAACGACTGTATAAATTCTCCAGCACAGTAGAAAAACGGTTTCTATCAGAAGGAATGATGATATCAACCCTGTAACGATATGTCATACTGGTTTTGCTGCTTTGAAGCTTACCAATAATCGGCGTACTATAATAGTCTGGTGGCAACAAGGTTGCCAAATCTGTCGAAAGCATAAGTTGCATCATTAAACAAATTATCATCCAAAGAAGACCTGTCAAAGACGGAAGAACAGACGAAATAAATGTGAATCTGAATTGAGAATCAAAACTTTCAAAAAATAAACACACAGAGTAATTGACAAAATCGGAATAACCATCTGATAAATGTAGTAATTAGTGTTTCTTCGGAGCCAGAAAGCGTATTCGATAACAGATGAGAGACTTTTTGGAGAAAAACTGAATTATGGTACACTTTTTTGGAATCGAACTCGAAAAAACTTTTGTTGATCCCATTGAGAAACTCGCGCTTTCCCATCTTTCAGAAAATAAGGTCGTGCTGTGAAGTTGTAAACGTGCATGCCACTGATTATGAGTTGGTCTGCATGTGCAGTACTTTCATGGTGTTTTCGGAAAACAACCCTGAAACTTCTTCTCATAAAAAATCTTTTTTTTTGTGAACTTGGAAGTATCTTCTTTTGAATACGCCTGGATGGAACATTTCTGAATATCGTAAGGGTAGTCCGCATAGTCAGAGAAGCAAGTTGTTATCATGGTTTTAACCATCTGAAATTGAAAGAGGTCAGAAACAGAAAGTGTGCATCATTTCAATTTTCTCATTTGCTTAATTGTTCTCATGACAAAAACCTTTAGTGAACAAATCTTCTCACAAGTAAAAAGAACATTACTTCATCTGTTTTTGTGAAGATAAAACTGATTTCGAATGTTGAAAAACCTCCAGAAAATTTAGGTTGTCGGAAAGTTTTGCTCGAGTTTGATTTGCTCTTTTTTTCATTCTAGTGGTTAATGAACCAGTAACAAAAAAAGTGACTTATGAATTCTAGTTGTTATTGTTCTCCAAGTTTTTATTATCATCATTTTTCTCACATATTTAGAATAAATCATCCTACCTCAAAGCTTACTACTCCATTCGATCGAACCGTGACATATGATTGAGAATCTTCGAATTCTCTGAATGGAGAAATAATGTGGAAAAGAAAAAAAAATACTCCGAATCACGAGTATCATGTTGATAATAGCCCGTCCAGTCAAAAGGCGGAATCCAAGGCATCGGATACAGGGGATGTATGATTATTGAATGTATTGGGTACTTTTCAGTGTCCCACTTGAGACGATCGTCTTTCCAATACTGAAAAAGGTAAGTTCACTTTTTATGATGAGGTTCATCAAAGACCAAAACTGTATGTATCACGTTTCGATATGGATATTAATTTAATAAAAAAAAGAGAAAAACTCGCAATTTCGCAGCTAACCATCGCATTCAAGTTCTGCTTTTCGGCGTTCTGGAATTATTTCTGTATTTGAGGAGTTTATTGAAGAACTGACAAATTTTGAAACTTGCATAAGTTCAGTATTGAAAGTAATATAAACGGGTGATGGTTCAGGATGTTGTGTTTGGTTGTAATCTTTGAATATCTCCGTTAAAACTTCGTCCTGGATGTATGTTCATTAGCTTGCACTGTTGAAAATTTCAAACCTCTAAATCTCTGAGAACTGACGTATCATCAATGGGCAGTACGGACCAGAGTGAAAGTACTTTTAAAACCGCGTCGACCGCGGAAGTAGACGCCATAGTTCGGTGTGACTGTTTCTGTTAGTTTATCGAAAAACGAAAACTATAAACATACGAGGTAATTCGATACAAACGATTTGTATGACTTGACGAGAACGCGAACGTATCAAAAATTTGAACTTTCTCTGTGAGTCAAACATGTACTTCAAGTATTATTTAGATCAGTTCCAACTTGCTCGTCCAGATGTGAATCGATGTAATCAGAGCGGACTAGACTTAAAAAAAATTGAGTTTCCGATTTTAATGTGATGTATATATAATTACAGGGTGGGGCAGAGATAGTGTTACCCTACTTTGTTCATGTATTACATATTTTCAACAAATCAACTACAGGGGCGCTTCGCCTGTAATTCTCTGCTTTCACGTTATCTTTGAGCAGCGTATAATTTCTGTTTCTCAATCCAAAATTATATCTCATTTGAGAAAATGAACATTTTTCGAAACGAAAAAAACTGTCTTAATTTTTCTTCAAATTAGAAAGGTCTGCTTGCGCATAAAAATGCCGTTCTCAAAAAAAATTTTTCATAGTCGGAGTGAACAAAACATAGCGAAACTTGGAAGCTGCATAGAGTTTCCAACAAAAACATGTGAATGGTGAGTTTTCGCAAGTTTTCACCGTCCAAAAAGGCATAAAGACCATACTCTTTCAATATCAATATCCCACTTTTTGAGCACTGAAAGTTAGATGATCGGAAATACCGACAATGGATGTAACATGTTTCCATGAGAAAACTTGTTAGTGTCTAGTTAGCGCCAATGACTTAGCCTGTCTCATTTTTTTAAACTCACACAAAACCTACTCAAGAAATTCAAGAAATTTAGTCCGAATGAGCAAATGAAAAAGTGTTTTCTGAGTTCCACATTGAAGTTGCTGCTCTATGCAGTAAGCCACTGTCTGACCAACTGTACTAGGCATGGAAACAATGCCAGGCAGTCGATTGGCAATGCTATTGGCAATGCAGTTTGTTATAACACCATCTTCAACGCCAAGAAGGCTTAGAAATCAAAATCCAAGTCAAATGCATTTCCAACCGACTGCCAATGCTATTGGCAACGGAAAAGAGGCATTGCCAATCGACTTCCAATGGTTGGCAATATGCACATGCCTAGACTGTACATACACCCATTGGTGTCTAGCTGGTGCCAAGCGTGTTTGCACCTCCTCCGAGCTATACTACGTGAAAGAAGGAGAGCACAGCGCATGCCTTGCGCATATTCAGTGCCAGCCTGTGAAACAGAGACCATACGGAATAGGGAGAGCAGGAGAATCGAAGAAATTTGTTGCTCAACTAAATCAAAGTTTAAACATGATTACTGTTCGCACAGAGCGAAGGGAAATAAGAGAGGTTGGCGTCGGCAAGTGCGTTCGCAGTGCAAACCCACTTCGGGCGCCTTACTTGACGACACAAACCTTTTATTTATCATCTTTTTTCCATTTATCTTCAAAATACTCTTCGCTCTGATAATTCTGTTTTATTGCTTATGTATAATCATTGTATTATCATTTTCTCAATATTTTCTCTTAATAAAGGTTTAATTACCCTAGTTTGAGGTGTAACAAGCAAGGGAAAGACCAGAGCATTCATCTATCACTGACACCACCGTTTTAATTACCACAAAAAACTTTTGCACCCTATAAGGAAATAATTCATGATTCATTTGATTCAGTCTACTTTTTCGTATCAAGTTACTGTACAACCATTAGTGTCTAGCTGGCGCCAAGCATGTCCGCACCTCCTCCAAGCTAAACTTCGTGAAACAAGAAGAACACAGCGCTTGCCATGCGCAGTTCCTGTGCCAGCCAGTAAAACAGAGACCATACGAAATAGGGAGAACAGGAGAATCGAAAAAAATTGTTGCCCAACAGTGTTCATTTCTTTACTCACACTGTTATCATTTTTTTGCAAAAGTGTTGTGCTTCTGTAAAACACTAAACACAAATATGTGCGAACAAACGCAGTGAAACCGACTTGGAAAGGCGAGCAAGATTTGACCCCTCGCTCTAGATCGAAACTTTAGGAGATTTCAGCGCGCCGTTTTATGTCATCACCCTGTCCCCCTTTCACTTGTTACTTCATTTGTTTCCATACTTTGTATTTTTTCTCTCCTAATCTCCTTTTCTGTGTTCATTGCTTTCATTACCCTAGTTTGAGATCTACACTCAACTAGGCAATAAATATTCATTATCGAAGACCATTCTACCACAACACGTACAGAACGACCGAATCGCACAAATATCATGAATAACTAAGAAAATACGTTCTATTTTTGAAGTGTTCATCATGCCTACTCATTCATGAAACCTTCAACTTCATTCAACATCTAAATTTCCTTTGTTCTGAATTCTTTTTTTCAGACTTATCTCATCTACATCCGTGGTTATTAATCGATCGTTGTCAACGTTTCTTTCATAACAGAATGATGGTGAGTACTACGTTCCAGCTTTCCTTATTGAAAACAAATAAACAAAATTTGTTCACAAAAATGAAATATTCGAAGAATAAAAATACAATTTTGAAAACTTCACCATAGAAAAAGTTCCATGTAGGAAAATGAAATTTATAATTTCTGAACATCATATAGCGTATGCCTGCTCTGCCCACCCTGATTGTTTTGAACTTCACATATTCTTAATTCAGAACAGAATCTCTTACACGAAAGAGATGTTTCTGAACATGTCCTCGCAGGAAGCATCTAAGAAACCCCCAAAAACTTTGAATCAATTGGCGACTGTCTATCGAGTGTAAGTTTTGTTTTTTTTTGTACAGATTACTTGTTATTCATTCAACTGATTATCTCAAAGAGACAGCACTGACAATGTTCGAGTGCTTATTAAAAATAATAAATTGACTTCTGATCCGATCAATAATAGCAATTTTCATGAAGGAAAGGGTTACGTTCAATATTCATCTTATTTTTCACATTGTACATGGTGCAAGCAAACTGTTGTTACAAAAATTGAGATGGCATGAGAGGTAAAGATACAAAAAAGAAAAAAAGAAAAAATGCCTTGACCGTTTTAGGTACAAAAAACGTGGCTGCGAATTTTTTTTCGGCATGTGCACAGAAATTTCCGATGAGTACCTCGTCTGCAATTTAAAATAAATCTGCAATTTAAAACGAATCTTCAGGCTTAACCATAACTTTTCTGTTCAGGACTTTGCGCATTGTATGGAATTTGCAAATTTTCTCCGTGCGCTAAGTTCGTAAACATTGAAATTTGCATTACGCTCATTGTAAGTGAATTGACTTATTTTCGACCGAAAAATACTATAAT
The DNA here is from genome assembly GCA_963978915.1 of Caenorhabditis parvicauda. Classification (NCBI taxonomy): domain Eukaryota; kingdom Metazoa; phylum Nematoda; class Chromadorea; order Rhabditida; family Rhabditidae; genus Caenorhabditis; species Caenorhabditis parvicauda. The sequence continues at coordinate 15,335,409 of OZ022249.1, read as the reverse complement.
CGTAGAAGCTGATAAAAACATTTGCATTAAAGTAGCATCGGACCGATTTGATTAGGACCCACGTTTTCACTGAACCGTGGTAAGTCCGGTCTGTAATCAACTATTGGCCAAGTTTCTCAAAAACTTATTCCGTTGTTAACAACATCACTTCAAAAAATCTGATACCATTTGATATGTCATGTTACAAATTTAATTGAATATTGTTGTATCGCAAGGTGGTACGCCGGCTAGAATGATGGATTTATTGGCAGATAAGAATTGTAAGCTTTTTTAGTGAGTCCGGTGGACGTGACCCACGAGATTCTGGAAAACAAACAAGTGTGGTGAAGTTGGAAGATCAAATTACCAATGCGAGTTACTGTAGTTCACTCGCAACAAATAAAATATGATTATTTCCAATTTATCGAAAAAGAAAGTACGAGTGTTCATTGCAACTCTATGAAAACCAGTTGCTTGAACTATGAAATTTTCATTTTATGTTTTAAAAAGTTCGAGAAACAAACTACAAGAGGAAAACGGACAAATTTTCGATTCCGTGTTTTGCAGTACTCGCGCGAAGTTGTGTTTCAATAATTTTTCAACATCATGCATGTTATTCTCGTCTGTTTCATGTCTACTCATGAAAGTGTAAAAACTCACTCATCGTTGTCTTCAACATAGTTTTTTCAGCAAAGACATGGACGAAGAGAAGCTAGCTGGTGAATTGCGCGTCGTTTTGCTAGCGGAATCGAGAGGTTTCGAGCACGGAGTAAGCTGTAAGGTTATTGTCGAAGCGTATGAGTGAGTTTATGCTTCTTAGAAAAAAAATGAACGATGAGAAATGATAGTGTGATTTCTATATTTTATTATATCTGTTTTCAACTGAAGAACTCCAACTTTTTTGACAAAAAGTCAAAAATATTATTTTTGAGATGCTCTCTACATCTCTCCACAATCATTTTTCAACTCAACTGATCAGAAAAAAAAATTTAGGGAAAAATCGTCGAAGAGCCTGCTAGAAGAACTGAAGAAATTCGGATATTATTCTTTGGATAAATTCTTCATGGCACATGACAAACTTTTTTGTCGTGGGGTAAGCTTCATAATATTTCGATTGTTCGAATCATGTTCATTCCAGAGTAGAGGATGGGTAGCGAAAGTAGTGAGCGAACAACGTGGAATTCTTGAAGACATCAGAAACAGCGAAGGTTTCATTTTCTAGTCCGTGTCAAACTATGAAAACCGAAATTTTCCTGTGGTACAAACATTAACCAAAACATCAATTTTAAACAAGTTGGAAGTCACAATGTCCAGATGCTGATGATTTTCAGAAATTTTTTCAGTTGGTGTTTTGTTTATACTCGGGTTGCTTGTTTGGTGCAAAAAATGTATCCTACAGTACAGTTATATACTTGGCTAGTTTGATGCAACGAAGAGTGCACTAATCCTAATTTTCGAAGGGTATAACGCAGGATCGAGTGGTTACCCGTCTCGCTCGAACGAAACGATGGATGCCTGGAGTGAAGATTCATTCGAAGAAAACGACAGACGCAAAGACGCAAATCCCAACATTCCGAAGGTTGTTAGTTTTTTTAAAAACTATTTGTCATTGGAAAAAAAAATGCTGTCAACATGCTTTTATGCGGAAATTTGAGAAACACAAGTTCTCTGATTTTGACAAGAAATTGAATTGTTCAAATCACAGTGAATAGTATCAATGTTTTTGCCATCAAGAATAATTGAATTATCTGAAAAAAATCAAGTTGATTGCACAACAAAGTTGATAACAAACTTCTGAACTTTTACTCTATCACTTAAGTATAAAAAGGATTCGAACTTCTCAGAAAATGTAATTCACAAAAAATATTTTTCATGACAATTATTCAGCGTAACTTCTCGTACAATGGAACACATCAGCAATCGAACGGGAATAACTCGGATTGTTCGTATGTGAGTTATTCCATCATTCTTCTCTATGTGCAGAAGGAGTTTTTTTTTCAATTTTTTTCATTCCTGATTTTTAGGGCCATGACAATCGTTATTTGCCACGGAACAGTCCATTCGCGACGGTAATTTTTAAGACAATCTCTGAAAAAAAAATTTTTTTTGAAAAACAACCAAAAAGATTTTAGAAAGCAAAACAACAAGTTTATTTCACGAATTTACTCTATTCTTTCTTGTTCTCTTTCACTAGTTGTGAAAAAGGCTAGTGCGATCTATCTTTTAAAAAATTTAAAAAATTTTGGCGCTCACGTTAAATGTGAACTTGGAATAAAATTGCATTTTTAAACATCAATGAATTTATTACATATTAGGTACTTGATTGACTTGAACCGTAAAACAAAAGCAAAGTCTGTAAAAAAACATTCTTAGATTGCGAATTTTTGGGGCATTTTTTAAAATGAAATTTCGATTCATCTTTCTGGTTAACTTCTAGATTTATTTGCGCCATATGATCTATCTTTTTTATAGCTGAATTTTTTCGAAAAAATCATTTTTTTCAGAGAATATCAAATTCAACTTGCTCTCATTCAGAAACTTGCAGTTTGAGATAATTTGTTTGGTTGTCACTGAATTATTCTAATGAGAAGAAAAAAATGTGCTCTAATGATAAAAGCTATTAGAATAAACTGTTTTTTCTGCAGCTAGTTTTCATCTGATACGCGCTGTAGAGAAAAGTCTGAAAGCCCACTTTTCTGACGCGAAATTCAATTTTTATTAAATTCGCGAGCAGTTAAAAATTCCGTGCGTTGAAAGCTTTCTAATCTGAAAACGTTTCATGCTTAATTAAAATCAACAAAGTTAAATTTATTCGAATAAAAGAGAAAAATGTTGAATCCGTTTTTCAAATCTTTATAGACATACGCACGGTGTAACACTTTCAGCCAGTTCAAAAGTAGGCGGGACAACCAAGGTTGATCGGTGAAAAATCGCCCAGTTGCAAAATTTTTAAATCGTGACCTTAACTACATTTTTGATATTAATACTGGTTAGTCACCTCGAAATTTATTACAACAACTTTTAAAACAATTTTATTGTTTATATAGGACTCAAAATTAGCAGAATACATGGAATAAATGAGTAAAAATACCAATAGACGGCTACAAAGCGGTCGTCCGAAGCGGAAATTTGAATCTATTGATTGAGGTTCACTGATTCGCATCTTTTTTGAAACTCCACTCTCTCTCGATTTCTTGATCTTGGTACACCGTGATACATAGTATTCTCATTCGTTTTTTTCTGATTGACGCGTATGATATTCTTTTTTGTTATGAGCGTATGCCCTGTACTGGTTATTTCATTATCACAAAATTAGAACAAAGAAAAAACATGGTTATTTCATTATCACAAAATTAGAACAAAGAAAAAACAGCTTCAAAAACAAGAAAATTCCAACAATCTACGTAAAGGATGCAAGTAACGTTCTATTTGTTTATAACTGTATACTTATTTTTATTTTTCAGATGAACGGAATGATATCGTCAAATTTCCGTCAAGAACCACAATACCCACGATACACCATCGACCATAAGGAAATTCGACCGAGGTTCTCATATCCATGGTCAATGAAGTCAAATTTTCAAACAACGGCAATGCACTCGCACTACCCAGCACCGTCGATGGAGTCAAACTTTAGATCAACGGGAATGAAGTCGAACTTGCCATCAATGCCAATGCACTCGCACTACCCAGCACCGCCAATGGAGTCAAACTTCAGATCAACGGAAATGAAGTCGAACTTGCCATCAATGCCAATGCACTCGCACTACCCAGCACCGCCGATGGAGTCAAACTTCAGATCAACTGAGATGAAGTCGAACTTGCTATCAATGCCAATGCAGTCGCACTACCCAGCACCGCCGATGGAGTCAAACTTCAGATCAACTGAGATGAAGTCGAACTTGCTATCAATGCCAATGCAGTCGCACTACCCAGCACCGCCGATGGAGTCAAACTTCAGATCAACTGAGATGAAGTCGAACTTGCTATCAATGCCAATGCAGTCGCACTACCCAGCACCGCCGATGGAGTCAAACTTCAGATCAACTGAGATGAAGTCGAACTTGCTATCAATGCCAATGCAGTCGCACTACCCAGCACCGCCGATGGAGTCAAACTTCAGATCAACTGAGATGAAGTCGAACTTGCTATCAATGCCAATGCAGTCGCACTACCCAGCACCGCCGATGGAGTCAAACTTCAGATCAACTGAGATGAAGTCGAACTTGCCATCAATGCCAATGCAGTCGCACTACCTAGCACCGCCGTTGGAATCAAACTTCAGATCAACTGAGATGAAGTCGAACTTGCCATCAATGCCAATGCAGTCGCACTACCCAGAACCGCCATCATATATGCAGGTTAGTCTGACAAAGCTCTCTCCTGCACCAACTGCTTCGATGCAGCTGTTTGATGTTAGTTTTTATTAATCTCAAAAAGTGAGAAGAAATGAAGTTAGAAAGTGTACTTTAAAAAATTTTGAAATTTTGAAAAACGACATACAGAAAAGCGGAATGGTTGAATGGAATCGTTTTTTCCTTCAAAAGCTTCTGATCTCCACGTCAAGAGAACAATGTGAATTCAAGCTCATGTGAATCAATTCAGAAGCCGACCACGTCATCCCAATTATCACCTTCACGTTGTCCACCACGAGAGTTGCCATTGCCACTACCGGAGAAAGCAAAAATGCGTATTAGAGACGATTCAACGGACGGAAGCGGAGAAAAGTCGGGTTTGTCAGAGTTGAAATAACTATTTTATCAATGTATTCAGGAAAATCTGACATTAGCAAAGAAGTCAAGACTGAGAAAAGAAGCAAGGAAAGGAAAACAAAAAATACTAAGGTGAGAATAATGAAAAAGTTAACAGTTCCTAATAAGTTTGGAAATCATGTGCAAAAGCAATAAAATAATATTCTCAGCAAGTTCCGAAACAGATATGAAACTGTGGTGATTTTGAGACGATTCCAATAACTTCATGACAACAAAACTTTTCGAACTTCTCTTCATGACAGTGAAGATGATAAGTGAAGATTTATGTGTACTTTTTAAGTAGTTTTTCTCTGTTTCTCAGAGCGTCCAGAGCTTCTTCTAGAACTAATTTCACCATGTTTTAGCACATGGACATGGCTTATATTCTTATGGAGGAGATCAGGAAAGAGGGATACTGCCTCAAAGTTTCCAAAGCCATCACGCACTTGGAATCGACTGCAAGAAAGTGAGACTTTTATTTTTGAGAAAATAATAAACCATCTTTTTACAGGTACAATATAACCAAAAAGTTCTCATCGGAAACTGCGTATTTGAGAAGTCTACGTCTTCTCGTTCCTGCTGTGCTGGACGACATGAAGTTCAAGACTGAAAACGGTATCGATTATGTCTACATCGACATTCCAACATCGTCGTCAGAAGAATCGTCCTCTGAATATGAATAAGAAGAAGTCAGGATGAGCACTATTCTCCCTTCACAACAAGTTGCAAATTGTTTTCCAGAAAATCGGTCTTTTTTTCATACGAGGTGAAACTGTTCTCTGGATAACCTTTGAAAAGTTTACCCCGTTTACTTTTCAGAATACTCTCTCAATATTGCTACCATTCTTTCACGCAATCTGATCTTAATCATGATCTCTATTGTCGTTTTCTCTTTTTTCATTTTACTTGTTCATTTATCACATCAACTAGTACAATTATGTGAAAAGATGTGTTTTTTCTTCCCTATTCTTCTGTTGTATTCACCCTATTATTTATTTCTCCCACTGACCAAGTATCTTTCCTCGCTAGTATGAACTATTGTTCAAAATAAATTTGTCAGGAATTCACTAGTCAATTGAGTTTGTTGTTATTTTCACATATTCTTAGGACTTTCTGATGATTTTTGTCGGGTCTGTAAAAACAGACGATGTCCTAACAATATAAAACTATTCCGATAAGTGAGAAAAATGGAAAATACTAGAAATAACATATACATATGAACGTATAGATAAATGAAAAAGAAAGGGGTGTGAGAGGAATTACTTTTCCCGAATGACACTATAAAAAATGCATACTCTTTCGATATCAATATCCCACTTTTTGTGCATTAAAAATCAAAAAATTCAAGAAATGTTGTCCGAAGAAGCAAATGAAAAAGTGTTTTCTGAGTTCCACATTAAAGTTGCTGCTCTATGCAGTAAGACACCCTCTGGCCGACTGTACAATTTTATACTAAAAAGTAGACTGAATCATATGTACATATGAATTAAGAATCGCGTCATCAATCTTTTTTCACTTATCTTTGTCGACATCTCAAATTTTAGGCTTAGGTAAAGTTTAAAGCATTGGTCAGGTACACAGCTAAGATTTGATCAAAGTTTAAACTTGATTACCACAAAAAACTTTTGCACCTTATAAGAAAATAATTCATGATTCATTTGATTCAGTCTACTTTTTCGTATTAAGTTACTGTACAACCATTGGTATCTAGCTGGCGCCAAGCATGTCCGCACCTCCTCCAAGCTAAACTACGTGAAACAAGAAAAGCACAGCGCTTGCCATGCGCAGTTCCTGTGCCAGCCAGTAAAACAGAGACCATACGAAATAGGGAGAACAGGAGAATCGAAAAAAATTGTTGCCCAACAGTGTTCATTTCTTTACTCACACTGTTATCATTTTTTTGCAAAAGTGTTGTGCTTCTGTAAAACACTAAACACAAATATGTGCGAACAAACGCAGTAAAACCGACTTGGAAAGGCGAGCAAGATTTGACCCCTCGCTCCATATCAAAACTTTAGGAGTTTTCAGCGCGCCGTTTTATGTCATCACCCTGTCCCCCTTTCACTTGTTACTTCATTTGTTTCCATACTTTGTATTTTTTCTCTCCTAATCTCCTTTTCTGTGTTCATTGCTTTCATTACCCTAGTTTGAGATCTACAATCAACTAGGCAATAAATATTCATTATCGAAGACCATTCTACCACAACACGTACAGAACGACCGAATCGCACAAATATCATGAATAACTAAGAAAATACGTTCCATTTTTGAAGTGTTCATCATGCCTACTCATTCATGAAACCTTCAACTTCAGTCAACATCTAAATTTCCTTTGTTCTGAATCCTTTTTTTCAGACTTATCTCATCTACATCCGTGGTTATTAATCGATCGTTGTCAACGTTTCTTTCATAACAGAATGATGGTGAGTACTACGTTCCAGCTTTCCTTATTGAAAACAAATAAACAAAATTTGTTCACAAAACTGAAGTATTCGAAAAATAAAAATACAATTTTGAAAACTTCACCATAGAAAAAGTTCCATGTAGAAAAATGAAAGTTATAGTTTCTGAACTTCATATGGCGTATGCCTGCTCTGCCCACCCTGATTTTTTCAAACTTCACATATTCTTAATTCAGAACAGAATCTCTTACACGAAAGAGATGTTTCTGAACATGTCCTCGCAGGAAGCATCTAAGAAACCCCCAAAAACTTTGAATCAATTGGCGACTGTCTATCGAGTGTAAGTTTTGTTTTTTTCGTACAGATTACTTGGTATTCATTCAACTGATTATCTCAAAGAGACAGCACTGACAATGTTCGAGTGCTTATTAAAAATAATAAATTGACTTCTGATCCGATCAACAATAGCAATTTTCATGAAGGAAAGAGGTACGTTTAATATTCATCTTATTTTTCACATTGTACATGGTGCAAGCAAACTGTTGTTACAAAAATTGAGATGGCATGAGAGGTAAAGATACAAAAAAGAAAAAAAGAAAAAATGCCTTGACCGTTTTAGGTACAAAAAACGTGGCTGCGAATTTTTTTTCGGCATGTGCACAGAAATTTCCGATGAGTACGTCGTCTGCAATTTAAAATAAGTCTGCAATTTAAAATGAATCTTCAGGCTTAACCATAACTTTTCTGTTCAGGACTTTGCGCATTGTATGGAATTTGCAAATGTTTTCCGTGCGCTAAGTTCGTAAACATTGAAATTTGCATTACGCTCATTGTAAGTGAATTGACTTATTTTCGACCGGAAAAATACTATAATCGTAGAAGCTGATAAAAACATTTGCATTAAAGTAGCATCGGACCGATTTGATTAGGACCCACGTTTTCACTGAACCGGGGTAAGTCCGGTCTGTAATCAACTATTGGCCAAGTTTCTCAAAAACTTATTCCGTTGTTAACAACATCACTTCAAAAAATCTGATACCATTTGATATGTTATGTTACAAATTTAATTGAATATTGTTGTATCGCAAGGTGGTACGCCGGCTAGAATGATGGATTTATTGGCAGATAAGAATTGTAAGCTTTTTTAGTGAGTCCGGTGGACGTGACCCACGAGATTCTGGAAAACAAACAAGTGTGGTAAAGTTGGAAGATCAAATTACCAATGCGAGTTACTGTAGTTCACTCGCAACAAATATAATATGATTATTTCCAATTTATCGAAAAAGAAGGTATGAGTGTTCATTGCAACTCTATGAAAACCAGTTGCTTGAACTATGAAATTTTCATTTTATGTTTTAAAAAGTTCGAGAAACGAACTACAAGAGGAAAACGGACAAATTTTCAATTCCGTGTTTTGCAGTACTCGCGCGAAGTTGTGTTTCAATAATTTTCCAACATCATGCATGTTATTCTCGTCTGTTTCATGTCTACTCATGAAAGTGTAAAAACTCACTCATCGTTGTCTTCAACATAGTTTTTTCAGCAAAGACATGGCCGAAGAGAAGCTAGCTGGTGAATTGCGCGTCGTTTTGCTAGCGGAATCGAGAGGTTTCGAGCACGGAGTGAGCTGTAAGGTTATTGTCGAAGCGTATGAGTGAGTTTATGCTTCCTAAAAAAAGAAATAAACGATGAGAAATGATAATGTAATTTCTATATTTTATTATATTTGTTTTCAAAGAACTCCAACTTTTTTGACAAAAAGTCAAAAATATTATTTTTAAGATGCTCTCTACATCTCTCCACAATCATTTTTCAACTCAACTGATCAGAAAAAAAATTTAGGGAAAAATCGTCGAAGAGCCTGCTAGAAGAACTGAAGAAACTCGGATATTATTCTTTGGATAAATTCTTCATGGCACATGACAAACTTTTTTGTCGTGGGGTAAGCTTTATAATATTTCGATTGTTCGAATCATGTTCATTCCAGAGTAGAGGATGGGTAGCGAAAGTAGTGAGCGAACAACGTGGAATTCTTGAAGACATCAGAAACAGCGAAGGTTTCATTTTCTAGTCCGTGTCAAACTATGAAAACCGACATTTTCCTGTGGTACAAACTTTAACCAAAACATCAATTTCAAACAAGTTGGAAGTTACAATGTCAAGATGCTGATGATTTTCAGAAATTTTTTTAGTTGGTGTTTTGTTTATACTCGTTTTGCTTGTTTGATGCAACAAAATGTATCCTACAGTACGGTTATATACTTGGCTAGTTTGATGCAACGAAGAGTACACTAATCCTAATTTTTGAAGGGTATAACGCAAGATCGAATGATTACCCGTCTCGCTCGAACGAAACGATGGATGCCTGGAGTGAAGATTCATTCGAAGAAAACGACAGACGCAAAGACGCAAATCCCAACATTCCGAAGGTTGTTAGTTTTTTTTTAAACTATTTGTCATTGCAAAAAATACTATGTCAACATGCTTTTATGCGAAAATTTGAGAAACACGAGTTTTCTGATTTTGACAAGAAATTGAATTGTTCAAATCACAGTGAATAGTATCAATGTTTTTGCCATCAAGAATAATTGAGTTATCTGAAAAAAATCAAGTTGATTGCACAGCAAAGTTGATAACAAACTTCTGAACTTTTACTCTATCACTTAAGTATAAGAAGGATTCGAACTTCTCAGAAAATGTAATTCACAAAAAATATTTTTCATGACAATTATTCAGCGTAACTTCTCGTACAATGGAACACATCAGCAATCGAACGGGAATAACTCGGATTGTTCGTATGTGAGTTATTCCATCATTCTTCTCTATGTGCAAAAGGAATTTTTTTTCAATTTTTTTTCATTCCTGATTTTTAGGGCCATGACAATCGTTATTTGCCACGGAACAGTCCATTCGCGACGGTAATTTTTAAGACAATCTCTGAAAAAAAAATAATTTTTTTGAAAAACAACCAAAAAGAGTTTAGAAAGCAAAACAACGAATTTATTTCACGAATTTACTCTATTCTTTCTTGTTTTCTTTCACTAGTTGTGAAAAAGGCTAGTGCGATCTGTCTTGAGTAAAATTTAAAAAATTTTGGCGCTCGCGTTAAATGTGAACTTGGAATAAAATTGCATTTTTAAACATCAATGAATTCATTACATATTAGGTTCAGCGACTTGATTGACTTGAACCGTGAAACAAAAGCAGAGTCTGTAAAAAAACATTCTTAGATTGCGAATTTTTGGGGCATTTTTTAAAATGAAATTTCGATTAATCTTTCTGGTTAACATCTAGCTTTATTTGCGCCATATGATCTATCTTTTTTATAGCTGATTTTTTTCGGAAAAATCATTTTTTTCAGAGAATATCAAATTCAACTTGCTCTCATGTAAAAACTTGCAGTTTGAGATAATTTGTTTGGTTATCACTGAATTATTCTAATGAGAAGAAAAAAATGTGCTCTAATGATAAAGGCTATTAGAATAAACTGTTTTTTTCCGCAGCTAGTTTTCATCTGATACGCGCTGTAGAGAAAAGTCTGAAAGCCCACTTTTCTGACGCGAAATTCAATTTTTATTAAATTCGCGAGCAGTTAAAAATTCCGTGCGTTGAAAGCTTTCTAATCTGAAAACGTTTCATGTTTAATTAAAATCAACAAAGTTAAATTTATTCGAATAAAAGAGAAAAATGTTGAATCCGTTTTTCAAATTTTTATAGACATACGCACGGTGTAACACTTTCAGCCAGTTCAAAAGTAGGCGGGACAACCAAGGTTGATCGGTGAAAAATCGCCCAGTTGCAAAGTTTTTAAATCGTGACCTTAACTACATTTTTGATATCAATACTGGTTAGTCACTTCAAAATTTATTACAACAACTTTTAAAACAATTTTATTGTTTATTAAGGACTCAAAATTAGCAGATACATGGAATAAATGAGTAAAAATACCAATAGACGGCTACAAAGCGGTCATCCGAAGCGGAAATTTGAATCTGTTGATTGAGGTTCACTGATTCGCTTCTTTTTTGAAACTCGACTCTCTTTCTCGATTTCTTGATCTTGGTACATCGTGATACATAATATTCTCACTTGTTTTTTTTCCGATTGACGCGTATGATTCTCGTTTTTTATTATGAGCGTATGCCCTGTACTGGTTATTTCATTATCACAAAATTAGAACAAAGAAAAAACAGCTTCAAAAACAAGAAAATTCCAACAATCTACGTAAATGATGCAAGTAACGTTCTATTTGTTTATAACTGTATACATATTTTTATTTTTCAGATGAACGGAATGATTTCGTCAAATTTCCGTCAAGAACCACAATACCCACGATACACCATCGACCATAAGGAAATTCGACCGAGGTTCTCATATCCATGGTCAATGAAGTCAAATTTCCAAACAACGGCAATGCACTCGCACTACCCAGCACCGCCGATGGAGTCAAACTTTAGATCAACGGAAATGAAGTCGAACTTGCCATCAATGCCAATGCAGTCGCACTACCCAGCACCGCCGATGGAGTCAAACTTCAGATCAACTGAGATGAAGTCGAACTTGCCATCAATGCCAATGCAGTCGCACTACCCAGCACCGTCGATGGAGTCAAACTTTAGATCAACGGAAATGAAGTCGAACTTGCCATCAATGCCAATGCAGTCGCACTACCCAGCACCGCCGATGGAGTCAAACTTCAGATCAACTGAGATGAAGTCGAACTTGCCATCAATGCCAATGCACTCGCACTACCCAGCACCGCCGGTCGAGTCAAACTTCAGATCAACCGAGATGAAGTCGAACTTGCCATCAATGCCAATGCAGTCGCAATACCCAGAACCGCCGATGGAGTCAAACTTCAGATCAACTGAGATGAAGTCGAACTTGCTATCAATGCCAATGCAGTCGCACTACCCAGCACCGCCGATGGAGTCAAACTTCAGATCAACTGAGATGAAGTCGAACTTGCTATCAATGCCAATGCAGTCGCACTACCCAGCACCGTCGATGGAGTCAAACTTTAGATCAACGGAAATGAAGTCGAACTTGCCATCAATGCCAATGCAGTCGCACTACCCAGCACCGCCGATGGAGTCAAACTTCAGATCAACTGAGATGAAGTCGAACTTGCCATCAATGCCAATGCACTCGCACTACCCAGCACCGCCGGTCGAGTCAAACTTCAGATCAACCGAGATGAAGTCGAACTTGCCATCAATGCCAATGCAGTCGCAATACCCAGAACCGCCGATGGAGTCAAACTTCAGATCAACTGAGATGAAGTCGAACTTGCTATCAATGCCAATGCAGTCGCACTACCCAGCACCGCCGATGGAGTCAAACTTCAGATCAACTGAGATGAAGTCGAACTTGCTATCAATGCCAATGCAGTCGCACTACCCAGCACCGCCGATGGAGTCAAACTTCAGATCAACTGAGATGAAGTCGAACTTGCTATCAATGCCAATGCAGTCGCACTACCCAGCACCGCCGATGGAGTCAAACTTCAGATCAACTGAGATGAAGTCGAACTTGCTATCAATGCCAATGCAGTCGCACTACCCAGCACCGCCGATGGAGTCAAACTTCAGATCAACTGAGATGAAGTGGAACTTACCATCAATGCCAATGCAGTCGCACTACCTAGCACCGCCAATGGAGTCAAACTTCAGATCAACGGAAATGAAGTCGAACTTGCCATCAATGCCAATCAAGTCGCACTACGCAGAACCGCCATCATATATGCAGGTTAGTCTGACAAAGCTCTCTTCTGCACCAACTGCTCCGATGCAGCTTTTTTGTTTTAGTTTTTATTAATCTCAAAAAGTGAGAAGAAATGAAGTTAGAAAGTGTACTTTAAAAAATTTTGAAATTTTGAAAAACGACATACAGAAAAGCGGAATGGTTGAATGGAATCGTTTTTTCCTTCAAAAGCTTCTGATCTCCATGTCAAGAGAACAATGTGAATTCAAGCTCATGTGAATCAATTCAGAAGCCAACCACGTCATCCCAATTATCACCTTCACGTCGTCCACCACGAGAGTTGCCATTGCCACTACCGGAGAAAGCAAAAATGCGTATTAGAGACGGTTCAACGGACGGAAGCGGAGGAAAGTCGGGTTTGTCAGAGTTGTAATAACTATTTTATCAGTGTATCCAGGAAAATCTGACATTAGCAAAGAAGTCAAGACTGAGAAAAGAAGCAAGGAAAGGAAAACAAAAAATACTAAGGTGAGAATAATGAAAAAGTTATCAGTTCCTAATAAGTTTGCAAATCATGTGCAAAATCAATAAAAAGTTCCGAAACAGATATGAAACTGTGGCGATTTTGAGACGATTCCAATAACTTCATGACAACAAAACTTTTCGAACTTCTCTTCATGACAGTGAAGATGATAAGTGAAGATTTATGTGTACTTTTTAAGTAGTTTTTCTCTGTTTCTCAGAGCGTCCAGAGCTTCTTCTAGAACTAATTTCACCATGTTTTAGCACATGGACATGGCTTATATTCTTATGGAGGAGATCAGAAAAAACGGATACTGCCTCAAAGTCTCCAAAGCCATCACGCACTTGGAATCGACTGCAAGAAAGTGAGACTTTTATTTTTGAGAGAATAATAAACCATCTTTTTACAGGTACAATATAACCAAAAAGTTCTCATCGGAAACTGCGTATTTGAGAAATCTACGTCTTCTCGTTCCTGCTGTGCTGGACGACATGGAGTTCAAGACTGAAAACGGTATCGATTATGTCTACATCGACATTCCAACATCGTCGTCAGAAGAATCGTCCTCTGAATATGAATAAGAAGAAGTCAGGATGAGCACTATTCTTCCTTCACAACAAGTTGCAAATTGTTTTCCAGAAAATCGGTCTCTTTTTTTTATACGAGGTGAAACTGTTTTCTGGATGACCTTTGAAAAGTTTACCCCGTTTTCTTTTCAGAATACTTTCTGAATATTGCTATTATTCTTTCACGCAATCTGATCTTAATCATGATCTCTCTCACCGTTTTCGTCTCTTTTCATTTTACTTGATCATTTATCACATCAACTAGTACAATTATGTGAAGAGATGTGTTTTGTCTTCCCTATTCTTCTCTCGTATTCACCCTATTTATTATTTCTCCCACTGACCAAGTATCTTTCCTCGCTAGTATGAAGTATCTTTCCTGTATTTTTCCTCGCTAGTATTGTTTACAATAAATTTGTCAGGAATTCACTAGTCAATTGAGTTTGTTGTTATTTTTTTATTCTCAGGACTTTCTGATGATTTTTGTCGGGTCAGTGAAAACAGACGATGTCCTAATAATATAAAATTATTCCGATAAGTGGAAAAAATGGAAAATAATAGAAATAACATATACATATGTATAGTTAATGAAAAAGAAAGGGGTGTGAGAGGAATAACTTTGCCCAAATGACACTATAAAAAATGAAAGTAACTTAGCATAAAGGAGAAAAGTAATTCTTCATCACTAATTTCAGCTCACTCCGAATAATCATGAAATGAACGTAACCTATAGAAATGTGCTGTTCACTGCAAAAAAAATGTGAACAAAGAAACTACGCGCATTGAACAATTCGGAAAATGAACGAGCCGTCAGCCAAACTTTATTGTTTTTGCAGTTAAATTCAAATGGACGATGTTCTCACTGAATATCGTCTCATGAACGAAAATCACTAAGGAGTTCGTTCACGCTTTGCTTTCCGCGAGTGAATATTTGGTTTTTTCGAGTTGAATCCGTTTTCGGTGTCAAACAGAAATACAATTATTGTTGAACATGTGGAATTCTGATTATTTTCCTCAAGACCTCTGACTCAAATGGACTTTACTTCCAGATCTGATACCCTCACTGAATTTTCGTCCTGAACGCAGCAATGATCAAAAAGGTTAGTTAGACCGTTTTTATAGACTTATCCTACTTTTTCATTGAGAAAATGGATTTTCTTCATTTCCGAGAAGTTCTGCAGTATTTTTCAATTTTTATCATTTTTTTACTTGTTTGTTTAGCTTGATTCATGCTGGTACATCACAAATACGCCTACTTTGTCTTGAAATCGGTACTCAATACCGTATACGGAGAGATACAGTAGCGGTTAGAAGTATAAAAAGTTTTTGTTTCGGCCGTAATTTTGATCGAACTTGAGCGATCACTCTCAAATTTTCTTTGATGTTACTTCGAACAATTTGAGACGTTCTGAAATCAAGAAAATTTGAATTATCTCCGTTTGTTCTGAAAATTTTCACAAAATGTTCATATTTTTGAGAGGGAGAGTGAGAACGAGAGGGAGAGAGAGAGAGAGAGAGAGAGAGAGAGAGAGAGAGAGATAATTTTGGTTTGGTTCGCTTCTTTCTTTTTTGATTCCATCAGAGCACACGATCTCGAGATCGTTTTTCTGGCAGAGAGAGTATCTTAAGTATGATCGTCGACCGAAACGATGATCATTGTCACGATAGCAACAACGAGTGCCCGTTCGACTCTCCTGCGACCCTTTGGAGAACGGTTTGCTCTGTGCGTTCGAAATATTTTACTGAACGTCAGAAAACATCAGTCGGATTTTGTCGACCATTACGTTGCCTGAAAAGATGCAGCTACGTTACCAGAGATATTGAGATTGTTTGTGCAGAAAAACAACCGTGAGAAAAAACTGTATATCCACCCGCTCCGTCTGGCGTTGTAATCGTGTAGGTGCGCTGTGGATTCTATAGTTGTAGTTGTTTACATCGAAAATGTTCTGGCAACAGTTCTCACGAATGATCAAGGTACAGACTGAATGCAGACACAGCAGACTATCAGGTTGAAGGAAATTTCATCCGCTACTCACACGTGTCGCGGCTTTTTTCCAGTCATTTGAGAGACAATGTTGAGGATTCAAATTTTTGACATACGATAAATTCAGATTTTCAAACGGAAAATGAGATTTGATAATATCTCACAGTCAAACTTTTGATGATCTAGATTGACTTTGATAAACGAACCCGGATAAAACATGGATTAGATTTTACGTTTTTCAAATCTTCGACGTTTTTTTGAATGTCTGTCTTCTGTGTTTGTTTTTAATTGAGACATTGATCATGCGTGAGAACCTTTACAGTTGGTTTGTTGCCAGAACATCTTCGACGCAACGGCGTGTAGGCTCCGAAGTATCTCCCACACTATTTGCAGCGGCAGACGGAGCGGATGGCTATACAGTTTTTTCTCACGGTTGTTTTTGTGCACAAACAACCTCAGATTCTGAGGTAACGCCCATGAAGATATCTCAGTTGCATCAGCGGGCACCGTCATGTTCAACGAATCCCAGTTGATGCTCTCTGACGTTCAGTTATTGCTCCCAACGCACAGAGCAACACGTCCATCGAAGGTTTACAAGAGAGTCATGCGTGCTCTCGTTGTGGCTAACGTAACGATGGTCCTCGTCCTGGTCGTGCTTTCCGGAATCTTGGTGAGTTTTGACTTGTTTTGTCTAGTGGAGAACATAACATTATAGTTCTGGACGACCGGGAAACTCCCAGACTACGTGAAGGATGTTATTGAGACCATATCCCCTATTGAACTTGAGAGAGAAAGAGGTAAGACAGAACAAAAGTGTGAGGAAAAATATCATGAGGAAATTACAGGTTTCTTTTGCTCTGACGTTCAGAAGAAACTCCTCTCCCAATGCAAGAACGGCGATCTTCTGAGAATCATCGGGTGCAGCCAAGACAACGGATTCTTGCAATTCGAGTTCCAGTGCATGCTCGATGTACGTTCTGAAAAAAATTTTGGTTTCAAGTTGTGAGACTACTGATCCTTCACTGATCATTCCAATTCATTATGAATTTAGGTGGAATCTGTGGATGTCGATTCCGTAGACGTCGACTCCGTGGACATCGACTTTGTCCACGACATGTGTTCGTGCGGAACGAAGGATGTGGCTCTTCATTGATACTACTAAGTTGTATCTTCTGTTGAATAAATCTGTTGAAAAACATATATTTGTCAAGCAAAAGATAATTTGAAAAAAGGTTGAGTTCTGTAAGGTTAATTCAGTTACAGTAGTTTCTTCCAATGAACTTTCCTTTGCGTAGTTCCAATAGTGTGTTCAAAAATAGTGAGTACGATCATTTACATGGTCATAGCACTCTTAATTTTCAAATTAAAATTTTGAAAATTTACTATGTCATTGTAAATTCATTTTAGTTTACTGTAATCATAAACCGTCTGGACCAACTAGTCCCAGAGATATGGGTCGTGATCACGAAAAGTGGGCGGCGCAAATGGGGTGGTCCCCTTGTTCTATTATTAATATGATGAAATGATGTTTTTGAGTTGATTGCGCGTATTTTTCAAAAAAAAACTCGGCGTAATGTGTTCTGTGGGAGAAAATCAAAAGTAAATCGTTTTGAATATTGATGTTATCCAATATTTGTATATAACTTGCCTATTTTCTGGCGACGTCCTGGGACTAGTGAACAAGTAGCGTTACCTACATTGCCATAAGAAGACGGATCAGGCACTCTTGCATCCATCTTCCAGCTCGCCACGACGCTTAGTAGGAGAATATTCAATAAATATTGAACGAACTGACTATCAGAACTAGTGAAAATGTTGCATTTCCTGTTTAATCAATCACAACCTAACCAGGCGCCCAGGTCTCGTTCACAAAAGGTCCATTCAGTGTTTCATGTACCATTCCTCAGAAAAGCATATGATGGCACACTTGCCAATTTGCCCCTCCGTCTTATCAGTCGCAGTACCACAATCTACTACGATCAAGTATTTTATTTTTTTTCAAAGCCTGAATTTTAAAAAAATCATAATCGGATGGAATATAAAAACGTTTATAGTTTATGTGTTAAATTGTACACGTGAATTGCCACGTGATGTTATGTTACAAGATAATGCAAAAAGAGGAAGGATTTCAGAAATACTCGTAACTAGAACTACTAGTATTCTCAATTACATTGTTTATAGTTCGGACTCAACTGTTTATGTCGAGCATTTTTAGTTCTTAACCGAGTAGTTTGCATTTCACAGTCTCAGGTCGCATATTACATCTACAGGGAGTGACAGCTTGGTTCAGAAAGGGAAAGAAGTGTTCACAACTCGCCTCGTTCATGGAAAGGTTAAGAATACGGCGTGCAACTAAGTACAAGCGGGAAAACAATGATTTGTTTTTCGGCCAAAACCATTCAACTGGGTGATCTAGATGTGTTCTTCACTTTTTTCTCCTCTTGTTCTTCTCCAGCTCCGTTTTGTCGAAGTAAAGTTTTAACACTTTCCACGCGTCCTGTATGACATCATCCGCTTTTCTTTCTATCTGCAATGAAAACGCTGTGATACAGAAACAAAGAAAAACAAATTACCTGAGGAAAGTCTTTATTCAGACCGCCAAGGGATCTGAGCTGTGGCGTCAGCCGACAAGCTGCAAACAGTAGGGGTGATATTTTTTGTGGAATATCATAGCCTGGTACCCAAGCCGCCCGATCGCACGAATATCCTAAACAAGAAAGTTTAGAATGTCACAAACTCATAACTTACATGAGATTGATTGTCTATCATTTTCTCGAACGTGTCTTGTAATGCAAGTCGGGGATCACCTCGCAAATGAGCGTACTAGACTTCTGAAAAATAGAGATTAAATTTCAAAACAAAACTGTTTATCACCTCATACTTGTCTAATAGCTACTTCATTATATCGTTAATTTCTATGAGAGCTTTGATTGTTTGAACAGCTCTGTATACTGCTTTCGCGTTTGAGACGTGTTCAGTGCCGCGCTGTTTTTGACCACATAACGCAAACACTTCAGTTCTGATAACCACCGTGTCTTTACCGGTAAAGTTGGGAGTACAGCGTCAACAGGAAAACTCTGATCTTCGTTTTGGTTTGGAATAAATAAAATTACTCTCACCGATCGTTTGTCTCTTATCGTTTGGCAGATTTTTTTCATAGTTTCCACTAACGCCAAGTCGACGTCATCGAGGTTTTCAAACGTCTCCTCGTAGGGTTTTTCAAATGCTCTCGCAATTAGATGCAACAAGTGTGCATATTTGAATTCGGCGCTCTCAAATCTACTTGTTCACCAAATTTCAACTCAATGGGTCCATCAGGAGCCTAGCGCACTTTTTGGTCGATTTTGGTCGTTTCTCTCGTGAAACGTCTCTTATTCATTTCCGACAGCACAGTTCCACTTCAAAAAAAAACCAGATTTCCGAAATTCGTTTTTATTCAAACAATGATCATGTCAAAACTGGAATTCGTGACTTCGTTGATGGATAAATTTGCTAATTTTTTCTCCAAGGTTGATAGCGAACGGTTACTATAGGGGTATTTTGTATAATATATATTTTGAACAATGGAAGTTTGTTCTTGATTCAAACCATTTGCATCATTTTTGGCATATCAATTTTGAAAACCAATTTCATCTCAATCTGTTGTCTGGATCATTCAGTGAAAAATAAATATCCAAACTGTTGCGAGTGAACTACAGTAACTCGCATAATTAACTTTTGATCTACCTACTTTCCCATACTTGTTTGTTTCCCACGATCGCGGAGGCCACGCCCTCCGGATTCACTACTTAAGCTCTCGATTATCTTATACTTCGCTTCTGTATACTTCTACTAATAAACCATCATATTGGCCGGCGTACCACACAACCCTCGCGATACAACACAAACGAAGTGCCTTTTGTAATCATTGTAACACGTGAATGTCTGACCTATTCAGAGAAAAAGAAAGAGTTGGACTAGATCCATCAGACATCTAGAAGAGAGAAGAGACTAGAAAGAGGAGGGAAGAAAAGAGAGTGACTTGAAATTTTCAGAGCTGGCTTGAAATTTCCAGTTCTGGCTCGGAATTTCTAGATCTGGCTTGAAATATCTACATAGATCTGGTTCACCATTTTCAAAACCAAAAAGATGTTAAAATTGTTTCAATCTGTTCGAAACACAGTTTTATAACATAACCATCAACTAGATTTTTTAAGTTTCTCAAATGAAAAAAGCGAGAGCATGTAATCCATCATCTAAAATGACAAGACAGATCTAATTCACAAAAATCGAAACGTTGAGCGCTCAGTCGAAAATCAATTATTTCTCAAAACATTTTCATACACAGTACTTCCACAAGAGCAGGATTTGAAAACTAGAAGGCTTTGGGAGATTATAATCCAGATCTGGCTGTCAACGATTCCTTAGTTTCTAGGTCTAATTAGATTTTTTTCCTGAGACTAATCATAATTAGAAAAGATTGCTTTGATACTGAAAACAATCCCTGTTTTTTGCGAGAAAAAATCAGATCGGAAAAAAATTATGACAGTCTTAAAAATTTTCGATAACTAGAACCAGCGCTGGAACCAGTCAAAATTGAGGATAGTTTTGTTTTGTAATTTACCGGATTCATTAGTGAAAGAAAGAAAGAATGTGTTTTCAAACGCATATGTGCATATTTACAACGAACCACGTTTGTTCAATTATTTTCTTCGAAAAATTCAGCAGCTTGATCTAAATTTTCACCAATTCGTGATATTTCTGAAGATAAAAAAATCTTTACAACTTCTAATTACATATTCTTGTTCGTTGTAAAACGAAAACAGACACATCTAGCTCTTTTTTGACATCGAAACCAATTCAATTGAATAGATTTTGAATTGTGAAATATTTTTGATTTTGAGATTTTCCAGATATCTGAATTTTGAAGCGAGTTATGGAGCAAAACACAGTGGGGTTGAGCACATTGTGCAACAACACACTCTTCAGTACAGTAAGGTGAGCAGCTCTCTGAAGGTTAGTTCCCCATGATGGCTACAATATCACGTGCATGCCTGATGTAATGGTTAGAGCAGCAGACTCTCACTCGAGAGACCGGTGTTCAAATCCCGGCCGCAGCAGGGATTTTTGCATTTTCTTTCTAATCAGTAGCGTGACTCTTATGAGTATAAGTATTAGTTTCAAAGTAGTATGTTCGCCGGCCGCTTGGCCAAGTGGTTAAGCGGCCGGTGTAAGAGCCCCTGGGGTCAAAGTTCAATCCCCCAGGGAGGCCAGAAGGAGTCGACTTCGATGTGTGTGCATCGCAAAAGAAGGGAACTACGGTGTGAAGTGCCAGAGGAGGATGACGTAAAGAATCGAAAAAGAAGGGAACTACGTTGCGAAGTGCCAGAGGAGGACGACGTAAAGAATCGAAAAAGAAGGGAACTACGGTGTGAAATGCCAGAGGAGGATGACGTAAAGAAGAGGATGAAGTCTGTGTGACAAAAAAAATTTTTTATGTCTTTTAGTAATCACAATGGAAGTTTGTTCTTGATTCAAACCATTTGCATCATCTTTGGCATATCAATTTTTGAAAACCAATTTCATCTCAATCTGTTGTCTGGATCATTCAGTGAAAAATAAATATCCAAAAGAAGTGCCTTTTGCATATGTAATCATTGTAACACGTGAATGTCTGACCTACTCAGAGAAAAAGAAAGAGTTGGACTAGAACTTTGACTTGTTTTGGTCATGGGAGAAGGTGACTGATCCCTTCCTCTCTACAATCCACCCTCCTTCGCCGATATGGCAAAGAAAAACCTACCACCCGGAGCTACTCAACGCTCTAAACGCCCCCCATCATCGCCCCTCGCAACTGAGGCTAAGAGAATCGACTTCGACCAACCTCGTCGTATTTCTACTGACTATGTGACTATGGAGCTGAACCTGATGTCTGCCATCAAAGCTGCCGAAGAAGTTGCTGACCCGATAGTGATTGAAACTCTGAACCAGTTAAATGCCTTCGTGAGGGTTCTTGTCTCTGATATTAAGCTAGTCAGCGAGGAAAACCTCGCATCGCGTGCAGAACTGGTCAAGGCCAAATCACTCGATGTGCAAACAAGGTATGAAATCAAGAAAACGGTTGCAGAGCAGATCAAGAAATTTCCTAAGGAGGCTTCTCTTTGCAAGGAGTTAGTCGAAACAGCTGATCGCCCACGCTGCCTCGTATTTGAGGATTTCCCTCTGGAAGTATCTTCTAAATCTAAAAGCATTCCAGAATTAGATCTGCAGTCCGTCAGCTCCGTCTGCAAGATGCTGAAAGTCGACGTACTTCCAACAACAGCATTCAGAATGGGACCTGGAAGGCGAAACCGTCCACCCCTGCTCAAAGTAGTCTTCGCGAGGGAGAGTGAGAACGAGAGGGAGAGAGCGAGAGAGAGAGAGAGAGAGAGAGAGATAATTTTGGTTTGGTTTGCTTCCTTCTTTTTTGATTCCTTCAGAGCACACGATCTCGAGATCGTTCTTCTGGCAGAGAGAGTATCTTAAGTATGATCGTCGACCGAAACGATGATCATTGTCACGATAGCAACAACGAGTGCCCGTTCGACTCTCCTGCGACCCTTTGGAGAACGGTTTGCTCTGTGCGTTCGAAATATTTTACTGAACGTCAGAAAACATCAGTTGGATTTTGTCGACCATTACGTTGCCTGAAAAGAGGCAGCTACGTTACCAGAGATATTGAGATTGTTTGTGCAGAAAAACAACTGTGAGAAAAAACTGTATATCAACCCGCTCCGTCTGGCGTTGTAATCGTGTAGGTGCGCTGTGGATTCTATAGTTGTAGTTGTTTACATCGAAAATGTTCTGGCAACAGTTCTCACGAATGATCAAGGTACAGACTGAATGCAGACACAACAGACTATCAGGTTGAAGGAAAATTCATCCGCTACTCACACGTGTCGCGGCTTTTTTCCAGTCATTTGAGAGACAATGTTGAGGATTCAAGTTTTCGACATACGATAAATTCAGATTTTCAAACGGAAAATGAGATTTGAGAATATCTCACAGTTAAACTTTCGATGATCTAGATTGATTTTGATAAACGAACCCGGAGAAAACATGGATTAGATTTTACGTTTTTCAAATCCCCGACGTTTTTTTGAATGTACAGTACTGTTCATAATCTTTTGCGCATTTGACTTTTCGGTCATATTTCTTCTCAAACTTATTGATCCGATCTGAAACTCCCAGAGGTTAATTCTGATCATATCTCACTTTCGTGGTACAATTTTCATCATGATCCAACGAGAATGAACATATTTCTAAAATAAAAACGGAAAACATGAAAAATTGAAAAAAATGGAATTCTTGATTCCACAGCACATAACTCCCTAAAATCGGTGATAGATGTTTGAAAACTATTGAAAAATCTTTGAATAGGTTTTTACAACTCTCTTCGTTCCAGTTTCTGCTTGACATCTGTTCAGCTTAGAACCCAGGAGCTTGATAAAGACCATCACCTAGAAGATCTGCCGTGTTGTTAGAAAACGAGTGATCTGTACTTGATATCGTAGTTAAAACTTCCCACAACTAGCTTCACAGATTTTCACATTATTCAGGTGAGTTTTTTATATGTTTAAACTGTGATCTATGAATCATAGGATTCACAGAACATCGTCGAAACCTGGCACCCAGGTTGCGCACCCTGTGTTCGGCAGCGGTTTTCCCTGAAATTTCATATCGGAAGACAACATTCAAGAGATTTTGTTTGATTATATTCATTCGACATATTTTTTACGCATAATGATTTGCCATCAGCACATCGAAAAGTCTCAATAACAAAATATAACCATCCAAAGATAACTCATAGACCATATCATTGCCCTCTCTACGCTTTGTCGTTGGAAACAGATGCTTTTCACCGTATTCGGTTTCTTTTTTTCAATAGTTTTTTTATGAAAAACATTTTTCCATTTTGTTCACGTGATTCCAGAACTATAGACAGTCTGAAACCCATTCCAACATGTTCAGGTGACTGAAGAACTTCAACATTCAAGATGGTTACTCCTGTTTTATGGGAATCCGAGTCTTGAAATGTGCTTATGCACATGATTTGTAACAAAAAACATTCGAAAGTGACATTATCAAACAAAAACGTATGAATGTTGTCTTCCGATATGAAATTTCAGGGAAAACCGCCGCTGAACACAGGGTGCGCAACCTGGGTGCCAGGTTTCGACGATGTTCTGTGAATCCTATGATTCATAGATCACAGTTTAAACATTTAAAAGTACACCTGATTAATGTGAGAATCTGTGAAGCTAGTTGTGGGGAGTTTTAACTACGATATCAAGGACAGATCACTCGTTTTCTAACAACAAGGCAGATCTTCTAGGTGATGGTCTTTATCAAGCTCCTGGGTTCTAAGCTGAACAGATGTCGAGCAGAAACTGAAACGAAGAGAGTTGTAACAACCTATTCGCAGATTTTATACCAGTTTTCAAACATCTATCACCGATTTTAGGGAGTTATGTGCTGTGAAATCAAGAATTCCATTTTTTCAATTTTTCATGTTTTGCGTTTTTATCTCAGAAATATGTTCATTCTTGTTGGATCATGATGAAAATCGTACCACAAAAGTGTGATATGATCAGAAATAACCTCTGAGAGTTTCAGATCGGTTCAATAAGTTTGAGAAGAAATATGACCAAAAAGTCAAATGCGCAAAAGATTATGAACAGTACTGTATGTCTTCTGTGTTTGCGTTTAATTGAGACAATGATCATGCGTGAGAACCTCTACAGTGGGCTTGTTGCCAGAACATCTTCGACGCAACGGCGTGTAGGCTCCGAAGTATCTCTCACACTATTTGCAGCGGCAGACGGAGCGGATGGCTATACAGTTTTTTTCTCACGGTTGTTTTTGTGCACAAACAACCTCAGATTCTGAGGTAACGCCCATGAAGATATCTCAGTTGCATCAGCGGGCACCGTCATGTTCAACGAATCCCAGTTGATGCTCTCTGACGTTCAGTTATTGCTCCCAACGCACAGAGCAAACCGTCCATCGAAGGTTTACAAGAGAGTCAGGCGTGCTCTCGTTGTGGCTAACGTAACGATGGTCCTTATTCTGGTCGTGCTTTCCGGAATCTTGGTGAGTTTTGACTTGTTTTGTCTACTGAAGAACATAACATTATAGTTCTGGACGACCGGAAAACTCCCAGACTACGTGAAGGATGTCATTGAGACCATATCCCCTATTGAACTCGAGAGAGAAAGAGGTAAGACAAAACAAAAGTGTGAGGAAAAATATCATGAGGAAATTACAGGTTTCTTTTGCTCTGACGTTCAGAAAAAACTCCTCTCCCAATGCAAGAACGGCGATCTTCTGAGAATCATCGGGTGCAGCCAAGACAACGGATTCTTGCAATTCGAGTTCCAGTGCATGCTCGATGTACGTTCTGAAAAAAAATATTGGTTTCAAGTTGTGAGACTACTGATCCTTCACTGATCATTTCAATTCATTATGAATTTAGGTGAAATCTGTGGATGTCGATTCCGTAGACGTCGACTCCGTGGACATCGACTTTGTCCACAACATGTGTTCGTGCGGAACGAAGGATGTGGCTCTTCAATGATACTACTAAGTTGTATCTTCTGTTGAATAAATCTGTTGAAAAACATATATTTGTCAAGCAAAAGATAACTTGAAAAAAGGTTGAGTTCTGTAAGGTTAATTCAGTTACAGTAGTTTTTCCCAATGCACTTTCCTTTGCGTAGTTCCAATAGTGTGTTCAAAATAGTGAGTACGATCATTTGCATGGTCATAGCACTCTTAATTTTCAAATTGAAATTTTGAAAATTTAGTATGTTATTGTACATTTATTTTAGTTTACTGTAATCATAAACCGTCTGGACCAACTAGTCCCAGAGATATGGTTATGCAACAAAAATACATAGCCGTTGTGTGAGTGTTCAAAAATAATAGGAAAGATAATTTTCATTGGATTGTTTTGTCACAGAACTCGTGCAATGATCGGTTAATAGCTTCCGTGTTTCTTTTAATTGAAGAAACTCAACATTTTTAAGTTAGAAAAAGAGAAAAACTCGAAATATTTTTGAACATTAATAATTCATCTTCACTAAATTCGAGTTCTCAAAAAATTTTGGGATGAAAAGACGTTCAAAGAAAGTTATGAGTAAATGAACTCCAGAAAATGTCAATTTTGAAACTGAACTGTAAAATTCTGGGCGTACCAAATGAAACGAAACGGTCATTTTTAGATTTGCCACACTCTTAACTTAATTGATCTATCACACTAGCTTTTTTGTTTCAAAAAGTTTCCATTACCTACTACAACATGGAAAATGATCAATAATTTATTGAACTAGTCGATCCAAAGAGAAAACCTCGCATCGACGTTCGAGTGTGAAGTGCGGATGGGGAACTGGAAGGTTGAAGAAACACCAAAGGCGTATTGGTTCTAGTCTAGTGAAATATTCTTTAAAAAACATGAACGCAAGAGTATACTTTTATAAAAGAAAACAATATTTTGGACCACAAGTGTTTTCGCAAACATTCCAAAACCGATTTCTCGTCCCAGAAGTAAAAAATAATTGAAATATCAAAGAAAATATAGGTTTTCAACTGTTTTCTATTATAAAAGACCCATGCATATGAAACCCACGTTTCTAGCTCATAATTCTATAGCACGGTTGATACAGCAGTTTTTGACACCGGTTCTATCGTTTCCAGCGTTTTCAAATTTCTTAGAACTTCCTCCGACTTTACAATTTTGTGGGTTCTTGGTAGAATTTCCACTACGTAGTAAAACGATGGAAAAACTTTGAAAAAATATGATGCATCTTTTTTCAAACTACGTACGTTTTTGAGTTAATTGCGTGCATTTTTCAAACGAAACTCGGTGTACTGTCTATCTGAGAAAAAATCGAAAGTGTATCGTTTGGAATATTGATGTTATCCAATACTTGTATATAACTTGCATGTTTTCTGGCGACGTCCTGGGACTAGTGAACAAGTTGCTATACCTATACTGCCAAGAAAAGACGAGTTTGGCCATAAGGAGACAAATCAGGCGCTCTGGCATCCAGGACGCTCAGTAGGAGAATAATCAATAAATACTGAATGAACTGATTATCAGAAATAGTGAAAATGTTGCATTACCTGTTAAATCAACCACAACCTAACCAGGCGCCCAGGTCTCGTTCACAAAAGATCCATTCAGTGTTTCATGTACCATTCCTCAGAAAAGCATATGATGGCACACTTGCCAAGATTTTTAACGTCGATCAATCTAAATTTCACATTTTCTCGTTGTGTTGCATCCAACTTACTGCTTTCTGTTTGAAAAAATGTGTTCACAAATTGTGTTTTACAATATAAACAATTTGCCCCTCTTTCTTATCAGTCGCAGTACCACAACTCACTACGATCAATCTACAGGGTGCGGCAGAATTACCGCAACAGATTTTCTCGCTAATGACTTACGATTTCTGTGGGGAGAATTCTTGTTTTCTTTTCTGTTAATTATTCATTAAACCTTTCAAAATCTTCCCTCCAAATTTTACCGTCGAATCACCTCTTACTGTAAAATGGTAGCTGTATTACTATTGCAAGGTGAAAAAACACTTCAACTAAAAATTGCAGTGATGCATTTTTGAGAATAAAACTCTTCAAAATATCCAGTATTCTGATTTTTTGTACTCGAAGCACTGTAGAAATCTCGAATCACAGAATGATAGTGCTGGAACCGATTTTTAAGTTGATGAAATAGTTAAATTAAGAAAATATAGTGAGGGTACCAGATCAGCAAATATAGACCGTTTGAGCCTAAGGTCCCGAGGGGAATAGTCACAAAAGGTTAAAATGTGTAATTCCACATGTTCAATAAGATGTATTTTTGTTTGGAAGCAAAAACAAATTGAATTCAAAAAAAAAAATGAAAATTTGCTCAAGGAATGCGAAGCATTAACGCACTCCCATGCGCTCCCCGCTTTTAAAACGATATTTCGTAAGAAAATCATCCAACTTCCATGTAACTGCGTCAATAACTTCTAAACAACTCCGGCTTCACGAAAAGAAGTGAGAAATTGATTGTAACTTTGTATCAAGATTCTGAGACATTATCAGAAGAATGCTGTGACATAAGCGAATTTTTTCTTGTTTTCTTCATCTTTCGTGATGAATATGAGATGTAGTTCATTGTACAGGGTGCGCCATAAGTATTGGTCGATCACTTTGCGTGTAGTATGCTGCCACGTCACGCGTCAAAATTCAATTTTTAAAATTTTATTATTTTCGTATGACCTTTAGGTATATTCCCTCGAAATTTAGTATTCATATTTCCACTTTAACGGGAGAAGTGACACCATAACCATACCACCCTTCACTTTTCAAAAAGTCAAATGAGGGAGAGCACCTGCCGGAGACCGTTTAAGAGCTCGACGTTCCTCGATGTTTAGTCCGAGAAACATCGGAACTGTTTAAAACGCTTGATACATTTCGTGTGAAACCTATGAGTGGGTTTTCCGTCACAGTTCCAACTCCAGCCCTAGTGAAAGCTGTCAAGAAAATATCTTACGAAATGGGTACCGCATCCTGCAGAAGCTCGCTTTGCAGGACGGAAAGACCGGAAAAATGATGCAACGGATCGTTTTAGTGTAGCTAAATGTTAGCTTATGCCGTATTCAAAAAATCAACTCTCTAACAACGAAGAACAAGGAGCTGAAGCTGAACAAAGCGAATGCTTAACTTCGCAGCACAAGGGTTGGAACGAATTTTCCACCATGTTACCGGACCAGAATTTCTTTACTGCGAAAGCTAGAAAAGACAGGCAAAATAACAAAATCTCATCCTAAATTCTTCTACTACACATGCAAGTAGAAAAATTAACAAAAATACCTATCATCCAGCTTATATCAAGGTTTTTGTTGGAACCACTGCGGCTCTCGGGCAGCTGTTTCACGAATTTCAGCTTTCGGGTTTCAGCCCGACTCAAAAGTTAATATCTTTCTCGTTAACTACGAACTCAATGTTTCTTGCGGATCAACAAAATTGACGATAAATGTCTCGACTACAAAATACTCAAATTTGAAAATTCTGAAGGTGGACCTCCAGAAGTTATGAGCTGATTTTGACGACAACTACCTGCGTTCTGGCGACACCTCGTATCCGATGAGTTTTTACGCTGCCATCGGAGTCAGAAGCAGATGAATTGAAAGTCATAGAACAAATTTTGTTTCCATATTTTTGATAGTCATAATGTGAAAATTTGAAGACTTTTAATGAATTCTGCGCCACGTGGCAGCGGTTTTACAACCGACCAATACTTACGGCGCACCCTGTAGTTACTTTCACATGATAAGAAGAGGAACAACTGTCCCAAATCCACTTGATAAATTATACACCTATCGATCAGCATAAAGTGACAGCAGTTCGTCACCCAGAGATGGTGTAAAAATCAATTTTCTGAGTTTGAGTTAGTAACACAAAAAACTGTTTCGTGGTTTGATTTGAACTCAATCGATTACGACTCAAAGATATTTTAAACCCAGATAGTTTCTCTAAACATTGGAAAAAAAAAGCTCGCTGAAGAATGCTATTCAAAAAATCTGATCGTATTTTGCCAGCGATGACCTGCGTTCAACCGTCGACGTAACGCAACTAGTTCTAGGAGTTGTGGCACGATAATGCAGTGATTGATTTTTAAAGTGTTTATGAAAAAGTGTTCACATATTAATCATCTATCTTTGTGCCAAACTTGTGAGAAATTCGAAAAGTTCTCGGACGTTTATAGCATTTTGAGTGTGTCCTATTATTTCTGCCGCACCCTGTAGTTCCCACAATGCTTCGTCTTTTCCACTCATACAGATTCCACAAATGCAACTCATTTTTATTTTTATTCCTATCTGGTACGAAACCACCCAAGACCTAGTGTAAACTAGTCCTAATATATCCCTGGGAATCCTTCTCCAAGCGTACAGTAGGCAAAAGATTCCGACGACGTCGTCAATTACATCGTTGTCAACGACATCCATAGATATTTTTTCAAAGTTCGAATTGTAAAATCGTATGGAATATAAAAACGTGTATAGTTTATGTGTTACATTGTACAGGTGAATTGCCACGTGATGTTATGTTACAAGATAATGCAAAAAGAGGACAGGTTTCAGAAATACTTGTAACCAGAATTACTAGTATTCTCAATTACATTGTTTGTAGTTCGGACTCAACTGTTTATGATGAGTAACTCTAATTCTTCATCGACTGGTTGGTATTTCACAGTCTCGGGTCGCATATTACATCTACAGGGAGTGACAGCTTGGTTCAGAAGGGAAAAGGAGCGTTCACAACTCGCCTCGTTCGTGGAAAGGCTAAGAATACGGCGTGAAACTAAGTACAAGCGGGAAAACAATGATTTGTTTTTCGGCGAAAACCATTCAACTGGGTGATCTAGATGTGTTCTTCACTTTTTTCTCTTCTTGTTCTTCTCCAGCTCCGTAACACCTTCCACGCGTCCTGTATGACATCATCCGCTTTTCTTTCTATCTGCAATGAAAACGCTGTGATACAGAAACAACGAAAAACAAATTACCTGAGGAAAGTCTTTGTTCAGACCGCCAAGGAATCTGAGCTGTAGCGTCAGCCGACAAGCTGCAAACAGTAGGGGTGACATTTTTTGTGGAATGTCATAGCCTGGTACCCAAGCCGCCCGATTGCACGTATATCCTAAACAAGAAAGTTTATAATGTCACAAACTCAAAATTTACATGATTGATTGTCCATCATGTTCTCGAACGTGTCTTGTAATGCAAGGAAGTCGGAGATCACCTCGCAAATGAGCGTACTAGACTTCTGAAAAATAGAAATTAAATTTCAAAACAAAACTGTTTATCACCTCATACTTGTCTAATAGCTTCTTCAATATATCGTAAACTTCTATGAGAGCCTTGATTGTTTGAACAGCTCTGTATACTGCTTTTTCGACAGGGAAACTCTAAACTTCGTTTTGATTCGGAACAATTATTTTACTTTTACCGATCGTTTGTCTCTTATCGTGTTGCAGATTTTTCTTGCACATGAGATTACGGTCCCGATAGTTTCCACTGTCTCCAAGTCGACGTCATCGAGGTTTTCCAACGTCTCCTCGTAGGGTTTTTCCAATGCTTTTGCAATTAGATGCAATAAGTGTGCCGTGCATCGAGGATCTGAAATGGTTCATGAATTGAAATATAGAAACACAATCTTCGATAGGCAGAAAAAAAAACTTACAACCACTCATAACAGATTCCCCAAGCTTTTTCATAGCGCTGTCACCATCTGCCGAGAGGTACATATTCCTTACGTATTCTTCTTCTATTCAAAAAGTTTCGAAATCTTCACAAAGAATCGCAAAAGTCTGAAAATGAGTTAAATTTGAACAAACGTTCATTTTACCTCTTCCGCCGTCTTTTGATATGTGTTGCATGGTATGAAACCAACTGGGATGGCACACAATTTTCAGACGACATCTCCAAATTCGTTGCTTATTTCTTGACCTGAAGTTGATTATAGTTTGAACGACTGGAGAGACCGGGTCCTACCTTTGTTTGGAATAAATCTCTTACATGGGAAGTATATGAAAGCCCGGAGAATCTATGAGGTCTGAGTGGTCTCTTAGGTTTTCAAATATGGTGAAGACGATGGAACTGCTTTCAGAAGTTGCTTCACCGACCTCGTTTAGGAGTTATGACCAAAAATAGAACTCACGCGCAATTTTCAAAAAAAGGGGATCTGTGATGTTGTGTAGGTAAAACTGTTGAGATTTTGCATTTTATTGAATTTTAAAGATTCGTGATGCACGGAAAATTTAGTTTGCCTGAATTCTGAGGCTCGATTCAGAAGTTACATGCATCTGAAGTGGACGTAAAAAATCGTCCAACTTTCACCTTCTGTAACTCGACTCCTAGCAGATTTCCAGAGGCGAGACCTATTCCAAACGATTCAGAATGATTGAATCTATCCATTCCTACGTTTTCAGTCGATTCTGAGACAAAAATTTTTGAGTCCAAAATCGGAAAGAGTTACACAAGTGTTCATAATATTAGCCTTGATCACAAGTGATGAATCGTTGTAGTATTTCTCGGGCAAAAAACGTGTATCAAGTGAGAATCGAACTTTGCCGTGAAAAATGAAAGGCGTGAGCTTTGACCACTCTACCACGGAAGACACAAATTTTTCCGTCAACTCCATGTTCACTCATTCGCTCCTTTTCACGACAGAATTCTTCAACATTACAGATCCCACTTTTTTGAAAATTGCGTGTGAATTCTATTTTTGGTCATAACTCCTAAACGAGGTCGGTGAAGCAACTTCTGAGAGCAGTTCCATCGTCTTCACCATATTTGAAAACCTATGAGACTACTCAGACCTCATAGATTCTCCGGGCTTTCATATACTTCCCATGTTAGTATCGCGTCCGTAGTTACGGTCATGTGTTCCTTGATCGTTTTCCGAGACGGGATGTCGGATTCCTTTAGTTGTCTTTCTCATCTTTTCGACCTAAATGTATTGTTCGTAATCTTAGATATAATATACATACCATCTCACCACATCGACAAGAAGTTTCACGAATGCCGGGTTTTCGTCGATGTTAAATGAAGTTCCCAAAGAAATGTGAGCATCTGTGATTATATCCTTCATAGATCCGACGGGTTTCACTTGATTCGATGACGATTATGGAGCTGGACAACGTTTTGCATGTTGGCTGAAAATGACTAAATATTATTATTACAACAGAAGAACTCACGCTTCGTGACCTTGTTTAGAAGTTTACCGATTTGAACAATGTTTGCACTGCACAAATTTCGTACTGCACAGTTTCTCCGTTGAAACGTTCGGATCTCCTTCAGTCTGAAAGTGAATTATAAGCGCTGTGTTCCCAAAATTTCTTACCAGTTCGAGCTCATAGTCCAGATTTTTTCCAGCAACTACATTATCGATTTCTTGTAGTATGAGCCCCATCGTTTCGACTACTACTGCCATTTTTATTTTGACAGTTGCGGCGGAGTTGAGGTTGAAGCAACCGATGTCGATATGTCGAGTAGACCGTCAAATTCGTTGTCAGACATGATTTGACGTTATAATCCGATTGAGTTGTTGAGAACAATAACCCTATCCTTATGAGGACTTTGTGGACAGTTTTGACGAAATTGAGCGGATATAGTACATCATCTAGCAGCAAGGTGTAAGTGAATTCTTGCGCCGACCTGCCACAAGTTTCGCACTTCTAAATGTGTCATGTCAGGATACCAAATTTGCCAACCAGTTGGTTCAATTACCCAAGTTTGAAGGAAGCTTTCCTTATGGCACCAACATAAATTGACACCTATGTAAGCTGTTTAGGGGGTCGTGAATCACACCTAGTTAATTTTAGCGGTTGTAAGAGATGACAGATTGTAAAGCAATGCCTTTAGCACTTTTTAGAACACTACGTAACACCTGCGTTTTATGGGGGTCGTAAATCACACCAAGCCGACTTTAACATCTGTTAAAAGATCTAAAACCACACTAACATGTGACTTTGACGAGTATTGTTTTTGTGCATTTAAAACATAATATCATGGGTAAAATCCACATTTTAAGGAAACCACTAAATTTGTTCTGTTCTCAAAAAATTGAAAGTAACCGCACAACTATTGGCTGAGATATTACCAAAAAACCAAAAGTGGAAATCTTTATAATTGCCACTGTACATACATTTTTTGAATTGTTGAAGCTTTTAATTATTTCAAAAGAAAAAAATAGTTTTCGTTTACGCTCTGTTAAGTTCAACGGAAATTCAATTCAGCATTCGAACAAAATTTTTAAGCACTCAAATCCATAACTTCAGCTTTTTTTAAATCATGGACTAAAGAAAAAACAGAAATAAATTTCCATTCACACACATTTCAATCGATGAATTGAGCAACTTATCTTTGCGTCTCTCTTACATTTTCAATCTCTAATGTTCTTTGCATCTCTAACTTTTTTTACGACTCTTCAACACTTTCAGTCTCTATGTTCTTTGCATTTCTAACTTTTTTTTACGTCTCTTGTACACTTTCAATCTCTATGTTCTTTGCATCTCTACATAGTCTCTCGGTCAATTCACAATGCAGCGCGTTTGCAATGTCGCATTTATCCTAATTCTCTCAGGCAAAAATTTTAATCAGAAAACGATTGAAAACTATCAATTATGGCTGGATAGGAAGCTTTGTAAAAATGAAGAATACAACAAAGTTTAAGCTACATTGGAGTGAACTAATATATTTATTTCCGACAGCACAGTTCCACTTCAAAAAAATCCCAGATTTCCGAAATTCGTTTTTATTCAAACAATGATCATGTCAAAACTGGAATTTGTGACTTCGTTGATGGATAAATTTGCTAATTTTTTCTCCAAGGTTGATAGCGAACGGTTACTATAGGGGTATTTTGTATAATATATATTTTGAACAACGGAAGTTTGTTCTTGATTCAAACCATTTGCATCATTTTTGGCATATCAATTTTTGAAAACCAATTTCATCTTAATCTGTTGTCTGGATCATTCAGTGAAAAATAAATATCCAAACTGTTGCGAGTGAACTACAGTAACTCGCATAATTAACTTTTGATCTACCTACTTTCCCATACTTGTTTGTTTCCCACGATCGCGGAGGCCACGCCCTCCGGATTCACTACTTAAGCTCTCGATTATCTTATACTTCGCTTCTGTATACTTCTACTAATAAACCATCATATTGGCCGGCGTACCACACAACCCTCGCGATACAACAGTAGCGATCAGGATTGAAGACAGGACAACGAAGGGAAGCAGTGGACCGGTCAATCAGAAGTAAGGGAGCGTCTTGGCGTGAACAGACTAGAAGTATCCCGCACAGAAGACCTGGAGTTTTTGGCTACAACTCCAGTGATTCTTCACAGTATGTCCTTCATGGGTCCAGAAGGCAGTCATCAGGCTACGATGATACGTGAACCGCATCCCAAGCAGTGCAGCAGTTCCAGCCGCCATCTGCAGTCACGAAGATCCCACATCTTCATCCGGGTCAGAATCAACGGAACCGTTGTCTTCCTCGTGCATGAATACACGGATTCTGACGCCTCACCCTCCAGACAGTACGACCTGGAGGAAGCTGACGAGCACGCCGCACAACACCTGGAAGAGACAAGCAGGCTTCTATCGACAGAAGGACTCAGCGTTCCAGTGGGTCGACTTCATGAGCAGCAAGTCACCCGTCGTCTCGTCCGGATCAGCAGCAGGCATAGTCGCCTATTGTTAGGGACTAGTGGTGTATGAAATCAGGAGAGTATAAGGATTTATTGATTATATGTGAAGTCTTGGAGAGCTGTGTAGTTGAAGATGCCGTTGACCCGGGACCGCGGGGAGTTGTAGAACTGATTATATTCAGGCGGCATTTTGACCTGTCACCTTCACGTCACGTCACTTCATTATTATAATACTGTTGTATATTATAAAGTGGCGTGTTGGCCACTACAGTGTCCGCCTCACACGTCAGCATCGCTCACGCACGATCTACGTAGAAGGACCAGCACGGAGTCGTCAAGCATCCCGCAGCCGCGGATCTTACGACTTCACGTGGACAGAAGAAGATGCTGCGAGTGAACTACAGACTCTCGCATAATTAACTTTTGATCTACCTACTTTCCCATACTTGTTTGTTTCCCACGATCGCGGAGGCCACGCCCTTCGGATTCACTACTTAAGCTCTCGATTATCTTATACTTCGCTTCTGTATACTTCTACTAATAAACCATCATATTGGCCGGCGTACCACACAACCCTCGCGATACAACACAAACGAAGTGCCTTTTGTAATCATTGTAACACGTGAATGTCTGACCTATTCAGAGAAAAAGAAAGAGTTGGACTAGATCCATCATAAATCAGGCTGTACATCTAGAAGAGAAGAGACTAGAAAGAGAAGGGAAGAAAAGAGAGTGACTTGAAATTTTCAGAGCTGGCTTGAAATTTCCAGTTCTGGCTCGGAATTTCTAGATCTGGCTTGAAATATCTACATAGATCTGGTTCACCATTTTCAAAACCAAAAAGATGTTAAAATTGTTTCAATCTGTTCGAAACACAGTTTTATAACATAACCATCAACTAGATTTTTTAAGTTGCTCAAATGAAAAAAGCGAGAGCATGTAATCCATCATCTAAAATGACAAGACAGATCTAATTCACAAAAAATCGAAACGTTGAGTGCTCAGTCGAAAATCAATTATTTCTCAAAATATTTTTATACACAGTACTTCCACAAGAGCAGGATTTAAAAACTAGAAGACTTTGGGAGATTATAATCCAGATCTGGCTGTCAACGATTCCTTAGTTTCTAGGTCTAATTAGATTTTTTTCCTGAGACTAATCATAATTAGAAAAGATCGCTTTGATACTGAAAACAATCCCTGTTTTTTTGCGAGAAAAAAGCAGTTCGGAAAAAAATTATGACAGTCTTAAAAATTTTCGATAGCTAGAACCAGCGCTGGAACCAGTCAAAATTGAGGATAGTTTTGTTTTGTAATTTACCAGATTTATTAGTGAAAAAAAGAAAGAATGTGGTTTCAAACGCATATGCGCATATTTACAACGAACCACGTTTGTTCAATTATTTTCTTCGAAAAATTCAGCAGCTTGATCTAAATTTTCACCAATTCGTGATATTTCTGAAGATAAAAAAATCTTTACAACTTCTAATTACATATTCTTGTTCGTTGTAAAACGAAAACAGACACATCTAGCTCTTTTTTTACATCGAAACCAATTCAATTGAATAGATTTTGAATTGTGAAATATTTTTGATTTTGAGATTTTCCAGATATCTAAATTTTGAAGCGAGTTATGGAGCAAAACACAGTGGGGTTGAGCACATTGTGCAACAACACACTCTTCAGTACAGTAAGGTGAACAGCTCTCTGAAGGTTAGTTCCCCATGATGGCTACAATATCAAGTGCATGCCTGATGTAATGGTTAGAGCAGCAGACTCTCAATCGAGAGACCGGTGTTCAAATCCCGGCCACAGCAGGGATTTTTGCATTTTCTTTCTAATCAGTAGCGTGACTCTCATGAGTATAAGTATAAGTTTCAAAGTAGTATGTTCGCCGGTCGCTTGGCCAAGTGGTTAAGCGGCCGGTGTTAGAGCCCCTGGGGTCAAAGTTCAATCCCCCCGGGAGGCCAGAAGGAGTCGACTTCGATGTGTGTGCATCGCAGAAGAAGGGAACTTCGGTGTGAAGTGCCAGAGGAGGATGACGTAAAGAATCGCAAAAGAACGGAACTACGGTGTGAAGTGCCAGAGGAGGATGACGTAAAGAATCGCAAAAGAACGGAACTACGGTGTGAAATGCCAGAGGAGGATGACGTAAAGAAGAGGATGAAGTCTGTGTGACAAAAAAAAATTTTTATGTCTTTTAGTAATCACAATGGAAGTTTGTTCTTGATTCAAACCATTTGCATCATCTTTGGCATATCAATTTTTGAAAACCAATTTCATCTCAATCTGTTGTCTGGATCATTCAGTGAAAAATAAATATCCAAACGAAGTGCCTTTTGCATATGTAATCACTGTAACACGTGAATGTCTGACCTTGTCAGAGAAAAAGAAAGAGTTGGACTAAATCCATCAGAAATCAGGCTGTACATCTAGAAGAGAAGAGACTAGAAAGAGGAGGGAAGAAAAGAGAGTGACTTGAAATTTTCAGAGCTGGCTTGAAATTTCCAGTTCTGGCTCGGAATTTCTAGATCTGGCTTGAAATATCTACATAGATCTGGTTCACCATTTTCAAAACCAAAAAGGTGTTAAAATTGTTTCAATCTGTTCGAAACACAGTTTTATAACATAATCATCAACTAGATTTTTTAAATCATCAACTATATTCATGTATGAACATTTTATTTAAAAATCAACGATGAACAAACATCTGAAGAACGACAATTCTTTAAAAAAATGAATTCAAACACGTTATCCACTCTAGTATAAATACGATATCTGATCCCAAACGGCGAACGCAGTCTGTTCTCAGTTGTATGACGTTCTTACCAGCGGCAGTTACCAACACTTGTAGGAAATACCAGAAAACATAACTGGGTAGCCGTACTGCCGGAGCTCGGTTGTGGGTTGTCCCGTAAATGTCTCAAGATGAGGTAGGAATGTATGCTGAAAGATGGTTTTATCAAACGGTTTGACCCCGACGCCTATTCAAGTATCCATAAACACAAAAGTGAAAAAACTACATGATTTACCTGTGTTAGTCTTGAGGTTACTGATCACAGAACCTATTTTCAACATTCTGTTCTGGAACTGAAGACGGGATGGTGAATTGAGTGATGTCTTAAAATATGAAATTTAGATCATGAGTAATACAGTCAAAACTAAGACTCACGAGGGAATGCCACCAAGGGGCCACGAATCTATACAATCTGACTGGTCTCATAGGTTTTCGAATATGGTGAAAATGATAGGACCGGTCTCAAAAGTTGCTTCATCGACCTGGTTTTTGAGTTACGGTCGATGTCATTTTTACATGTAAATTTGCAAGAAATCGCGTACACCCTCGTTTCTGCCCATCAACGCAAGGTTGTTTCAAAATTTTCGTGTTGCGTCGCCTAGTGGTTAAGATCTAGGACTCACGCTATTGCTTTTGCGGGTTCGATTCCCATCAAGTACCATTTCGTTTTGCTTTTCCATTAGAGTTGTCATCTTTCCTATGTTTTCATCTTTCTAACCTGATATGTTACCTAGTGTAAAGAGAGAGAGAGGGGAGTGAGAGAGAGTTGTAAATTTTCAAAAAAGAGGTTCTAAAGTTGTCCTCATTGATTCTATGGTTTTTGATTCATTGCAGTTAGTTTAAAATCTGTGGATCAGTTATAAACTACCAGCAGATATTCCTCGCTACGCTTGGGCTGCTGGAGTTATTTCGCTAACTCTACAAAACGTTTTTTTTTTCAAAATAAACTTACCATTCATCCATCCCTATCTCTCTCTCTCTCTCTCTCACTCTCTCTCTCTCTCTCTCTCTCTCTCTCTCTCTCTCTCTCTCTCTCTCTCTCCCACTCTCACTCCCCTCTCACTCCCCCCTCTCTCTCACTCTCTCTCTCTCTCTCTCTCTCTCTCTCTCTCTCTCTCTCTCTCTCTCTCTCTCTCTCTCTCTCTCTTTCTCTCTCTCTCTCTCTCTCTCTCTCTCTTTCTCTCTCTCTCCCACTCTCACTCCTCTCTCTCTCTCTCTCTCTCTCTCTCTCTCTCTCTCTCTCTCTCTCTCTCTTTACACTGAGTAACATATCAGGTTAGAAAGATGAAAACATAGGAAAGATGACAACTCTAATGGAAAAGCAAAACGAAATGGTACTTGATGGGAATCGAAACCGCAAAAGCAATAGCGTGAGTCCTAGATCTTAACCACTAGGCGACGCAACACGAAAATTTTGAAACAACCTTGCGTTGATGGGCAGAAACGAGGGTGTACGCGTTTCTTACAAATTTACATGTAAAAATGACATCGACCGTAACTCAAAAACCAGGTCGATGAAGCAACTTTTGAGACCGGTCCTATCATTTTCACCATATTCGAAAACCTATGAGACCAGTCAGATTGTATAGATTCGTGGCCCCTTGGTGGCATTCCCTCGTCAGTGATATTGTTCAAAATATGACAAATTACGAGTTTTGAGTTTGTTATTTACTACTTTGTGAGAACAGAAGATAATGAATAAAATGTTTCAAAAATTCAATTTACAACATTAGGATTTTTGAATTCCCGTTTGACGAAAACTCAGCCGCGGAACGAGACATAATTCACAGAACGCAATAATGCCAAAGCAATTCCGAGAAGTTTTGCAAATGGATAAAGAGAAAATGATGGTCAAGTTTGTGCCAATGGGGTTTTTGAACTGATAACCCACTGACTCCGGACTTTCGAGTGGTTGTGTTGCAAAAACTTTCATATACTAGTGTGAAAGCCAGTTGCCGACTTCTAGCGGGTTTCGCCGATCTTACGTGAAACTCGGTTCAGAGTAGTTTTCATCAAAAATTTATTCGGAAATTTTTCTACATGTGCTAGTCAGATAACTATTGAAAAGGAAAAAGGGGAACATTGAATCGGACTAGAGAAGAGAACAATTTTATTATCATACTGGCTTTCCCACCAAAATATTACCTCAGAGTTAAAGCCTACCACTTTTTATTTTAGAGCTCCACGTTGTACTTGGACAATGGTTCGAACACAACAGAATTAAATATGTTCACAGTTGTAGCACAGCTTATTCATACATTGGTCACAGATTTGACACACTTTTATAGCAGTCAACAGAGTTTGATCACGGCCAGAGCACAAGAGAATCACAGCCAAGACAGATTATCGAACACAGTCAAAAATGATAATCATTCAATTTCAAATATTGTGAAATTACAATATTTATTCAGGTTTATTTAGTTATTTCGTTGTTTCCACATTCTCCATATTCGGTTCTCAGCCATTAGACTTCTTCTCCTTTTCGAGCTGCATTTTCACTGAATTTATATTTGGTTATTGCTTGTCAGATAACTAACCAGTTCTCGAACATGTTTTCTATGGAACTAACATTGTTCGCTGCAGATTTTGCTAATTGGATAATGGCTCTTCAGAAGTGCTACCCTTGGCATTGAGAAACTATTTTCCACGGGACAGCAGTTGTACATCAGAGAAGTGATTGTTAACCTGAATTTTTTCGTTTTTTATTGGTAAAGGCTGTTCGGTTTTTGATTTCAAAACTTTTCCGTTTTCTTACACAAGAGTTATGGTCGAAGATAGGATTGTCTTGTCTAATCAAATAAACGAAGTTTAGATTAAAATATTACATTGAAATGGTTGTCACTGAAAATCACTATTCGATCCACACATATGCATCAGACTAAAAGTCAATTGTCAATCTCAAAAAGTATATTTGTTCAACTAAAAGTCGTTTTGAATTTTAAGTTTTTTTGTCATCACACCGGAATCATGCTGCAAAATTTAGTTATATCTTGTGTTTTGTAATAAAAAACTAAAACAAGGATTGAATAAAATATTACCATGATATCATTAAAATTGATCATTCCATCCCTATTTAGAATTCTCAAACTAATTTGCTTCTTTGTCCGCATTCGAATGATGAAAACCAAGAATATTGTGCTTCTGAAAGAAAAAAGTGACTTATGGTGAACAATTACCTCTCGGACCCGTCAGATAAATTTCAATTGCCGTTCTGAACATGTTAATAACCATATAATGTTTGAAGAAACTCACCTTAATCATACTATTCTTGTTACAACAATTTATCGATGTTCCTTGTTGTTGACATTCGAACAGATGTTCTTTGAAGAACCTAAATTTTTCGATGTTCAGTTATTTTTTTCTTTATCGTGCACAATGAAGAAGTGAACAACAGAAAATCGATCAAGAGCAAAAACAACATAAGAATAAAAAGAGGAGTGAACTACATTTTTTTTTTTAATTGTTGAAGCTTCTATTCTTTTCAAAAGAAAAAAAAACTTAGTCTCTGTTTATGCACTGTTAAGGCCAACGGAAAATCAATTCAGCGTTCGAACAGAATTCGTAAGCACTCAAATCCATAGCTTTAGTTTCTTTTCATGGACTGAAAGAAAAAACAGAAATAAAACTCCATTCACACCTATTTCAATCGATGGATTGAACAACTTATCTTTGCGTCTCTCTTACATTTTTTATCTCTAATGTTCTTTGCATCTCTGACTTTTTTACGTCTCTTCTATACTTTCCATCTCTATGTTCTTTGCATCTCTACATAGTCTCTCGGTCAATTCACAATGCAGCGCGTTTGCATTGTCGCATTTTTTCTAATTCTCTCAGGCAAAAATTTTAATCAAAAAAAATAACGAAAACTATCAATTGTGACTGGATTGGAAGCTTCGAGAAAAATCAAGAATGCGAGGGAGTTCAAGATACATTGGAGTGAACGTATTTATTCATGTTCTGAAAGCACAGTTCCACTTCAAAAAAAAATTTTCAGCATTCCGGAATTTGTTTTTCTTCAAACAATGATCATGTCAAAATTGAAATTCGTGAGATTTTTCATGGATAACTTTGCTCATTTTTTCAGGTTGATAGCAAACCATTCACATAGGGATATCATGTACAACACGTAGCTATGTTCAACATAAAAAAATTATATATCATATTAATAATAGAACAAGGGGACCGCCCCCTTTTTCGTGAGGCCGGTTTTTTGGGTGATCCATTTATGTGTCGATTTACGGGAAGGGGGGAGGAGGGAAGAGGAAGGGTTGTGCAAAAATGGCGGGGTAGTTGACGGGATTTGAACACGCGTTAAGCGACTACAAATCAGACGCTCTAACCACTCGGCCATCGCTGCACTCAGGAAAGTAAAAGTAAATTAGATTCAGAAAAAAGTAAATTAGATTCACAAAAAAGTAAATTAGAATTGGCAGGATCTAATTTACTTTTTTGTGAATCTAATTTACTTTTTTATGAATCTAATTTACTTTTTTATAAATTTAATTTACTTTTTTATAAATTCTAATTCACCTTCTTACATGCAAAAAATCGCTCTGAAAGCCAATTTTAACACCATACTCGTATAATATCAATATTAAACATTCATCTACAGTAAAAGAACAATATTGACACAACGAATAGAAATTTTCAGAGAGGTTATAGCAGTAATCCAGTTCTTGGATCTGATTCTTCTGTTCTCGTCATCTGGAATGATGATATTTAGATCCACTAAACTTCGTTTTACTCACCCTAACTTTTTTTCCGCTTCAATCAGAGATCGGGACATGGCATCACACAGTTTCTTCTCTAACGTGTTTGTTCCATTGCATAGCAGAACTTGAATGTTGACTCTGAAATTGATTTTTAAAATAAGCTATTGTCTTGGCGAGCAGTGTCATACAGAGTGCAGAGTTGAACAGACTTTTTCTCCGGATTGAGAAAAAATTCGAGACAAAGTTGTGCTTCAGAGCCCCTTTACTATTGAAAAATCAAAGTTTTCGGAACTCCGCTGTCTGCGTGACCTGCGGATTCATTTAAAATTTTCGCAGTACGTGATGTATCAGTATACATAACACGTTAATTTTAAAAGCGAAAAATCCATTGAACACCAAGAGCGCAACTGACTGCAATTTTTTTCTAAACCATGGAAATTTTAATTCACTGCTAAAAAATCGAGAAAATGACTGCTCTCGCGGAAAGCGTCAAATTTTTAATTTTATGTGAGTACTGAATCTTTTTTACAGGTATTCAGATCATGATCGGACGATCACGATTGTAGACGTAGTTCACATTAAAGCATTTCGAGAAATTCATTTTTCTTTCAAAAAAGAAAAACACTCACTTGTCTCCTATCTTCGAATCTGGTAATCGCCAGCTGTCTACTCCTTTCTCGATGGGTCTCTGCGCAGACTGTAAAAATATAATCTTCATCTAGATTCAAGAATCGAAACTAACCTTTCCAGTGGTCACAAGTCCTTTGTTTTGATTCGTTCTGCATTCTGAATAATCTTTATGAATTCGAGTTTAATGAACAAACAAAATGAAACTGAGGAAGGATTGACAGACTTAATGCGAAAAAGTGTACTGAATCGTTTCTATCAAGAATCATTTCCTTAAGGAAAACTTACAAGGTGAAAAATTTTTTGTGATGATCAAGTTTAAACTTTGATCAAATCTTAGCATTGTACCTAACTAGTGCTTTGAACCTTACCTAAGCCTAAAATTTGAGGTGTCGACAAAGATAAATGAAAAAATGATTCTTGATAGAAACGATTCAGTACACTTTTTCGTATTAAATGGATTGACAGGTATAACTACTTTGATAAGTCGCGAGGTCTGAATTTCCTTATAGAACTGTACGTCGGAGACGGCATAATCTGCCAACCCTCATGCCCGTGTCATGAATTATTCTCAATTTGCAACCTACAACCAAAAGTAATTTCCTTTTAAAATAATAAGCTTAGGATAGGTTGGGAGAACAACTTTTGTAAAGAATCAAGTCTTGGATACCGAAATCAGGCAAATATGGTGCCGTGAGGGTTGGCAGATTATGCTGTCTGCGGCGGGTCTGAAAAAAGCAACAAACAATTCAAAATTTACTCGCATATGCAATGACACATATAATTTGAATGTTCCTATGTGATTTTATTCAATTTGTAACAGAAGTATGACAATGAATAGAAGAGTTCCCCGTGTTTGAATCGATTTCAATCTACAAATCCTAAAAACACAATATAAAAGCTTCTACTCTTGTTTTGGAACATTACATACACGTATCTAGAAAGAAAATATTCTAACATAGATCTCAGTAAATTTTCAGATGAATACGATAAGAAAGGTGTAACAAAACGCAGAAAAAATAATTCGAAAAACGTTTTAAAAAAAAGTAAAAGTGCGATGTTTCACTTGACACGCGCATGACAAACTTATTTTATTCACTGCGTTTCACAAAACGAATTATTTTCTTCCTCGTTGTTACAACTACAGTCCATCTGTCCCCCAGTGACATGCTAGCACATTTTTATGAAAGACCTTGTAATATTCATACAAGACCTTGGAAATGCTCATATGAGAGCTGATAAAGTTCATACAACACCTGGTAATGTTAACATGGTGAATATTCGTTTTTCCACAATTTCTGAAAATTGTGGGAACTTCCAGCACAAAGGTTGGTAAGCAGCTCAAACCATACATTTCTTGTGAATTTCAGCCCGG
The DNA here is from genome assembly GCA_963978915.1 of Caenorhabditis parvicauda. NCBI lineage: Eukaryota > Metazoa > Nematoda > Chromadorea > Rhabditida > Rhabditidae > Caenorhabditis > Caenorhabditis parvicauda. Next base: position 15,290,763 of record OZ022249.1, on the reverse strand, counting down.
ACGATTGATGGGCTCTAGAGTTATGCTTGCTCGCTGAAATTGAGGTGTTAAAAAATAACGTCAAATTTTGCATTTTTTGTCTGTAACTGACACATCCATAGCGGAACAGTGAAATATTGAGCATTTTATAATTGAAAATATGCAGATGAATCTCAAAAAAGCGAAAATTTTTTTAAAAAAATTGAAAAAAGAAAAGTGAAAATAAAAAAATTTTTATAGATCTCACTACATTAGACTGAACAGATCAACCAGAAACTGTGATTTTCTTAGCTTTTCCCACTGCCTCGCCAGTCTGCAACATGTTCTTGGCGTCATCGTCAAGCTCAGAAGTGAAATTTCCTCAAGTACGGCACTCAAAAAACAAAAACAGATTCTTTGAAAAGGTATCATTCTATTTCGACATTTCGTAGATCCTCTAGACAATTTATATGGGCAGTCTCATGTGACACTGTTGGAAATGGCTTGTAAGATTCCACTGATAGCGCCCTCTCCCTTATTCTTATTACAGCTCGTTCTTCCGGTTTTTAAAATTTAACTGAATTGAGTTTTTTAGTTTCACATCATGCCTTCTCTACTTCTGAGTACCGTACTTAATGAAATTTTACTTCTAAGCTTGACGAAGAGGTCAAGAACATGTTGCAGGCTGGCGAGGCAGTGGGAGAAGCTAAGAAAACCACAGTTTTGGGTTGATCTGTTCAGTCTTATGTGGTTAGATCTATGAAAAAATGACAACCTCATGCTGACAAAGCCTAAAAGCAATCGGAAAAGCTTCATTGGCCTGTTCTAACAAAAATAGAACTTTCTGCTCTCCGGTCTCCTCACTTCTTAAAAAACTATGCCTGACCAGAATTTTCAATTTTTTGTGATTTATCTGAATATTTTCAATTATAAAATGCTTAAAATTTCACTGTTCCGCTCCGGATGTGTCGATTACATACAAAAAATGAAAACTTGACGTTATTTTTTAACACCTCAATTTCAGCGAGGAAGCATAACTCTAGAGCCCATCAATCGTCTGGGCTGAAATTCACAAGAAATGTATGGTTTGAGCTGCTTACCAACTTTTGTGCTGGAAGTTCCCACAGTTTTCAGAAATTGTGGAAAAATGAACCGTAATCAGAACTTGTCGTTTTTTTCTTAACACAGTGTATAAAAAGTACATTAGATCAAATTAGATCTAATTTACTCTTTCGACTTTCCGGAGGTCTATAACTTCTGATGTAGTGAAAATTTTTGAATTCTGTGAAAACTGTGTCCTTATAATTTCTTACTCTATCATAAAAAGTACTTTTAGTGACGCTCCGGTGAAATCACTCTAGATCTAATTTACTTTTTTTGTAAATTAGATCAAATTAGATCTAATTTACTTTTTCAAATCTTCAAAAGTGTATAACTTCTGAAAAAATAAAATTTTTTGAATTTTGAGAAAAACGTATTCTTATAATTCTCTACTCTATCATAAAATGTACTTTTGATGACGCTACGGTGAAATCACTCTAGATCTAATTTACTATTTTTGAGTAAATTAGATGAAATTAGATCTAATTTACTCATCTTTCAGGTTTTTTGAGCATAACTTCTGAAGGAATGAAAATTTTTGATTTTTGATAAAAACGTATTCTTACAATTCTCTACTCTATCATAAAATGTACTTTTGGTTACGCTACGGTGAAATCACTCTAGATCTAATTTACTATTTTGTGAATCTAATTTACTTTTGCTTTCCTGAGCAGGTTTCCGATTTGTGCTATTCGCGTGACCACTGGGGACCCTCGCAGGTTGTTGCATTAGTTCTAGCCACACTTGCATTAGTGTTCGTCGTGTTTGGATTGTACAGGGAGTGTGAAAGCGAGCAGCGAGGAGGAAGGGATTGAGAGAGAGAGATAGTTAGATATAAAGAGAGAGAAAGAGAGATGGGGAGAGAGAAAGAAAGAGTGAGAAAGTGTGAGAGTGAGAGAGAGAGAAGGAGAGAGAGAGAAAGAGTGAGAAAGAAAGAGACAGAGAGATAGAGAGAGAGTGAGAGAAGGAGAAAGAGACAAAGAGAGAATGAGGGAGACAGAAAGAGTGAGAGAGACAGAAAGAGAGTGAGTGAGAGAGAGAGACAGAGACAGAGAGAGAGAGACAAAGAGAGAGAGACAGAGAGAAGGAGAAAGAGACATAGAGAGTGTGGGAGACAGAAAGAGTTGGAGAGACAGAAAGAGTGAGAGAGAGAGAGAGAGAAAGAAAGAGAGAGAGAGAGAGAGAGAGAGAGAGAGAGAGAGAGAGAGAGAGAGAGAGAGAGAGAGAGAGGGAGACAGAAATAGTGTGGGAGACAGAAAGTGTTGGAGAGACAGAAAGAGTGAGAGAGAGAGAGAAAGAGAAAGAGAGAGAGAGAGAGAGAGAGAGAGAGAGAGAGAGAGAGAGAGAGGGAGAGAGAGAGAGAGAGAGAAAGAGAGAGAGAGAGAGAGAGAGAGAGAGAGAGAGAGAGAGAGAGAGAAGAGAGAGAGAGAGAGAGAGAGAGAGAGGGAGAGAGAAAGAGAGAGAGAGAGAGAGAGAGAGAGAGAGAGAGAGAGAGAGAGAGAGAGAGGAGGGGAAAGTGACAGATACACAGAGACAGAGAGAGAGAAGGAGAGAGAGTGAGGGAGACAGAAAGAGTGAGAAAGAGTGTGTGTGTGTGAGAGAGAGAGAGAGAGAGAGAAAAAGAGAGGGAGGGAGAGAAAGAGAGGTGGAGAGAAAAGAAATCGTTTTGGAGCGTTAGCGAAAAAACTCAAGCGGCCCGAGCGTAGCGAGGAATATCTGCTTGTGTATGTATATATAAAAACATAACTATTCCAAAATACTCCTATAGAAATCACTTACGTGTGATCTATTCTACAAACTATTCTTTGAATATTTTCAAAGGGCTTCTCTTAACAAAAATTAAATAATCATTCAGATTTTGATTCCAGTTTCGAACATTGTTTCTTGCTTCTGAATCTTCGGGACGGAGATGTGTCAATTGAAGACACAAAATAAAAAAGAAAAACACTCTACTTGATTGATTTATTGTGTAAACACATAAATATGCGATACGGCAGTTAACATGGTACGAGGTGATGATAATAATAGATTGAGTGATGAATTGATGTTTTGAAAAATGAAACTGAGACTGAAAAATAACGATATGGTTCGAAATATGACAAATTACTGGATTTGAGTTTGTCATTCACTACATTTTCGAAAAAAAAGAAAATGAATGAGATTCTTCGAAAGTTAAATGTGAGAGTTTTGAACAATAGAATTTAACATTAAAACATAATAATAAGATAATGGAGAATCAAATTCAAAACTACAAATAATCAGTAACGTTTCCCTCTTCGTTTTCTTCTCTTTCTTTCTGAATTTTGCCTGTTTGATTTCCAACCGTTTCCATTAGTTTTTTTGTGCTTTCGGAAAACAAAATACATGCCACAGCCGATGAAAATGAAAAAGAGCAGTGGTTCTTCGTTAGAACGACCGAAGATGTGTCTGATCATTTCTTCAGTTTCTCTCTCGGCTTTTTCTCTTGCTTCTTTGCTCTGTAAAAATCAATTCTTCTCTGTTTATTGTTTCAAACTGGCAATGTGTATTTTTTCAATTGAATTTGTCACTGTGCAAAAATCAACATGCAATCCAGAAAGTGAACTGGAGAGATAGAAAACTAATAAGAATTAAAAGACCAATTTCACTTTTCTCATTGCAAAACATTATTACAAACTCAATGAATTGTAGTTTCTTGTTGTCAAAAATCGATCTCGATTTCACGTTCTCTATACGTTAGTATGTCTGAAAACTTTTTTTCGAAGTGAGAAGTTTACTTGAACAAACTTTATCTGAATATGAGTGCGAAGCATCAATTTTGAATGTTTTCTCAGCCGAATTCAACAAACCTTTGTTTCGGCTCGTTTTTGATGCATGACGATTCTGTACAAACTGCAGACAACACGTATCTTAGTTATCATTCTATCTGCTTCCTGCAAGGATACCATTGTATTCGGAAGAATATCTTGTCATACTTCCACTATTTTCTTATCCGTCGCATATTTCATTCGGTTTTGCAGAAACTTAATGTCCGCAATCATATTATGGTTTTCACACGACGTGACGGTGAACAGCGCCTCCTCAAAAGTGTGAGCACCTTCGACTGGTGGTGTGTCAATAATCTTCTCGGTTTCATTATGATCGTTTTTGTCTTCTTCTGGAGTGATCTCGTCCGTTTCTTCACGCCTTGTGTTATTCATGAGAAAAACCTCAACATTGTTCACATGAGGCGCGTCTCCATCCTTATACTGAAAAATTACTTTTAAGTTAAATAGTTGGTATTTTCGTGTAAATGACAGATCGTCTCAGTGACCACGGGTTTAGCACAAAATATTTATTGAGTCCAACGTTTCGGCGTCATGCCATCATCAGGGACAGTAAGTTACCTATAAGTATTCACATGAGATAGGTTAGCATTATGAATTAAGTTTGAAAACAGGTTGATGTAGTTAGAAATGAAAATAGAACATGTTAGTGGAAGGGACCGTTTAACGGGAAACAGGTAGTGTAGTCGGTCAAAAAGTAGTGCAAGGCGAGTTGGTCAATGTTCTGTGAGACCAGAACCCCCCACCGGTGTTGTCTGAGCATCAGTCCAAGGGAACAAAGGATGCCACCATATCAGACAGCTCTTCTTTCGTGTTAAGTTTAGGACCCAGTGCCTTAATGTAAACTCCCTCTAAGATCCTCCTTCGAGTGATGTTTTGCTCTACCTCAATGATGCCTAACGAAATTTTCAGGGGGTTTCCATTGTGGTTTTCGATGGAATGTCTCGCCCAGACAGTATTGCTATAGGAAGGAGTGTTAGGTCTTTCTGCACTTCTAGCATGCTCATTAAAACGTTCGGCCAGAGGCCTACCCGTTTCTCCTACATAAAATTCGCCGCAGTCACATGTTATTTTGTAAATCACTCCCTTTTTGTTACATCCTCCTTGGCCAACTTCCGGACACACCCTACAGCTTCTCCTCACACATCTAATGTCAAACAACCTATTTTTGACCAGTTGATCCCGTAGAGAACTACCTTTAAGTTCAACTACAGTGGCATCCAGTCGAAATTGGCTGATGGACATTTTGATGATCGAGGATATGCTATCGGATATGAAAGGAATTGGGAGGATGTGTTTTACCTCTTTTTCTTTGAGATAACGTATGTGAGGAACAAATGGTTTTTTGTTTTGTTTTTTCTAGAGCGAGGTAAAAATGCTGATCCCAAAAAAGTTAAGATCAGGCCTATTATATCTGGCGTTGGTGGACCTTCTGATCGTCCATCCTGGGTGGTATGTACTATCATCTCGCAGCTTCTCAAGTTTGTTGGCTGTCATCTCAAGAGTACATCAGACTTTCTAACATCCATTAACAAAATTAATTCTGATAGTACTCTTGTATATGAGAGTTTCGATGTAGAGTCTCTCTATACCAATATAGACAATACAGCGGCTCTCAGGGCAGTAACGGACAAACTCGAGAAGCATAAAAAAGAAATAGAATGGTTTGGAACCTCCAGTAGGGATATAATTTTCCTACTGGAGAAATGTTTGGATTTTAATTACTTCCAGTTTGAGGGCAGGTACTATGCACAGGAGCGAGGACTCGCAATGGGAAGTCGCTTAGCACCAGTACTTGCCGTTCTATACATGGATTTAATTGAAAGTCCAAGCAAAACACTCCCAACCATTCTATTCAAGAGATACATTGATGACTATATTATTGTCGCGGAGTCTCAAGCAGTTCTTGATCAAGTCTACCAGAGTCTTAATTCCCAGGCTAATCATATCCGATTAACACGGGAATGTCCAAAAGACGATGGTTGGCTACCGTTCTTGAACTGTGAGATGCGCTTCCGTGACAATACTTTTGTTGTCAGATGGTACAGAAAACCCAGCAGTAAAAACATACTGGTTCAATCAGACTCTTCTCACCCCATCCAACAAAAGATCAATACGGTCCGATCCACTATCCGGACAGCAGACTTGATATCCACTTCGGATTTCAAGCCTTACTCTAGAAATTTGGCGTATAACGTTTTGAAAACAAATGGTTACAATTCTAATTTCTCAAAACAAAACAAAAAACCATTTGTTCCCCACATACGTTATCTCAAAGAAAAAGAGGTAAAACACATCCTTCCAATTCCTTTCATATCCGATAGCATATCCTCGATCATCAAAATGTCCATCAGCCAATTTCGACTGGATGCCACTGTAGTTGAACTTAAAGGTAGTTCTCTACGGGATCAACTGGTCAAAAATAGGTTGTTTGACATTAGATGTGTGAGGAGAAGCTGTAGGGTGTGTCCGGAAGTTGGCCAAGGAGGATGTAACAAAAAGGGAGTGATTTACAAAATAACATGTGACTGCGGCGAATTTTATGTAGGAGAAACGGGTAGGCCTCTGGCCGAACGTTTTAATGAGCATGCTAGAAGTGCAGAAAGACCTAACACTCCTTCCTATAGCAATACTGTCTGGGCGAGACATTCCATCGAAAACCACAATGGAAACCCCCTGAAAATTTCGTTAGGCATCATTGAGGTAGAGCAAAACATCACTCGAAGGAGGATCTTAGAGGGAGTTTACATTAAGGTACTGGGTCCTAAACTTAACACGAAAGAAGAGCTGTCTGATATGGTGGCATCCTTTGTTCCCTTGGACTGATGCTCAGACAACACCGGTGGGGGGTTCTGGTCTCACAGAACATTGACCAACTCGCCTTGCACTACTTTTTGACCGACTACACTACCTGTTTCCCGTTAAACGGTCCCTTCCACTAACATGTTCTATTTTCATTTCTAACTACATCAACCTGTTTTCAAACTTAATTCATAATGCTAACCTATCTCATGTGAATACTTATAGGTAACTTACTGTCCCTGATGATGGCATGACGCCGAAACGTTGGACTCAATAAATATTTTGTGCTAAACCCGTGGTCACTGAGACGATCTGTCATTTACACGAATCTAACAAACGATGCACAATAACACCTTCCGCAACCTACAACTAGTTGGTATTTTTTAACGTGTTCTGACTCTTTTGCTTTTATTTTAATAAAACCATTGTCCTGATAAAAATTCCCAACCGAAGTAAGTAAGTTACAATAGACTCACCATATGATAAAGACTGAAAAAGAACAATTGAGTGGAAATGAAGAAAGCAGCAACTTTGATGTACATCATCTTCGACTACAGAGATTTCTGTAGAAACAAAAGTTGTTAAAGTATAATGGAAATGTTCAATTAGGAGTAAACTGAGCAAGTTTTCAGAATTAACAAAATTTTTTGAAGATGATAGAAAAATGAAGGTCCAACTTTTTTTTGAGTATGCAGAAAGCTGAAATTATGTGGAATAATTTTATAGAATGGAATTTTGAAAACTATTTGAGATAACTTGTTTGAAAGGATGAATGCAGTTATGAGAAAAATTAAAGTTTTCATGAAATTGAATTTTGTATGATAATGAGCAAAAAGAATGACTCACTGACGTTATCTAATGAGAAGAATCATCAATTTTCCACACATTTTCTGGGAGAAAAAAACTAGGATCTTTAATAGCTCAAATTTTTGAGTTGGTTTGAATTTTTATCACTGCAACGTTGTTCACTGTTCAAAATTCAAAAGTTCATAAAATTTGTGAATTTGATAAAGTTACATTTCTTCAGAGGTTGTCGAGACACTTAACGAATGAAAAATTTTTTTAAATGAATTCATTCTTGAGTTACACCAAATTTCACATCTTAAAGTTGAAACTCACGTTCAGTTTCCTAATCGTGATAATGGGCATAGCTACATGACTTTTAGATGCATCTGGTCATTTGTGAGTGTGATTTTTCTCGTCTCACTTACTTCGTTTCATAATCTCGAAACATTATTGCATATCTCTAATGCCGCTGTCCGTGGTCAGCAGTGCCATTCACGAATTTGCGCAAGTGCAATGAACATATTCCAGATTCCAAGAATAGATTCAGAGACCAAACATTGTTGAGATTAATCTGAGAGTCAGGTGAAGATGTTGATGAAGTGCATAATATTTAGTGACAATTTTAAAACTTCAAGACAATTGAGATCCTTATTTCTCTTATTTCGATGGGACGATAAAAACATGATATGTATCTAATATTCGAATGTTTCCATCAAAAAGATGTGAACCACTTTCTTTATACAATAGATATAACATATGTCTCAAAACGATTACAACGATCCAAAGAATAAAAAAAGAACTGCTCGTTTTGAATCTGTTCATGTTAAACGCTCACTTTTGAAAATGCAAATTACTGCAATTTCCATGTTCTTGAAGAAATATGCTAATTTCACTATTTTCTCATCAATCTGAAAACCCGTTCCACTAACCATCTAGATTTCAGAGTACAAATTTATTCGTTTTCAGTTCAGAGCTCTAGGTGCTGGGTCTGGGAGAATCTGCACGGAAGAAGTATTTTTTGCAAAAGTACTTCATAACATTTTAAACAACAGAAACGAATTCTGAAGTTGGAAAATAAGCTTTGACTAAAAGTTGCGAAATATTCATAATCTAAAGAAGTTTTGGGAAACGCGCAATTATTCAAAAACGTCTGCTCTCGACTTTTTTTGAATGATCATAGATAATTAGTAAACATTTTGGAAAACAATCTGAAGGGATGAACGAAGTTTCAAAATATCAACTGTGAACTTCCCTTCTTTTCAAGAGTGAAATTTATGTTTTTTTTCAGTAGTGAAGATAGTTCAAGCACGAATGATTAGAGAACCTTATGACCGGACACCTTATTCGATGCATTCCGAAGGTTTATGTTGAGAAATGGAATATTCACAGCTTTGACATACATATCTATGAAGATTTTTCTGAAAGAATGTCAGCAATTTTGAACGAACAAAACATTTTAACCAATGAAATGCGCAAAATAACAAATTAATTTTTCAAATGAAAAAAACTCGAAGTGGAAACAGATTTGACCAAGAAACAGCGTAGAAAAGATGTTGAAAAACCAGTTCTCGAACTTTGGAACTCGAAGTTGAGCATATGAAGAGAATGTTGTTGTTTGTTGTACAACAAGTGACCAAACTGTAGAGATCCTGACATGTTTAAGTTCATTACAGAATAATTTTTGTTGCAAAAATGCAAAAAGTACAAGGTCAAGTTTGTGCCAATGGGGTTTTTGAACTGATAACCCACTGACTCCGGACCGTCGAGTGGTTGTGTTGCGAAATAGATTATATACTAGTGACACAGCCAGTCGCCGACTTCTCGCAGGTTTCGCCGATTTTCTCAAAACACGTATTTCAGGAAGGTTTTTCAAACTTTTTCCCACTTCATTTACTCAAAGTAGTCTCAGAACTGACACAGTATGTTTTAAATTGGGTATAAGTAACCGTTTGTAACCTCTATTTAAGGTAAGAATACAATGACAGTCAGTGAGATTTCTTCAAATCGTTGTTGATACATGTTGACTGTCTTATTAAGCCAGGTGGAATCATAAAAACTGTTGCTTCATGATTTTGGTTCATTCGTTGTAATCACACAAAAAGATAGAACTTTTCACTTTTTCTTCACTTCTGAAGAAGCTTAAAGTTCAGTATTCTGTGATTCCACGTTTTTCTTTTTGTTTCGTCATGGGTTTTTCTCGTTTTGAAGCTGTTAGGAGTCGTTCAGAACGTTTCTTTTTCCCACCAATTTAGAGAAAAATGTTTTCTGAAGATAATAGTTTGCACAGACACAATACATTTAGTCCTCCTTGAGCCGATGCGATAAGAGTGTCGTCTAAGTCTCTTCAGCTCACACCTTTTCTCCTTGTTCTACTGGGTCATATTCACAATGCAGCACGTTTACACAATTCTTTCATGTCGATTTTCTCTCTGCTTTTGTATACCGTTTCCGTTCTGCTCACTCACTCGTCACATAAATCGCAAATGATTTCATCGTCATTGTTCGGCTGGAGATGTAGAAATCAGGAGATATACTAATGATTTTGATAAAATTGTTATGTTTTCCTTTTTGAAAACGGAAATTGCAAAATATATTTGTCAAAACCCAACATCATTTGAGTTTTACTGGAACGACAGTTACCTAGGTTACTCCGAGTTTACACCATTTCTCGCGTATTACCGAATGACTTCTCTTTGACTGAGTCCAAGTCCATAACTCGTGTAGGTTTCGACCTGTTCTCGTTCTCGAAATTGTAGTTGTGGACATCGTGTTGTTTGAACATTTCGCGTACTGTGCAAAAAATAATCATTGTTATTGTTTTGTAATGTACAACCTTTATTACAATAACTTCAAACTGTATTCGTGTAGATGACCTAACGCCGAAATGTAGGTCGAACTGAATAAATCATTTGTGCAAAAACCGGGGCTACTAAACAGTTAAGATGATCTGTCATTAACACAAATAAAACACAATTTATCAGACTACTGGTTGAAATTGAATTGAATATTTTGAGCGAACTACGAAAACACCAGTTTTCTACTTCTTCTAACAATCCTATTCAATTCTTTTCCTTCTTTCAATTTGATAAACTTTTCCAAAAATTTTTTCGCGAAAAATTCTTCAACCGTTCTACCAGAGCAGGTCGTTACGGTTTTCACACCCATTATTTTGTGCTCGTAGTAGCTGGTGCTGTTCGCCACAAAGCAGAAAAGTAAAAAATAGAATAAGTACTGAAAATTTGAAGAATTCTTGGATGAGAATTGCTTGGACAAAAAACTGTATGAGGTAAAACTTTTGTGCAAGTGATTTTGGCGCACCCTGTGAAAAAATTTATTATAGTAGAGTATATCCATCATGATTTTCTCTGTAATATTAGAACGTTTTGATAGTCTTCTCTCCATTGATTATTTTTGTTCAGTGAGCAAGCTCGCAATCGATATACATGTGTTATAATGTGGCATTTGAACATTTTTGCACATTGAGCAGAGTGACATCTATCGTTAGGTCAAATGTAGGAGGGCTGTCCGCACAGTCGATATGTCACTTTATCTCGCCAGAATCCACATGTGCTCTTGTTCTTATGATTTTTTCTCCTTCCTTTAAGGTTTTGTTGCCATAATAAAAAGTGGTTTTGAAACTGTTAGTTTTTTCTATGATACAGTTGCTAGGTTGAGTGCCTTTTCTAAATAACTTCCGATATTTGGTAGATCGCCTGCAATAACATTAACATGTACTGTTATCCTTTCATATGTTAAATTGGCCATAGGAAAAAATTTTCTCACAATCAGTGTGTTTATTAGACATTTTCTCCAATAAGCAGACATGAGCACATCTCTCACAGTCGACTGGTGGAGGATAACTCTTTTCTATTACTTACATTCATATACACATTTCTCTCTTTTTATCTATTTTTCCGATTGACGGAATAAATCTATATTATAAGAACGTCACTTATGTAGGTGAGATGTAGGCTAGTTGTTCAGACAAACAGAGGATGTGCATCTTGAGAGCCCTGTAACGTTAACACGTATCGATAGTCTTCTTTTCATCGATGTTTTTGTATACTCTACGTGGTTGCGATCGATAAACATGTGTTATTGTGGGCCAGTGGGAACTTTTTGCGCATTGCGCAGAGTGACACTCATTGTTAGGACAAATCTAGGCTAGCTGTCCACATAGTCAACATGTTCTTCTTTCCTTCAGAGTATTATTGCCATGATATGAATTGGTTCTGAAATAGTGCCTTTTCTAAGCATCTCCGAACGTAGCTTCGATAACTATGATAGATCATCTTCCATAATGTCAACACGTATTGATAGCATCTTTTATGTAGGGTTATCCGTAGAGAGAAAAAAGTTCTATAAATCTGTTTACATAAATTTTACTGTGTTTATTGTGTATTTTCTTCAGTGAGCAGACAAGAAAACGACACTTACATGTAGGTGAGATGTAGGCTAGTTGTTCAGACAAATAGAGGATGTGCATCGTGAGAGCCCTGTAACGTTCACACGTATCGATGGTTTTCTTTTCATTGATGTTTTTGTATACTCTACGTGGTTACAGTCGATAGACATGTATTATAATGTGCCAATGGAAAATTTTTGCGCATTGTGTAGAGTAACACTTAGGTCAATCCGTTTGTCCAGACAGTTGTATGTCACTTGATGGTGTCATAAGTCACTTGTTCTTTCGTTGTTGAAGCCTCTTATTTTCGAGTTAGTGGTAGGATTTAATATGAATAATTTTTTCTCTCAAACTTTTCTGCACACAGCACTACAAGAATTGCTTTATTTTTGGTACTGTGGTGACATAATTGAAAGTTGTTAACTATTTCGTTTCCCATTCATTTTCATATCTGTTATATCATTAAATTTCAGTGCTCGGCAAAACTCAAAATGTCTCAAAACGACGCAAACGAAGTTATTGTGCTATCATCCGACAATGAAAGTGACTCCAGTTCGATCATAATGAGTGAGTTTGTTTTTGTAATTTATCCGAGATACTTCAAAATATTGTTTTCACTTTTTAATTAAAAAATTCAAAACTAGTGGCTATACTTTAACCCCACTTTTCAGTTTTCGATTCACGCGATAAAATTAGCGACACCGATGAGCCGATGACAAGCGAATCGTCGTCGTTTGAGTCGTCATCTGATTCCTCTGATGGTACTAGCGGATCACCTTTTGTTAGATCTTTTTCTTGGAAAAAACAATCCGGACTGTTTTTAGAAAAAGTCAGAAGTAGGTTCACGTTCTAAGTTTCCGCTTATTTTATTTTTTAGTGAGACACACAAGCCCATCTATCCCAGGACGGAAAGCAACCATGTGTGCAACTAAAGCAACATCCTTTAGTCCTAAGCAACTGGAAAGAGCATGGAAAAGTGAGTGACTTCTGATGCAATTATATAGAATTTGAATTCAGAGCAGTTCGGAGACTTGATTCCTGGAATATTCGAAAAGTTTGAAAAGGATATCTTGGACATCGGTTGCCGTGAACGTCTATTGGAAGTGAAATCGATTCTGATGACCAACGAAGATCACCAAATGGAGAAGAAGCGATTGGTTCTCTACCAAACGTATGACGTCAAGGTCTTGATGCGCATCTGGAGGAATTTCCAAGAACAAGCTCTTTACAACGTCACTCACTGGGCGTTGAAGTCAGAAGGCGCAGAGCCTGTTTCACCAGAGGAGATAAAAACAGCGTTTCGTAAGTCATTTGGTTCGTACAACAATTAAGAATTATTCAGGTTATCCAAAATATCTCACTCGGGAGTATTTGATGACAACTGCTCTCGAATTGGAGAGAAATAAAACGAGGAATGATGGACAGGGATCATCACGATAAAAGTCGATCGCTGGAGTAAGTTGATTTTTTTGCACATTTGTTTGTATCGTATAACTAACAGTTCACTACTCCTCTTATTCATGAGTGAAGATTAAGAATTACCGAAAACTTTTATGATTTCTAAGAAAGTGAATTATCATCATAGCTTCTTCCATTTCTGTACATGTGCTTTGAAATAATCTCTTTAACTTACATAATGTTCGTTTGTACCCTTTGAATATTCCATTGCTGGTTTGTATTTGTATTTTTGAATAAACACGTCGGAAGAGTAGATGTTAACAAAAACACGAAATTTGAGAAAAAAATGTTGACTTGTATTCATATGGGTTTAGTACTTCAGATTTGTTGATTTGAAAGACAGTACTGTATGTACTCCACATTTAATATTGTTTGTTTCGGTGGTGAGTATTTAGAGAGTCTTGCTTTTATTATGAAGAACTATAGAGCTAGGTTCATTGTATTTAACAATGTAGAGTTCTGAAAACTGGGAGTGAACGAATATCTTGAAAAACGGATCTCAATATATCCATTGAATTCAAAAGGACTAAATTAGTTGACTGGTTATTGGTGCATTAAATTTTTTTCTTGAAGGCTGTCCATCACTTCTAGGTCTGTAATAAAGTTTTGTTTTAACAGTGTTTTAATTTTCGACATAATAATAGAGTTATCTTGATATTAATTCACCATTTTTATTTGTCGAACAGTTGCTTGAAGGAATTGACTCGTATATCAATAATCGATATTTATTAATATTTATTCATAACTGATAAAAATACGTAAGTTTCAATAACGGCCAGAAATAGCCGCAGAAGCTCGAACAAATATAGGGAATGTGGTGACTCTTAGAACCTGTTTTAGGAACTGCTCCGGTCAGGACAGTGTAGCATTTTTTGCAAAAAAATGGACTTCAGAGATGGAAATAACTTTGCCAGATCATAAGAAAGTGTCAGTAATGATAGAACAATGAGTGATGATGGAACAATGAATAATATATTCAATCACGTCGTGTACCAAAATGATGGACTCGATGGATATTTCACAAGTTACGTTGAATGAACATGTGTTTATTTTTCGGTTGTTTTGCTAGAATCATCCCACTCTTTACGAGACCTTTCTAGTATTGCAATGCTCATGCAACATGTTTATTCGAGTAAGACAACATTTGTGATACTATCCAACTGATGTTTTGTAGCTATGCAGATAAATCTTTCTTCGCATAATTTGTCCAATAGTATTTAGGAAGATAAAGAAAATTTTAATAGGAAAAAATCGAAAGCTCCAGACGGAGCCTTTTTTTAATGCAAAATGTACAAGGTCAAGTTTGTGCCAATGGGGTTTTTGAACTGATAACCCACTGACTCCGGACCGTTAAGGCTCAGAGAACACGAGTTGGACTGGATCCAGAAAAGTGCCAGCTGGATCCACAAAAAGTCGGGCAGCGATTGGCACGATCTAGCTGGCACTTTTCTGGATCCAGCTGAACTCTCTGGATCCAGTCGGCACTTTTATGGATCCAGCTGAACTCTCTGGATGCAGTCGGCACTTTTATGGATCCAGTAGGCAGTTTTCTCGATCTAGTTCTCTTCACTAAACATGTATAATTAACAATATATTTATTTAAATCACAGTAAATGATTAGTCCTTTGGGGTTCTTCTGAGGATTTCTTTGATCTTCCGCAAGTGGTAACTCTGAGTTCTGTTGAAAATTCATCTTCAAGTTCTGGAGTCTTCCCTGCGGGAGCGAGAAGTCTGAAATTTAAACGTTAAAAATATCGATAACTTTCATTTGACCTTTTTGCTTCTGTCTATTTCTTCAAGCTTTACACTATTCACAGCGCAACTAGAGTGGACTCAAACTTTTTAAAATTCAGTCTCTGTAAGAAATTTCAAATTTATCTTTACAAAAATTCACTACGGCAAAATCCTCGTCATTTAGCCTGATCACCTTTCTCTTTCTCTCTCTTTCTCTCAGTCTTTCTCTATCAGTCTCTCTCTCTCTATCTTTCTTTCTCTCTATTACTCACCCTCACCCTCTCTCTCTTCATTAGAGTGAACTCAAACGTTCGAAATTCAGTCTTTGTAGAAATTTCGAATCTATCTGTTAAAAAATTTACTGGTCATTTTTTCGAAGTTAAATGTTTTAAAGTTACCTTTTAAAATGTAGTTGTAAAGTCGTTGATAGATTTTTCTCTCGTTTCCAATATTCCTGTTGGGAGTGGCTGAGAGTTTCAGTCTACCTGAATTTTTCTTATACAAAAATCGTTTCTAACCTTTTTTGTATTCTAAGAAAACTGAAAAAAATTTACCTGTTCAAATCATGGCTCTCGTGATGATTTTGTCGTTCCATTTGCAAATGTCAAGATGTGTGGACGAGTATATTGGCAGAGTCTGAAATTTCGACAACTGACAGTATCTAAAATTTCTATCGAACTCACAACTTTCTTCAATGCCTGCGACCTTGCGTTCTTCTCATCAAGCTTCTTTCTTTTCCTCCTCACAGCTCTGCCATGGCGTTCTTCTGGTTTTTTCACGGTTGACCCGAAAAAGGAAGCAGTGTGGATACCTAAATGAGAACTTGTCGTAGCATAAAATAAGGGTATTAATAAAAATTCACCTCGCCGGGCCTTTGATACTCCGCATCGACATCGAAGCAGTAATTTGAGACTGGGTTCTTTGCGGGTGGAGGAGACGCGTCTGAAATACGATATTGAACAATTTTTCGAAAATTAGAGAAGTCACAGCAAAATAAGAGTTTTTCGCCTAAAATTCATGATTATAACATTCAACACGTTCTTTCTTACCTCCAACTATTGTGCAATCGATTCTCAAAATCCATCAGGCGTTTCTCATGTCCTAAGCTTCAATTCTGTCGTAGATTTCTTAGTCCATTCTGAGTGCAGTGAGACGCTTCCATCTCGTCTTAAGACTCCGTCTGCATCGACAAAAAGTGAGTCGTCAACAATCTGAGTAATACAATTGTGTCAGATTTTCCGCATTCTGAGAGATGATATAAGTTGCTGAACAATAAAATGATACGTACATGATACAGAAAACAAAAGGGAACGAAAATAACTTGAAAGACGCTAAGTCCGTGGGGGACGCTAAAAAAAAGGAAAAATACGATGTTTCACTTGACACGCGCATGACAAACTTATTTGAATAACTGCGTTCAATAAAACTAACCTTTTTTTGGAGCAGAATTCAAAAGTTTCGAATAACTTTCTCCATGAATATATTAGGATTAAAATCGTTGTAATACAGTCGTATTACATACAAAACTATTTAGATTTCTGAATTTTTTTTCAGATCGAGTAGGCATTTTTCTGGATCCAACTTGTACTTTCTAAAATTAAATTTTTGTGCTTCCATAAACCGTACAGGCATGAAATCGAAAAAAAAACATAAGAAGAACATAACTATCACGTAAAGAAACAGTAATTTACCATAAGAAAGTAAAGATAATGAGCTTTTTCCAAACTTGCAAAAAGTCGGACTGGATCCAGCGCTGGATCTAGCTAGCAAAAAATTTTCACATTCGCACGACTTTATCATAATAATAATTAGAAAGAACAGACAAATGCCAGCAATAGCAAAGGTAGCTGGTTAAACTATCATAAATAAAAGCATAATACGAGCAAATTTCTAATTTTAAAGTGACTAATAATTAGTATAACCCATATCTGTTGGGACTTCAGTGTTTTTGAGTTGTTTTTTGCGGTACTTTGACATGTTCCTAATAGCATTTTTCTTCTCTGCAAAACAGATATTGTTTCCAGGAATTTATAGATAATTTTATTATATATTCCGTTCCAATCGGACGTGCAACTCTGGATCCAGTTGGCACTTTTCTGGATCCAGTCGAACTTGCTTTTGCCAGGCTGGATCCAGCTCGACATTTTTCTAGATCCAGCTTGTTTTTTTAAAATTTCATTTTTTCTGCTCTTAAAAACCGTACAGACATCGGAATGAAAAAACATTTCATTTAAATGATATTCTCATCGAAATAATAACTTACCATATAAAATTAAGGGCAATGAGATCACTCGGAATTTCTCGAAAAAAGTCGAACTGGATCCAGCGCTGGATCTAGCTAGCGAAAATTTTTTAAATTGTCATAACTTTCTTGAAAATATTTTTTTCTTCACAAAACAAACAGGGATTGTTTTCAGAACCTTAGCGATCATTTTTAATTATAATTCGTCCCGAACGGACAAAAAACTCTGGATCCAGTTGGCACTTTTCTGGATCCAGTCCAACTCGTGTTCTCTCTCAGGGAAACCGTTCATAGCCAGATCTGGAAAAAGACGAACCAGATCTGGAGTTGCACCTCCAATCAGGCTGTAACTCTCAAAATTTACTCATTTCGCTTAAAGATGTGATGTGTCTAAATATCATGACAAAAAATTGATTCTTAGCAGAGTTATTGATGTTTGAAGAAAAATGTACAAGCCAGATCTGGCGCCAGATCTGGCTCAACTTTTCGAGTTGTAAGAAAAGAGCTCTATTTTCTTTCTAACATGTAGAATTTAGATTTTAGTTGCTGATCAATCTATCAAATTGAGTTTTGAACAAAATGCAGAGATATTCCATATCATCACGGCACTTTTGAAAAAATGAACCAGATCTGGAAAGTTCAAGCCAGATCTGGGAAATTTGAGCCAGATCTGGTATAAAATATGAAACGCGGTTTGTGGAAAAATTTTGTCATGCGTTCGAAGACATGTTAACTGAAACTTCATTTTTAAATTTTTTTTCAGGTTTTTGAATCATTTTTAATCATTATTCTATATCATACTAGTATTTCGAAATCATCATGGAATGCATTTTCTCTCTTTCTCAATGTTTAAATTTCAGTCAGCAACATTCAACACTCAACGGCAAATTTTCAGAGCAGCTATGGGATATCTCGAAGGAAGTCATAACTTCTTTCACTGACCTTGAATCTATCACTATCTCTAAATACTGTTCAACATCCGAATTCAGTGAACCATCTAGAGGTAATTTTCACGAAACAGTATAAAATTAAAAATTTTCAGGTCACTATTATCATTATTGTTGTTCATTCTAGCTGAACGCATTTGAGGTTACTATTATTTTTATTGTTCATTCTGGCTGAACGTAAACCTGATTTTCAGCATGAACTCCTCAAGGTAATATTTAAACAATCAAGTATTTTTTGTAAATTATTTTCAGTCGTCAAGATCATCTCACTGAAGTTATGAGAAAGTGTCTATGATTTTGAACAAGTGCAGAAAGGAATTCATATAAATAGGTATTCTTTTCAATTTCTTGAAATTTAATTTTTATCAGCGACAAATGATATGTACGCATTGAAACAAAAACAATGGATTTTTTTCTTGTGATTCTACATTTCCAAATATGGTACCAACAAAAAGTGAATTTCCAAAAGTCTGTTCTATAGGATGCTCAAACTCTGTGGAGTTCGGGATTACAGAATAAATTAACGAAAGCTTCATACAAGAGATGTTTCAGAAAAGACATAACAAGTCGGATGTGCTTCGTAACTTCTAAAAAATCCACAACCATCATACTCGTCTGTACAACCTCTACGCGGAGTTTGTGTATGCTCAACAGTATCAACGAAGTCCATCCAGAAGAAGAACCATTCAAAGTCTAATTCATTATTGTATACTGTACATGTTTGATTGTCGATAAATAAAAATTCATAAAGAAAATGTTTTTGCGTTTTTGAACCCCTGAATGATAATGGGAAAAAGCTGATCTAGATAATTTCCGCTAGATCTGAGAAATTCCTGCCAGATCTAGGTAATTTTTGCCAGATCTGTGAAATTCCAGCCAGATCTGTGAAATTCCAGCCAGATCTGGGAAATTCCAGCCAGATCTGGGAAATTCCAGCCAGATCTGGGAAGTTTAGCCAGATCTGGAAAATTTTAACCAGATCTGGAAAATTTGAGCCAGATCGTGCCAATTCTAGCCAGAGATTTCCAGATCTGGTTCGTCTTTTTCCAGATCTGGCTATGAACGGTTTCCCTGAGCTGAGGGGGTTGTGTTGCGAAATCGTTTATATACTAGTGTGAAAGCCAGTTGCCGACTTCTCGCGGGTTTCGCCGATTTCATCGAAACACCACCCCAGAGAAGTTTTTCAAATAATTTCTCCACATGAATAATTTCAGGTATGCTCAGAATCAATGAAGTACTGTCTCAAAGACGATTCAAGGTCAGTACTGTCACAAATACAGTCAAAAACACAATATGTGGATGTTGAGTCACAGTACATTTTTGTTTTATCAATTATATGAAGACAAAAGCTTTTGTATACAATCTTGTGGCATACCCCTAGAAACATAATGGTTCTTTGGAGATATAACGAACTATTCAGTTCTTACTGATGATGATAACTTCGTTTTCACGCAAATTAGCAGGATAGAGTGTTCCTCTTCCTTCGTGAGAAGAGTGAGAAGCCCGGAGGCCCTGCAAGCCGCACCGGGTTGTCAACCCTTCAAACCGCAAAAAGAAACTTACAAAGAGGAAAAACCGGATCTATAAACCCTGCTGCCACCACTATTCCACCAGTCACGGCTCGCGCTGATGGGATAGGGCAGCAGGTTCTGACAACGAGCCACGGACCGGCCAACCAACTGACACCAGCCAAGCAACCCAGAGGAACAAGGAAAATTTTCGCAAAGACAAGAATTGGCTCAATCAACGTGAGGACAATGGGCAGCGATCAACACATACTAGCCCTCGATAAGATGTGCACGGAAGCGCGATGTCTAGTCTCTGCCCTCCAGGAGACGAAGATCACGACGAATCAAAGCGTACAACTAACCTCTGGCAACGTACTTATACTGAACACCCGAAGCACTCGTCAACCTGGTCTAGGATTTTGGATAAGGCAGGACCTCGCCCAAAACATCTTAGAAATGAAAGAAATATCAACAAGAATCATGGCACTCATCGTAAAAATCAACAATAGGAAGGTCACGCTCATCAACGTGTACGCACCAACTACGGCCGCAGCACCTTCCACAATCGACGAGTTCTACCGAGATTTGAAGAAACTGATGCACGACAAGATGACTAGGAACACCCGCAACAACACCACAATTTTGATGGGCGACTGGAACTCGAGCATTGGAGAAACAGACGCAGGAGACTTCTATCCAACGATGGGAAGATACGGCACTGGGAAGCGGAATCTCAATGGAGATGCCCTCGTCGATTTCGCCGAGAGCCAAAGTCTCAGCATCATCAACACTTTCTTCAAAAAGAAAAAGTCGAGGAAATGGACGTACCGAGGGACTCAGAATGGCGCAGAAACAGAGATTGACTTCTTTCTGTGTCGAAGGAGGGACATCATTAAGGACATCGACACCTTCAACTCGACCTTCAATCTCAGCGACCACAGACTTCTGATCGCATCACTGTACATAGACAACAAATACGAAAAGACTCGTCAGTACTCCAAAAATGCAGCGTACGCAGTGAAGAACGAGAAGAAGACGATATGCACCGACAAGTACCAAACTGAAATAATTAGAAGACTCAATGAAGGAAGCTACGCGATTCCACGTCCTCTCAGCGTCCAGGACCACTACAACACCATCCTGAACGTATGCAGCACCGCCGCCGATATCGCTGGTCAGGAAATCCCCAAACGAAGATCACTCAGCTCCACGACAGTTGACCTTCTCAAAATACGCGCCCAAGTCTCGGCCAACCCACAATCTACTCTGGCTGAACGACAGGAAGCTAACAAGAAGGCAAGAGATGCGTATGAACAAGACATTGCGAGATGGGAAGAAGAAGCATTGGAACATGCCCTAGAGCACAGGAAGTCAATCAAACAGGTCAAAAGGAAGTTCCAGCTCAGAGAGCTCCCCCTTCACAAACTCAAAAGAAATGATGGTTCGTGGACAAACGACAGAAACGCCATACGAGAAGAAGTCAGAAACCACTACGAATCGACATACAGCAAGCAGCAAAACTTCCCTCCAGCGACCAAGCATGAGTCACTTCTGGAAAACGAAGAAATTCCACCACGAATCCTGGAATCAGAAGTAGAGCATGTGATCAAATCGCTAAAAAGGAAAACTGTTGGAGGTACAGACAACATGTCCGTGGAGATGTTAAAGAAGGCACCCCAACAGCTCATTAGGGAGCTCACCGATCTCTTCAACCACGTGCTCAGAACCGGAACCGCACCATCACAATGGAGTGAGACTAGAATCTGTTTGCTGCCGAAAAAATCCAAACCTGAAACTATGAACGACTACCGACCGATCTCGATCATCTCTGTTCCGGCGAAAATTTTCACCTCCATTCTGACCAGGAGAGTAAAAACAAACGCCGAGGAATACATCGAGGAGAGTCAAGCTGGATTTCGAGCTGCAAGATGCTGCATGGACAACATTCACACCTCCTCACAATTGATTGAGAAGTGTCATGAGTATGCCATCCCGCTAGCAATCGCTGCAGTGGACTTCAAAGCAGCTTTTGATTACATCGACTGGTCTGCCGTAGAAGAAGGACTCCTCGCAGCTGGTGTTAACGCCTACTACATCAAGGCACTGGCTATCACCAACGCAGAAGCCACCGCGAGGATCCCTGTGCATGGGAAGAACATCGACGTTCAAGTAAAGAGAGGTGTACGACAAGGGGACTGCTCCTCACCGACACTCTTCTCCCTGGCTCTTCAGCATGCACTGGACAGAATAAATTGGGAAGACAGAGGGATCAAAATCAACGGAGAAAGACTAGCTCACCTGGAATTCGCCGATGATCTTCTTATATTCGCAAACTCGTGTAAAGAGCTGGAAGAGCAACTTAACGACATCAGCCGCGAAGCCAAGAAGTCGGGTCTAATCTTCAACTACAACAAAACTGTGGCATTAGTGAACGACCACGCCCATATTGAACCAATCGTTTGCGACGGTTACGACATTGCTGTAGTCAAAGAAACTCGTTACCTTGGAAAGATCCTGAAGCACAAGATCCCACTCAAGAAGGCCACAACGAAGAAAGACGAGGTCCAACTGTACCCTGAGACATCAAGACGGATTCGAGCAGGATGGGCCGCCTACAGCAATATCAAGGAAGCAATCAAGCTCACTGGTAACAAGGTCAAAAAGAAAGAGCTGCTGAACCAATGCGTCATCCCAGCTTTGCTCTACGCAACAGAAACCTGGCAATTGCTTCTGTCTGAGATAGGAAGACTGCAACGCACGATGAACAAAATATGTGAAGACGCAGACGTCGACGCTGATGATTTTGTTATTCTGAAACGAATCACGGAACGGAAGCTAGCGTGGGCAGGGCATGTCGCTCGACAACCGCCTACCCGATGGTCAAGAAAAGTCACCGAGTGGACACCTCTGGGACAGAAAAGGAAAGCAGGTAGACCTCCTCTGAGATGGAGCGACGACATCATCAAAGCGAGAGACGATTTTCTTCACATCCGTTCTATGTCTGGTCAGAGAAGACGTGCTGGCATACTGGTGAGAAAGACTCCGTGGTCAACGTTGGCAAAGGACCGTTCAACCTGGAAGTTTCTGATCCACGCCGTCACATGACAACGCGAACAATGGATCTCTGAAGTATCTGAAGTAAGTAAGTACTGTCACAAATACAGTCAAAAACACAATATGTGGATGTTGAGTCACAGTACATTTTTGTTTTATCAATTATATGAAGACAAAAGCTTTTGTATACAATCTTGTGGCATACCCCTAGAAACATAATGGTTCTTTGGAGATATAACGAACTATTCAGTTCTTACTGATGATGATAACTTCGTTTTCACGCAAATTAGCAGGATAGAGTGTTCCTCTTCCTTCTCACACTTTCGTGCGTTCAAAAACAATTTGCTGCATTTTTATATTTCTTCTTTGAAAACAAAGCGTAGATTTTTCGAAATTGCATTTCACTCGGGAACATTCCGATGATCATCGTTTTTGTGAATACTTATCATTTGTAATCAAGACGTTTCTTTAGTTTTATTTGTATCACATCTTATGTTTTTATTTTAGTTTTTTTTCAGAGTGTGATTTTCAAAAAAAAACCTCTTATTCAGGATAAAGCCTGTCCTTAATTTTTTTGCATGTATCACATCTAATGTATTCATCTATTATTATTGCCGTCACGATCTTTTTCATCGATTTTTTCATTTCAGGGAATTTTTATTCAACATCTAATAAAAGAATACATTTAGCTACATGCATGGAGTGTCTTCCTGTTTTGGTTCACTACATGTGCAATTTTTTTAAAAAACTTCTCAGTTCAACATTGTGCAGTATTTTTCATTTATCCATGAACTTTGAAATCGTTCACAGAGAACGATTTCAGTTCGTACAAAATTAATATCCGTTAGTCGTCTTCTAGGCTGCGATGAGAATCTCGTCTCGAAGTCTCCTCGTCGTACACTGTCTCTCCTCGTTCTGCACAATGCAGCGCATTTTCACATTTGTTTCTCGTCGCCTCACCTCCTGTTTTTGTGCAACGTCGTCCTACTTCTTATTAGTTTCTTATATCAGTAGCGTTCAACCTCTATTTCTTAAGAAGACCAAAATTTGTTTTTTGCATGAGTTGTTTCATACAGTATCGGACAAAGTCTTTGGCGGTATTCGTTTTTCTACACATCTCTAATCAGACTTCATGAAACAATCTGAATTTTTGATATGATAATCTTCAAAGTTATAACCACTCATTTCAAGAATTAAAGAGCACCCGGGTGACGGTCATTGTCTCCCTCCTGGGCTTTCTTCATTTCTCTCTCTCCATCTCTCACTCTCTCCCTTTCTCTCCTTTTCTCTCTCCCTTTTTTTCTCTCTCCCTCTCTCTCTCTCTCTCTCTCTCTCTCTCTTTTGCTCTCTCTCTCTCTCTCTTTCTCTCGTTCCCTCACTCTCTCTCTTTCTCTCGTTCTCCCACTCGCTTTCTAACTTGCTTTCTCTCACTATCTATCTATTCGTCTCTCTCTCTCTCTCTCTCTCTCTCTCTCTCTCTCTCTCTCTCTCTCTCTCTCTCTTTCTCTCACTTGCTCTTTCTAACCAATAATGATGCCAGAAGTCATGTGTTCTTTCCCTGGTAATCTTTCCTCCATTCAAATCAATGTTTTCTATACTTGGTTCGAAAAACTTCTTGTTGAATAACTGTAATCAATGGCCTTGCATAACGTCATCACGTGGTGGTTGGTTCTTTATGGAAATTTTGTGCTCACAATCAATCGACACGTGTATCACTGATCTAAACGGTCATTCTCAGCGCAAATCAACATTTTTGTAAATTGTTCGATATTTGTCCAGGCAGTGCATGATTAAAATCTACGCGGTGAAGCAGAAAATGAGAGAAATATTTCGCCCAAATATTCCAAAAGTATGTTATCCCCTTCTTGTCATGATTCTCTGTTTCTCATCCGTGCATCCGATTGTTGAAACCTTCAGTGATACAGTATTCTGCAATTCAGATTTCGGTAGAATACAGAATGTCTGACAGCGACATGAGCTCCCTGAGCTCCGTGATTGCCGTATCCACTGACAGTGAGACTAGCTCAGTAATTTTGAGTGAGTTTATTCTTGAATTTTCGTATGGAAAAATTTTAGAGACAATCAGTTTCTAGAATTTTTTGTAGTGCATTTTGCTTCAGGCATGTTTTTTTTTGTGATTCTGATTCTCATTTTAGCCGGAAAAGTCAAAAAGTCGAAAAAAAGGAGAAATTGTCATTTTTTTAAAATTTTGTTGTTCAGTTTATGACTCACGAGACAAGCAAAGCGACACAGATGAGAGCATGGATAGCGGTACTTCGTCATCAGAGTCTACCAAGGACACAACTACAATTAAGTCATTCATGAATTCAGAAAAAGAAGAACCTGTGTTCGATAGGGAGATCAAAAGTAAGTGATTACTGTTTTTTTTCGAATTCAAATTGTTCTCAGTGAGAATCAAGCACGATTTTAAAAGAAAACTGGGACAAAAAGCAACAATGATGGCCGCTAGGGGTTCTTTCTTCAAGCCAACAGAGCTGAAGGACGAAACATGACGAAAATGATTTCATCGTCATTGTTCGGCTGGAGATGTAGAAATCACGAGATATACTAATGATTTCGATGAAATTGTTCTGTTTTCCTTTTTGATAACGGAAATTGCAAAATATATTTGTAAAAACTCAACATCATTTGAGTTTTACTGGAACGACAGTTACCTAGGTTACTCCGAGTTTACACCATTTCTCGCGTATTACCGAATGACTTCTCTTTGACTGTGCTGTGCAGCGAGTCCAAGTCCATGACTCGTGTAGGTTTCGACCTGTTCTCGTTCTCGAAATTAGAGTTGTGGACATCGTGTTCTTTGAACATTTCGCGTACTGTGCAAAAAATAATCATTGTTATTGTTTTGTAATGTATAAAATTTATTACATTAACTTCAAACTGTATTCGTGTAGATGACCTAACGCCGAAATGTAGGTCGAACTGAATAAATCATTTGTGCAAAAACCGGGGCTACTGAACAGTTAAGACGATCTGTCATTAACACAAATAAAACACAATTTATCAGACTACTGGTTGAAATTGAAATGAATATTTTGAGCGAACTACTGAAACACCAATTTTCTATGTCCACTAACAATCCTATTCAATTCTTTTCTTTCTTTTAATTTGATAAACTTCTCCAAAGTTTTTTTTGCTCAATCTCACACCCATTATTTTGTGCTCGTAGTAGCTGATGCTGTTCGCCACAAAGCAGAAAAGTAAAAAACAGAATAAGAACTGAAAATTTGAAGAATTCCTGGATGAGAATTGCTTTTACAAAAAACTGTATGAGGTAAAACTTTTGTGCAAGTAATTTTGGCGCACCCTGTGAAAAAATTCATTATAGTAGAGTATATCCATCATGATTTTCTCTGTAATATTAAAACGTTTCGATAGTCTTCTCTCCATTGATTATTTTTGTTTAGTGAGCAAGCTCGCAATCGATAGACATGTGTTATAATGTGGCATTTGAACATTTTTGCACATTGAGCGGAGTGACATATATCGTTAGGTCAAATGTAGGAGGGCTGTCCACACAGTCGATATGTCATTTTATCTCGCCAGAATTCACATGTGCTCTTGTTCTTATAATTTTTTCCTTCTTTCTTTAAGGTTTTGTTGCCATAATAAAAAGTGGTTTTAAAACTGTTAGTTTTTTCTATGATACAGTTTCTAGGTTGAGTGCCTTTCCTAAATAACTTCCAATATTTGGTAGATCGCCTGCAATAACATTAACATGTACTGTTATCCTTTCATATGTTAAATTGGCCATAGGAAAAAATGTTCTCACAATCAGTGTGTTTATTAGACATTTCTCACAGTCGACTGGTCGAGGATAACTCTTTTCTATTACTTATATTGATATACACATTTCTCTCTTTTTATCTATTTTTCCGATTGACGGAATAAATCTATATTATAAGAACGTCACTTATGTAGGTGAGATGTAGGCTAATGTTCAGACAAACAGAGGATGTGCATCGTGAGAGCTCTGTAACGTTAACACGTATCGATAGTCTTCTTTTCATTGATGTTTTTGTATACTCTACGTGGTTGCAATCGATAAACATGTGTTATTGTGGGCCAGTGGGAACTTTTTGCGCATTGCGCAGAGTGACATTCATTGTTAGGACAAATCTAGGCTAGCTGTCCACATAGTCAACATGTTCTTCTTACCTTTAGAGTATTATTGCCATGATATGAATTGGTTCTGAAATAGCGCCTTTTCTAAGCATCTCCGAACGTAGCTTCGATAACTATGATAGATCATCTTCCATAATGTCAACACGTATTGATAGCATCTTTTATGTAGGATTATCCGTAGAGAGAAAAAGTTCTATCAATCATTTTACATAGGTTTTACTGTGTTTATTGTGCATTTTCTTCAGTGAGCAGACAAGAAAACGACACTTACATGTAGGTGAGATGTAGGCTAGTTGTTCAGACAAACAGGATGTGCATCGAGAGAGCCCTGTAATTTTCACACGTATCGATGGTTTTCTTTTCATTGATGTTTTTGTATACTCTACGTAGTTGCAGTCGATAGACATGTGTTATAATGTGCCAATGGAAAATTTTTGCGCAGAGTAACACTTAGGTCAATCCGTTTGTCCAGACAGTTGTATGTCACTTGATGGTGTCATAAGTCACTTGTTCTTTCGTTGTTGAAGCCTCTTATCTTCGAGTAGGATTTAATATGAATAATTTTTTCTCTCAAACTTTTCTGCACACAGCACTACAAGAATTGCTTTATTATTGGTACTGTGGTGACATAATTGAAAGTTGTGAACTATTTCGTTTCCCATTCATTTTCATATCTGTTATATCATTAAAATTCAGTGCTCGGCAAAACTCAAAATGTCTCAAAACGACGCAAACGAAGTTATTGTGCTATCATCGGACAATGAAAGTGACTCCAGTTCGATCATAATGAGTGAGTTTGTTTTTGTAATTTATCTGAGATAATTTAAAATATTGTTTTCATTCTTTAATTAAAAAATTCAGAACTAGTGGCAATACTTTAACCCCACTTTTCAGTTTTCGATTCACGCGATAAAATTAGCGACACCGATGAGCCGATGACAAGCGAATCGTCGTCGTTTGAGTCGTCATCTGATTCCTCTGATGGCACTAGCGGATCACCTTTTGTTAGATCTTTTTCTTGGAAAAAACAATCCGGACTGTTTTTAGAAAAAGTCAGAAGTAGGTTCACGTTCTAAGTTTCCGCTTATTTTATTTTTTAGTGAGACACACAAGCCCATCTATCCCAGGACGGAAAGCAACCATGTGTGCAACTAGAGCAACATCCTTTAGTCCTAAGCAACTGGAAAGAGCATGGAAAAGTGAGTGATTTCCGATGCAATTTTATAGAATTTGAATTCAGAGCAGTTCGGAGACTTGATTCCTGGAATATTCGAAAAGTTTGAAAAGGATATCTTGGACATTGGTTGCCGTGAACGTCTATTGGAAGTGAAATCGATTCTGATGACCAACGAAGATCACCAAGTGGAGAAGAAGCGATTGGTTCTCTACCAAACGTATGACGTCAAGGTCTTGATGCGCATCTGGAGGAATTTCCAAGAACAAGCTCTTTACAACGTCACTCACTGGGCGTTGAAGTCAGAAGGCGCAGAGCCTGTTTCACCAGAGGAGATAAAAACAGCGTTTCGTAAGTCATTTGGTTCGTACAACAATTAAGAATTATTCAGGTTATCCAAAATATCTCACTCGGGAGTATTTGATGACAACTGCTCTCGAATTGGAGAGAAATAAAACGAGGAATGATGGACAGGGATCATCACGATAAAAGTCGATCGCTGGAGTAAGTTGATTTTTTTGCACATTTGCTTGTATCGTATAACTAACAGTTCACTACTCCTCTTATTCATGAGTGAAGATTAAGAATTATCGAAAACTTTTATGATTTCCAAGAAAGTGAATTATCATCATAGCTTCTTCCATTTCTGTACATGTGCTTTGAAATAATCTCTTTAACTTACATAATGTTCGTTTGTACCCTTTGAATATTCCATTGCTGGTTTGTATTTGTATTTTTGAATGAACACGTCGGAAGAGTAGATGTTAACAAAAACACGAAATTTGAGAAAAAAAATGTTGACTTGTATTCATATGGGTTTAGTACTTCAGATTTGTTGATTTGAAAGACAGTACTGTATGTACTCCACATTTAATATTGGTTGTTTCGGTGGTGAGTATTTAGAGAGTCTCGCTTTTATTATGAAGAACTATAGAGCTAGGTTCATTGTATTTAACAATGTAGAGTTCTGAAAACTGGAAGTGAACGAATATCTTGAAAAACGGATCTCAATATATCCATTGAATTCAAAAGGACTAAATTAGTTGACTGGTTATTGGTGAATCTGATTACAAAGGGGTACGCAAAAATATGTGATCACTGAGAATAACTGACAGTCTCAGTTATATTCAGGAAAATCAAGATTTTTCATTGACTTCCTCCATTCTTCATGTGAATTCTAATATCTTGCCTCAGAATACGTCTCTCTGACATTGTTTCACATGTAAATTTTGCCAGAGATGTAGAACTAATAGTTTCTCTCCGAGAATTAGTATGTTTTCATGTTGCCTGAACGTTGATCGCATTTAATTTTTTTTCTTGAAGGCTGTCCATCACTTCTAGGTCTGTAATAAAGTTTTGTTTTTACAGTGTTTTAATTTTCGACATAATAATAGAGTTATCTTGATATTAATTCACCATTTTTATTTGTCAAACACTTGCTTGAAGGAATTGACTCGTATATCAATAATCGATATTTATTAATATTTATTCATATCTAATAAAAATACGTAAGCTTCAATAACGGCCAGAAATAGCCGCAGAAGCTCGAACAAATATAGGGAATGTGGTGACTCTTAGAACCTGTTTTAGGAACTGCTCCGGTCAGGACAGTGTAGCATTTTTTGCAAAAAAATGGACTTCAGAGATGGAAATAACTTTGCCAGATCACAAGAAAGTGTCAGTAATGATAGAACAATGAGTGATGATGGGACAATGAATAATATATTCAATCACGTCGTGTACCAAAATGATGGACTCGATGGATATTTCAAAAATTACGTTGAATGAACATGGGTTTATTCTTTGGTTTTTTCGTTTGAATCATTCCACTCTTTACGAGACCTTTCTAGTATTGCAATGCAACCTGTTCATTCGAGTAAGACAACATTTGTGATACTATCCAACTGATGTTTTGTAGCTATGCAGATAAATCTTTCTTCGCATAATTTGTCCAATAGTATTTAGGAAGATAAAGAAAATTTTAATAGGAAAAAATCAACAGCTCCAGACGGAGCCTTTTTTTTGAATGCAAAATGTACAAGGTCAAGTTTGTGCCAATGGGGTTTTTGAACTGATAACCCACTGACTCCGGACCGTTGAGGGGTTGTGTTGCGAAATCGTTCATATACTAGTGTGAAAGCCAGTTGCCGACTTCTCGCGGGTTTCGCCGATTTCATCGAAACACCACCCCAGAGAAGTTTTTCAAATAATTTCTCCACATGAATAATTTCAAATATGCTCAGAACCAATGAAGTACTATCTCAAAGTCGATTTAGGGTCAGTACTGTCACAAATAAAGTCGAAAACACAATATGTGGATGTCGAGTCACAGTACATTCTCGTTTTATTAATTATATGAAGATAAAAGCTGTTTGGTAAGTACAGTACTGTTCATAATCTTATTCGCATTTAGTTTTTTGAGCATAACTTTTTTCAATGTGGTTGAATCTCTCTGAAACTTAGAGCAATCATTATGTGAACTATTTTCGATTGTTGCTACAAATATGTCGAGTACAGCCAAAAAACAAACAAAAATTCATTCCAAAATACAAAAACACCCAAATTGAAACAAATGATATGTAGGCTTCAACACGTCATAAAATTCAATAACCGTATCCAATAACTCAAAATTGAAAAGAAGGAGGGCTAATATTTTGTAGCATAGCCTTTGGCGTCGATGACTGCTTTACATCTCCTTGGCATCGAGTCCAGGAGAGTATTAATGACGGTCACTGGGATGTTCTGCCACGCTTGTTGCAAAATGGTGAATTTTTGGTCCAAGTTGGTGGCTTGTAGTCCTCGGACACGTTTTTCCAGCTCTTCCCAGAGATATTCGATCGGATTCAAGTCCGGACTTTGGGATGGCCAGTCCATGAGATTGACACGACGTCGTTGAAACCAACCACGGACATGTTTCGACGTTTGTTTCGGATCGTTGTCCTGTTGAAAAACGTATGCTCGACCAATGTTCTGTAAAGCCCAAGGCCTCATCGTGTTCTCCAAGATGTCTTCGTATTGATATCTATCCATAATTCCATCAACGCGTCTCAACGCGCCCATTTTTCCATCAGAGAAACATCCCCACACCATTAAGCTTCCACTTCCATGTTTGACAGTTGGAGACTGATACTTTGGGAGGTTCCTGGTTCCAGTAGGACGTCGAATCCACTCTATACCGTCACTTCCAAACATGTTGAATTTACTCTCATCGCTCCATACATGTTTCGACCAATCCTGACGTGTCCAGTTTACATGAGCTCTACACCACGCAACACGACGTTGTCTGTTCTTGACATTTATGAATGGTTTCTTCACTGGCCGTCTTCCGAACAATCCTGCTTCCATCAGACGTCTCCGGATAGTACTTCCCAAAGGTATGTACCCATTAGGAGTCGTAACAAGACTTCTAATGTCAGAAGAACTCCTTCTCGGGTCCTCAATCGATGCGCGGCGAATGTTCCGATCCATAAGCTTTGTGGTTCTCCGGGGTCTACCATGCGATTTCTGTTGAACCGTTTGACCCTTTAGATATTTTTCATGAAGTAAAAGTATAATGAATACAACCTTGACGAGAAACTGTTTCCAGACAAGCTGTATCGTTCTTGGAGATCTCTGGAACAACTTTGCTAGTTTGGTCGTAGTAGTTCCACTTTGCCGGCCTCGGATGATGGCTTTTCGGATATCATCCCACACGTTTGTGATTCCAAATGGTTCACCCATATCTATGAAACAAGATAGTTTGTATCCAAACAGTTTAAACGAGAACTGATTTCAATTACAGATGGATTTCTGAGAAAACGCAAAAAAGAAAAAAAAGGAAAAAATAAGAAATTTAAAAAAAAATTATTTGATGCTCGTACAATATGATGCTCACTGTGCATACGTTAAAAACTGTATTTTCTACTCACCGTATCAATTTCAGATCGTTTCATTCATTTTCAAAAAAGTTATGCTCAAAAAACTAAATGCGAATAAGATTATGAACAGTACTGTAGGTTATTAGAGAGGTCACGTGTTATTGTAGTGACCTCTACGTGAGCTCATACTTCAGTTCTAGATGTAGCAGCCGAAAGAAGACGACCTCACCCGGTAACAGAAGCCAACACACCGAAGCCCGGTGTTCCCTAACGTAACAATAAATACTTGTAATTGCCGGACTCATCAACCTACTTCTATAGTTTTATTCGTATCACATCAGATGTTTTCATTTTTGTTTCTTTTTCACTGTGTGATTTACGAAAAAAGACCTCTTATTCAGGATAAAGCCTGTCCTTAATTTTTTTGCATGTATCACATCTAATGTATTTATCTATTATTATTGCCGTCACGATCTTTTTCATCGATTTTTTCATTTACAGTGAATTTTTATTCAACATCTAATAAAAAAAATACATTTAGCTACATGCATGGAGTGTCATCCTGTTTTGTTTCACTACATATGCAATTTTTAAAAAAACTTCTCAGTTCAACATTGTGCAGTATTTTTCATTTATCCATGAACTTTGAAATCGTTCACAGAGAACGATTTCAGTTTGTACAAAATTAATATCCGTTAGTCGTCTTCTAGGCTGCGATGAGAACCTCGTCTCGAAGTCTCCTCGTCGTACATTGTCTCTCCTCGTTCTGCACAATGCAGCGCATTTTCACATTTGTTTCTCGTCGCCTCTCCTCCTGTTTTTGTGCAACGTCGTCCTACTTCTTATTAATTTCTTATACCAGTAGCGTTCAACCTCTATTTCTTAAGAGGACCAAAATTTGTTTTTTGCATGAATTGTTTCATACAGTATCGGACAAAGTCT
Organism: Caenorhabditis parvicauda; assembly: GCA_963978915.1. NCBI lineage: Eukaryota > Metazoa > Nematoda > Chromadorea > Rhabditida > Rhabditidae > Caenorhabditis > Caenorhabditis parvicauda. The sequence goes on along the minus strand of OZ022249.1, from coordinate 15,257,845 downwards.
TTGGCCGGTCTTCGTTTTTCTACACATCTCTGATCAGACTACATGAAACAATCTGAACTTTCGATATGATAATCTTCAAAGTTATAATCACTCATTTTAAAAGTTAAAGAGCACCTGGGTGACAGTCATTGTCTTCCTCCTGGGCTTTCTTCATTTCTCTTTCTCCATATCTCCATCTCTCCATATCTCCATATCTCCATCTCTCCATCTCTCCCTTTTTCTCTCCTTCTCTCTCTCCTTTCTTCTCTCCCTCTCTCTCTCCTTTTTTCTCTCCCTCTCTCTCTCTCTCTCTCTCTCTCTCTCTCTCTCTCTCTCTCTCTCTCTTTCACTCGCTTTCACTCTCTTTCACTCTCTCTCTCTCGCGCTCTCTCTCTCTCTCTCTCTCTCTCTCTCTCTCTCTCTCTCTCTCTTTCACTCACTCTCTCTCTCTCTCTCTCTCTCTCTCTCTCTCTCTCTCTCTCTCTCTCTCTCTTTCTCTTTCACTCTCTTTCACTCTCTCTCTCTCGTTCTCTCTCTCTCTCTCTCTCGCTCTCTCTCTCTCTCTCTCTCTCTCTCTCTCTCTCTCTCTCTCTCTCTCTCTCTCTCTCTCTCTCTCTCTTTCACTCTCTTTCACTCTCTTTCACTCTCTTTCACTCTCTCTCTCTCTCTTTCACTCTCTCTCTCTCTCTCTCTCTCTCTCTCTCTCTCTCTCTTTCTCTCTCTCTCTCTCTCTCTCTCTCTCTCTCTCTCTCTCTCTCTCTCTCTCTCTCTTTCACTCTCTCTCTCTCTCTCTCTCTCTCTCTCTCTCTCTCTCTCTCTCTCTCTCTCTTTCTCTCTCTCTCTCTCTCTCTCTCTCTCTCTCTCTCTCTCTCTCTCTCTCGCTCTCTCTCTTTCACTCTCTTTCTTTCTTTCTTCCTTTCTTTCTCTCTCTCTTTTTTTCTTTCCTTTTCATTCTTTTTCTCTTTCTTATTCCGTCATAATTTCGTCAAGACACAAAAATACATTGTTTTTGATTCAGCCAGATGTTTGAAACTTTTTTATTATCACTGTTCTGCATGTTTTTACGAATATTTTCCTAATTTTTACTTTCTGTGGAATCGCTTTTCGAACCTAGTATGAAAACAAGCTGAAATGAAGTCATAAAATCGTAGGTGCATAATTTTCTTTGGAACAGATTGTATGAATCGTGATTGTCCCCGTAACGTCAACACGTATCGATAGTCTTCTTTTTACAGGATTTTCTCTTACCAAAAGTGCTCACAATTTCAAGACGTGTGTTATAATGTACCAAAAAAAGTAACGGTTAGGTGAGAATGTAGTTGTCGAGACAGTCAAAGGGATTATATGTCCAACAAGCAAAAAGTCCTCGCTACGCTCAGAGCCCCGTTCTCCTTTCTTTTTCTTTTCAAAAATGCAGATTTTGATCTCTTTCTCTCTCTTTATCTCTCTCTCTCTCTCTCTCTCTCTCTCTCTCTCTCTCTCTCTTTCTTTCTTTCTCTCGTTCTCTCACTCGCCCTCTCACTCGCTTTCTCTCTCTCTATCCATCTATTCCTTTCTCTCTCTCTCTCTCTCTCTCTCTCTCTCTCTCTCTCTCTCTCTCTCTCTCACTCTCTCACTCTCTCTCTCACTCTCTCTCTCACTCTCTCACTCTCTCTCTCTCTCTTCCTTTCTCTTTAACTCTCTCTTTCTCTCTTTTGCTCTTTCTAACCAATAATGATACCAGAAGTCATATGTTCTTTCACTGGTAGTCTTTCCTCCATTCAAATCAATGTTTTCTATACTTGGTTCAAAAAACTTCTTGTTGAATAACTGTAATCGATCGTTTTCCATAACGTCATCACGTGGTGGTTGGTTTTCTTTATGGAAATTTTGTGCTCACAATCAATCGACACGTGTATCATTCTCCGCACAAATCAACATTTATGTAAGTTGTTTGATATTTGTCCAGGCAGTGCATGATTAAAATCCACTCGGTGAAGCAGAAAATGAGAGAAATATTTCGCCCAATTATTCCAAAAGTCTGTTATCCCCTTCTTGTCATGATTCTCTGTTTCTCATCCGTGCATCCGATTGTTGAAACCTTCAGTGATACAGTATTCTGCAATTCAGATTTCGGTAGAATACAGAATGTCTGACAGCGACATGAGCTCCCTGAGCTCCGTGATTGCCGTATCCACTGACAGTGAGACTAGCTCAGTAATTTTGAGTGAGTTTATTCTTGAATTTTCGTATGGAAAAATTCAAGAGACAATCAGTTTCTAGAATTTTTTGTAGTGCATTTTGCTTCAGGCATGTTTTTTTTGTGATTCTGATTCTCATTTTAGCCGGAAAAGTCAAAAAGTCGAAAAAAGCAGAAATTGTCATTTTTTTAAAATTTTGTTGTTCAGTTTATGACTCACGAGACAAGCAAAGCGACACAGATGAGAGCATGGATAGCGGTACTTCGTCATCAGAGTCTACCAAGGACACAACTACAATTAAGTCATTCATGAATTCAGAAAAAGAAGAACCTGTGTTCGATAGGGAGATCAAAAGTAAGTGATTACTGTTTTTTTTCAAATTCAAATTGTTCTCAGTGAGAATCAAGCACGATATTAAAAGAAAACTGGGACAAAAAGCAACAATGATGGCCGCTAGGGGTTCTTTCTTCAAGCCAACAGAGCTGAAGGAAATGTGGCAAAGTGAGTGATTTTTTTCTGATTATTTTTAAATTCACATTAAGAGCACCATGATGACTTTATACCGGACGTCTTCGAAAAGTTCGAAAGATTCATTTTGACCATTGGCTGTCGCGAACGTCTCAATGAGATCAAGGCGATTTTGATGATCAAGAAAGAATACGAAGTCAGAGAGGAATACTTGGTGCGCTACAACGAAGAAGATGTCATGGTTGTTTTGGCACTCTGGAGGAATGCTCAAGAAAACGCGTTGTACAACGTCACTCAGTGGGCGTTGGAGACAGAAGGTGCAGAGCCTGTGTCATCGATTGACATTCACGCAGCATTCCGTGAGTAATTCGATTTGTATAAAGCTCAACAATGTTTCAGGCTATCCAAGGTATCTCACCAATGAGTATCTGATGAAAGATGCTCTGGAAGTAGAGAGGACGCGAATGGAAGATAAAGTGAAGAATTCATCACAATGAAGTGGGTCCACAGTCGTCTATTTCAACATTTGTATCATCCGACCTTCAATTCACTAGTCTTTTTTTGGGTTCAAAATAAGGGTTATCAGATGTTTCTACTATGATTCACTTTGTATTATTGGTGAGTATTACAGTTCAATGGACCGGGCGACAGATGGACTGTGAATGGACCGGCATTGGACCGTAGATGGGCGACAGATGTCCGGGACGACTGTCGCCCATTTACGGTCCAATGCCGGTCCACGAAAAGTTTTGGAGCAGGTTGCTTTTCTATTACGTATTATTCTTAACCTTCTTTCTTTTTGCATGTGAATGAATATTTCGAATTTTTTTCTTTATTTTTCCAATGTTGATATCATTTTATCAAATTTTAACAAAGATACAAGAATACGGGAGCAAGTTTTTCTAAATTTAACTCAAGTATTCAGACTTTTTGAGTAGCAGGTTTCAAAAATTATTGGCGCATATTTGATGCAATTATTTTTTCTTGTATTTATCGTCATTTCTTATTGTTCCTTTCGAGCGATCATGTAGAATGGTTCATAAGTGTGTATTTTTGAGAACAATAGTAGTGAATAAATACTATGTGAAACAATTACATCCAATGAATCGAAATCAATAAATGGTCTGACTAGTTCTTGGTGATCCTGATTTCAAAGGCGAGTCACTTGACTTTGACTGATTTTCTTCCCGAAAGCTGCTCCCATTGACCTGGACCAACTTCGTTTACCATCCTGAACATTTGTTTTATTTCTGAATCATGACTTCTCTTACAGGTTTCTCTAGAGAAAGTGAGACAACAGACGGCTTGTAGCAGCCAGGTGATGTGCCTGGAAGTTCTAATAAAAAAGTTTTTATTATTTTCAAAAATGCAGAAAATCGTTCTTGAGAATCAAGAAATAAAAATGGTCTGGAGTCGTTTCATATAAAAACTACCTTGACTTTTTTCATTCTTCTCATAACTTCCAATATTGAGAGTCAGTATATGTCCTTCTGGCACTGTTGCAAAGGTGGAACTAGAGGATGTAGATAACATACTTGTTCTTGGAGACACAGAATTCTGTCCTGTTGCCTAAAAATTAATTTGATTCTTGGTCATAAAATCTTTTTAGGAAAAAATTCACTTGAAAAATATCGATGACATTTGTCCTTTGCTTTGGTCTTCTCACAGGTGCCGTCGCATTTTTCTGTACATATTCTTCAATTGGGTCAAACTGAAACGCTCTGGAAAACGTGTTACTTGGCCGGAATGAACCTGAAAGGTATGTTTAGGTACTTCAGAGCTGATTTCAAACCTTTCACGTCCAGCTGTTCATACATTCTCGCACCTCCGGATCTTCCAAACGTTTCCCTTACCGGGTCTTCACGTTTTTCTAAGAAAAGAGGTATTGCTCTCGAAGCAAAATGCCCCCATATCCCTGAATCTTTGACTCAAGTAATTTCAAACAGTTTCTCACCTAGGTCATTGATCTGACACTCCAAAGCTGTTCTCCACAAGTCAAGAACCTGTGATGTTTCTGTCGTTATAAAGTATTCTGATGGCATGACGTCAAAGTCTCCCGAAGTTCGTAGAAGAATGGTGTTTTGTCTGATTGTGTTTAGCGCGCGACTTCTCTGAAACCACGTTGTATGTAAAATTATTTGTTACAAGTACTCACTCGAGAAAGCATAACTTCAAATAGTGGCTCGAAAGCTGCGTGTTTGGCATCTCCAAGTGAGAAAATAAAGAGTTTTCCTGACTGAAATGAAAACTCTTCTTACTTATAGGAAAAAAACTCACTTTCACTTTCGCGAAGACATTTTTGTATTCGACATCGTTTGGAACGTCGTACATTGTCAGTATTCCTTCATGAAGCGGACGAGATATGGAATCTGGTTGCACAATCAAACGACACATCAAGAATCCATACAAAGGCGGTCCACCAAGTTCGGCTGGAATTTTCCAGATTCCGTTAATTAATTCCAACACTACTGATGATTTTGATAACACTATTCCAATTAGACAACTTTTTTTTAATCGGAACTCTCCGAAGGGTTTCCTATTCGTATGTAAATCAGGATAATGAAACAAAAATGTTGTGGAACTAAAGAAAACGATGAAGGTGGTCCACCGAGTTGAGTCAAAGTATTTGGGTCTTTCATACATACATATATTGTTATCTGAAATGAAGTTTTTTTCTCAATTAACGAATGTCATAATCACACGTCTTAAAAAACAAAAATTCGAGTCCTTTCGAAGGGTTATCAAATGAAAGAAAATGGAGAATAATTATCAAAAACACAGAACTTTGAAAGAATTCACACACAAAATTCTGTACTATTTGAGTAGTTTCAAACCATTTTATTTCCAATCAAGAGATCAAAGCTCACCGAAAGTAGTCATTTGCAGATCATGAATCTTGCTCTCTTCACTAGCGTCTGTTGCAACCAAGTGGGTTCTGGCAACAAGTGTGAAGTGATGGCCCCATCCGGATTGTTCTGCGTTATGCTTTTCCGATGTCGGCAGCTCTGACTTCTAAACATGTCTGAATATAATACTGACAGCAACTATTCCTCGCTACGTTCCGGTAATTTGATTTTTGATGCGTACGCGTTGAAGTTTGATCTAATCTTCTTTGTCTCTTTCTCTTTGTTTCGTTTTTTTTGGAAATCATGAAATACAATAAAAAATGTGCCGCAAACTTTTCATGAAGCCGTTAACCATTACACAGAAAAAAACTGATCACTTCTTTGAAAAAATGCAAAAGTTGTGAGAACATGAAGCTGTTCATATTAAAAATTAAAATTCTTCAACAAAAAGTGGTTGGAGCAAAGAGGGCGGTCTCCTTGTTCCATTATTAATATGATTTTTGAAAAAAACAATCACACAAAGTTACGGGATTTCACCAAACACTCACAATTATAGATCCAAACTTCTTCCCAATCGATCTTGTGATTTTGTTTCTGAGACTGAGAGACTCTTTCTGATTCCAATCAGTTTTTGCACAGTACACGGATATTTCGACGCAAAAGTCATCTGGTTCGTTGTCACTGAAGTGTGTCGTAACCGAATTATTACATATTTATTGTTAGAAGGAGCTGTTTGAATCATGCACGACTTAATGTCCATAAAGCGTCAAAAAGAAATGTTGTATCTTAATTTGGTTCTCAAAAAAATCCGCTTCAAAGAGTCACTTGAGAAGATTCTGAAAAATTATGAGAGAATCGAATTCCACAGCATAATCTAACAGAAAAATTCTAAATAGATATCTTCACAAAAACTAAACAACGTTTTGCTTTCTCGTGTTTATGGCGTGCGCACTCAAAGTGTTCTGTTTTTCGCAATCAAAGCAAACTCACAATATAAACTGATCGTTGATCACCACATCAGTCATAGTTCGATCGATGTTGGGGACAATTTTAGAGTCAATCACTTTGTTCCTAGTCTCAACCACAATGAAAAGCGAGTAAGTTCTGATAACTGAACGAAGAATTGTAGTTGGATCAGATCTCTCATCAACCTCCTTTCGTTTTGCGATTTTGATCTACTTTCCATGCAAGTGGTATTTTTATTTGTGATAATCCAAGAGTAGCTGCACTGCATACTGGGTGAGAGCTGGAATGAATCATTAATGTTGTTATTATGAAAAATAACCTTATTTTTTCTCGGTCAACGGGTTTCTTGTTGTTTCTGTTCATTCGAATTTCCGAAAGGATTCGTTCTTTGTCGGCGATGAGGGATCTCTGCAACCAGGTAATACACAAATAACTAGAAAATTCATGGAAATTTTGATTCATGAGAGACACACGCGGTGTGAACGGTCTGCCGCGCAGAGCATTAAAAACTTCTTGCAAACACACTCAACAGGCGCCGAGCAGCCGATTTTGACGATTTTTTCCAAGTTTCACGATGCTCACTGGTTTCAAATTTCGATCTTATTAGAAACGTCAAGTTCTATCAAATATTCAGCAAAATTTCAGTTGAGAGAATAATTTCAATAAAGTTCCTATTTTTCACAAATCTGAAACGGACACTATTTTGATCTGATTTGAAAACATTATTTCACAAACTTGAATTATCACAACCCTCTTTTGTTATGTCAAATACTTCCAATAAAAGAATTTCTTGGATTGGTTCAATTTTCGTTCAATAATTGATAAAATCATCAAACCAAAAGTACAAATTGTTTTTCAACACCATTTCAACAGGGCGAAAGTGAAAACTGATACTGTTTTCTCGATAATGCAGTGTTTTTCAAAGTCGCAAACTGGTATTATTATTGAAAATTGTCAATTTTCACAGAATTGAATGTTTAGAGGATGAAAAACTATTCTTCACGTGTGACTTGGTAAAGTTTAAGAAGGATAGAACATATTCAAATAATCATGTGATGGTACTATCAGTTTATTTACAGTTGGACTGTTTTCGCTACATTTACAACTGGTAATAATTCTCAGAGGTAGATAGTTAGAGCAATCGGAATGATAAAAGGGTCGGCTCTCTAGTCCAACTGGTTCTCCCTTCTCAAGGGCTAGTCATTATTATTTACTCGCACCGATTCATAGGTGTTAATGTGTGAAAATCTCTCACTTCTGGTTTTTCTTGCGTTAAAATGTTCGAACCAGGCAAAAAAAGACAGAAGAAAACGAACGAACACTACCATGTCAACATTTAGAATCTAATTGATGTGAGAACGTTTCATGAAATCTTTGACCTCTCGATGTCTGACACTTTGAACATAGACGTGGAAGGCAAACGTCAGCAAAAATCAAGAATCGTATCGTATTGTAGTAGCACTAGTGTTATACATCGACAAATTGCATATTCAAACGATTCGTATGTGCATCAATTCAGTGACCATAAGTAGTATACATTTCGAGAATTTTCGAAAACGAACCTTTCCATCTTCGGCACTAATCGACATCTGAAATCGAGTCATAAAGAATGCAAAAAGGTGAATTGCGAACTTTATCGGCACTCATCAAGAAGTGCGAAACAAGCGGGAATGATCGAATAGAAGTGGAGGGGGCATTTACACATAAAGAAACACGCATTGTCATTATAGTTTAATGATTTCACCTGTGTAAGGGTCAAACGACAAGAACAAAATGACCTGAATCGATGAAAAGATAGTATCTAAACGACTTTAATGGCTTTATTCGTGTCTTGTTTCGTCACGGGAGTTTTTTTTGTCGTGGTCTTCGCAAAAAGACCCAAACTGTCCTTCTCAGAGGGTTATCAGTTTGTTCTTATCTTGCTTTTGTTTTTTTGAAGTTCATCGGAACATGACAAATCATGTGGTCATTTCATAACTTGAAAGATGCTATCGAAAGTTTTAAAATAGTATTTCATTGTTAATTATCTACAATTAATAAATATTAATGAAATATTACCTGCGGTCACAAAAGTGAAGTGTATTTTCACAGGAAAATGGAATTATTACTAGAACAAAGACAAGAAGCGCTTGGGTACAAGTTGTTAGTTACAGTGGATTGTGGTCGTACTTTTATATCAAGCAGTTCAGGCGCTTCAAGTCAATAACCTGGCAATTACACGGAATGACTGTCATTTATAACAAGTGAGTTAGTAGAACAAGCAGGATTTTGTTACAGTAGTAGTATAAAACTAAACTTCCGGGAAACGAGAAGTAAATTAAATAGGATAATTAACAGATGTGAATATTTGTGAACTAGGATAAGTTATGTGCAATTCAACTTATATATGTTCTGGAAGATTGGGAAGAAAGCATACAATGAAAAAATCTGGTCTTTTTAGTGAGTTTCAAAACGTTTTTCTTTTAATTTGAACAACCAAAAATGAGAACAATTGTGATTTTTTTGTTGATAGGAATGTTCCAGACAAATTGAATTAATGTGAAAGAGTAAATGTTTCAGAACTTCAAAATGTGAGGAATTTCATTCTTCTCATCAAAAAGAATGAAATTTTCATCAATGAGAAGCGTTAACTACTTGCAAACAACAGGGAACAGATAGTGAGAAGTTGTAAGCAATGGAAGCTTGGTGAATGAATGAACACAGTTGGATAGTATAAACATCCGGAAAAGAGTAACAATTAACCATGAGTCAGCAATGAAGTGACCACTCCTGACAAACTGATAACTACTTGTCTGACGACTTTTTGTGAGAAACGAAAGGTGGAGGTTAAGTTCGTTTATGTGAAGAGTGATGAGACGAGTTTGTTTGTCAAATTACCTAGCTCATTTTGAAAGTCGAGAGTAGGCTAGATAAAAGAGACATTGTTCAAACAAAGATTCCTTGTCCTACACTGTTTATCTCGTTCCTTCTTAGTGACCAAAATGGCCTAGGAAAAACAACACGGATAGTGAGATTTTTGAGTGCATTCAAAACATTTTTCCACAAAACAAACAAAAACCTTTCAACTCACTTCGTTCCAGTGTTGAGTTTTTAGATAAAGATGATTTTGTTTCTCGGTCGTCGAAAAGTTATAATCATAACTATTTGCAGGGTAATCTTTGCAAATTGTCTGAAAAAAAATCTCAGAAAACAATTTATAACATTTTTGTGAATAAATTACTGGAACCCTGGAAAATATCAAAACTAAGTCGAAATAAAAAACACTCGAAATTCCTAAAAACCCAATATTTTGACTAACTGTTTTTGCAAATTTGTATGAAAAATTGTACCGTATAGAAATTCAATCGAACTATCAATTGGAACAATTTTTCTTTCTAAAAAATGTAACTTTCTTTCAGTTGGACTACATACATGACATAAACATCATCTTTCTTGAATCATTCTAATTTTATTCCGAAACTCTTCTTCAGATTTTGTGTTCTTTGTTGTTGAGAATTTCAAAAAACTAATTGAACACGTTCAAAGCAAAAATTATTTTTTCTTGATGAAAACATAGATTACCTGTCAAACACTCAAAAATTTGTAGTCATACTTCTTCATTAACCATATTTCTTATGAGTTTTAAAGTTTTGATTAGTATTTCCATATTTTGAAAACGTAGATCATACTTTTTCGATAAAACCAACGATTATCTAACAAACATTTATTACCAAAACCAACAACCCGGAATTGAATTAAGTAGAGTTACATTGAATGCTGTTGACTTCCGTGGTTCCGTAGTGCCATATCAGAGTCGTCAAGTCACATGTAAGGAGCGACTCCGAGTTGTTCCCATCAGTAGCTGATGCGATCTAGAATCATTTTGTTACTGGGTGGTCCAGAAAACTGCTAACAGTGTTAGATGTGTTGATTATGATGCTTGTACTCTCAGTCGATGCCGTGGTGTACACTCCACAGACGAATCTAGCTGAGCTTGGACAACTTTTCAGAGCTGGTTCGAAAACCCATCTTCCCGTGGATTCTTTTGTGATGTCAGTTGGACAGCAAGCTAAAATTCACAATTTTTCTAGATTATCACTGTTTTCTCACGAGCTGCAGTCGTAGTGGTAGTGTTCCCGTTTGGATTTGTAGATGGGTTTGTAGAAATGCAAGCAAGTGCTGGGCTGACAAGAAGAAGAAGCTTGAACATGAAAGTTTGATGTCAAAGTTATCCATCTCCCGCTATTTATATCCGATGATAATTGGTCAGAGAAAGTGTCGTTTGTAACGGACTTTTTGATTTGAAACGGAGTTAGCTAACGTTCACATTAGCCGTTTGAAAAAGATTGCTTGTTCAACTGGTTCCTAAACAACCACGAAGTGTTTGGTTAGCATTTCTACTTGAAACATGTTTTCAAACTTTTGGAACAACCTTTTTTCATTGAGAATATTGCTTTTGGTATTTCTCCCTCATCATAAAACCGCTAGTTTTTATATTCGTGATCTAAACAAGTTCGATGTGAAAAGCCTCAATGGTTGAGACTAATAAAATTGTTGAATTCACATTCATCTCATCAAAGTTGCCGAAAACTATGATTGTTTTCTGCACTCAATATTTTTTTCGCAATTCAATAAGCTCAAAAATTTATCATACACGTTTCATTCAATCAATTCGAACATGTCTAATTGCAAATCAAAGCATGACTATACAAGTGGAGTGAGATCGCGGAATCCTGATATTTGACTAGAAATTGGCAATAGTGAAGACCAATCGAAAGAATGAGATCGAAACTCAATACTCTGGGGAGTCGCATCATTCTATAACAGTGTTGGGAGGTTGTTCCCACATCTGAGTGACCGAAATTAATTGGGTGAAAACTAAGGACAACGGTGTCTTGAATGCTGTCTTCACTTTCCGCTGTCGTTGGCATGTCAGAATCTGCTTGAAAGCTCTTCTGAAGTCTCGGGAAAATCTGAAACGAATATGAAAAGCGGCCACCTTTCATTGAAGTTACCTCGAATAAATCAGTGGATTCAGCATGGAATTCAGATGACCTGCCCACGTGAAAAACGTGAATATTGTTTCCTTGTTGGTGAAGCACTGAAAAAGTACTTCTAATTAGAACTTAGAAACAGAGTTACCGATTCACAGAAGGCGGTCATCGGTGAAAACACGAAAAACGGTGTCCAACACAAAATGAAAGCTCCTACAACAATTGACAGAGTTCTAGCTGCACGTTGTTCATGAACATATCGCATCATCTGTCTCGATTTTTCGCGAACATTCAGTTTATTCTTTTTTCCTGCTGAGATTGTTGATAGGCTTGTTGTAGAAGTCACTAAGGAACTCTCATCCTGAATTCTTGAATCAGAATTCTCTTCTTCTGTTATCTTACCATCACTGAAATCTGAGGTTCCACAATCAGCGTTGATCCATGGTATGTCGGATGCGCTGCTCGTACTCTCATGAACCCAGGAATCAAGTCATTCTGAGACGTGTTCGACCGTTGTAGGAGAGGTTCTCTAGCGCTTCTGTTGTTTTCTCTGTCATTAAGAGATTTACAAGACATCTGAATCACTTGTAATTGTTTTGATTCGATGCATTTTTCACCTGTTTCAACAACAGTCTTGTAGTCTGCCTTCCCTGTGATCTTCCGGACCTCATGCTACTTGAAGATGTTTTCCCTCTGCCAAAATGAACTCGCAAAGTGGGTTCGTTCTCGCTTGATGGAATGCTGTCAGCATCGGCGTTGTTTTTCTTGGTCTTACTTTTGATCTGCACAACCATTCTTATTCATGGACTTTTTTCGAACTACCGTTTTAATGCCTTTCCGCAGTCCACGGGAGTGTCTCGTAGCGATTATGAACACTTTTCCGTATGCGAACAGGATCAGAATTAATGGTACATAGAAACTGACCAGGGATGAGAAACTAACATACATCTTGCTGTCGGTGAAGAGACATTTATCCTGAAATTCGTTTGCTTTAGAAGATTTTAAGTGACTACGAACCTCTTCAATGTATAGATGCGGCGAACTAGACCTCCACCAGATGATGCCTGGGAAAGACAAAAACGCTGATAGAATCCACACCATGAAGATTGCAATCAGAATTCTTCGTTTGGAAACCTTGTCTCGATATCCAATCGGGTCCTGCCCTGCCATATACCTGAAACAACAATTCATCTCCGTCCGTTTTGGTATCAACCTGTCCAGACTTATGACACAAAGATTCCAGATTGAAGCAGTTGAGGCCAGAATGTCAAGTGCATGGAATTGATCGCACATTGGAAGACCTAAAGTTTGAACTCAGTTCTAGAAAATACTGGCATAACTCGCAAGCCTTCTCAATTTCGGAAATCATCATTGAACTGTGTTTGAATGCTATATTGCCTTCCCATCACTCAGTCACGACAAGAATCAAACTCTCGCTGTGTACGGCGGTGAACAGGAACAATATCCGATAAACTATACTTTTCCCGTAAAATTTGCACGTAACCAAGAACGCACAGCGAGCAAAATGCAAAACTACCACTTACCAAGCAGCCAAACATGATTCGTCATCTCGAAGAGCGAATTCAACGGCATAACAACTAATCCGACAATTAGATCGGCAATCGCTAGTGAAATGATCAGATATCTGAAGATGGATTTGTATCACGAAATCTCCAAGAATTTCTTACCCTGTGGGATTCCTCAAGTACTTTTTGGTACATACAGCTATGACTACAAGACAGTTGCCGGCAACCGTCAGAAGGCAAATTGAAATAAGCACCAGGGCGAGAAATGGATTCCTCCATTCTATACCTGCAAACTTGGTGTTTTATTTCCGAGTTTTCTCTCTAGGTGGTCACGAACTATCCTCTAGTGGTTTATAAATCAACCCAGAGGTTTTTTTCTTGTCAGTTTATGAGCGATTGAAGTGCGTTCACTAAATCCTTTTACCGACCATATGATTTATTTGTGTTTTTGACATTCTCCAACCGGACCAAAACCCGGGTAATAAATTTGAAAATCTCTGAACCTTTATCCACAGCATCAGACAATCCTTCTTCGCTCATCTGACTTCTGCGTACCTTCTGAATTAACTTATCACTGTGGAAATTCACGTGACGTCTGTGAAACATGATTTTAGAGTATAGAACAAAACCGGATTTTTAATCCTTTCAAAACAAACTTGTGCAAAAAGTAGCAACGACGTAGAACGTAGAATTGAAACTCGGACAGGGAGAAAAAGAGGAATAATGTTTCTTTGTTCGAAACGAACTTAGGAATTATGCTTGTCTTTTAGCGCGCCCATCTTTGTTCAGTTCACATTCTTTTCCGAGAACCATGGAATGTTTGCGAATATTAATTTCCAGTGCAGTGAATTAACCACTAGGTTCTGGATTGCTACAAAATTGAAGCAAACGTGCTAAATGATGTACGCGTGAGAGGAAAGAGAATAACAAATTTGGAACAGGCACAGTTGACACGTTAGTGGTAAAATAATACGCAGGAGACACAGGAAGAATCGAGTTTCACAACTGTCAATCATAACGAAAACATTAACACATACAAACAGAAGTCTAGAGCTATTCGGGGTGATCAACAAGGAATAAGAGATTTTCTACCAGAAATAGCACAAAATAGAGTCACCTTGCACTCTGTGCTGTTTTCAAGTACGAGATTAGCTCCGTTTTTCAACACATGGTCAACATAACGAGAGAAAACCATAAATTTGTGTGTGAACAGTGTTCAGAAATCTGTTTGATACATATTTTTCATTTAATTTCAAAGGAGTTCTCATATCTCTGCTATAATCCAAAATTGCAGTTTAAACTTGTTTTCCAGACGTTCTATCGGTTTATTTCCTGATGTTATGAGTAGCCATCAGTAGAGCATAACATATTAACCTAGGTCCAGCAAATAGGAGAAACATCCCTACAGGGTGGTTGAATAGGAAATTAAAGTCTAGCGACAACATTGTTAAAAAATAACATCACAATGTCTCTAATTCAAGAATGATGTTAATTTGGAATGTCCTTCGCGGTACTCATTATTATACTGAGATAAAAAACTTCCTTGAATTAATTTCTCAACGTCCGAAACAAAAAATAAAAAGAAGAATGTGTAGACTGTTGGAGTTTGATCAGTAGCGGGGTCAGAAGATGTTTTCGAACACATAACTATTGGATTAGCATAATAAAAGGCCGAATATAGATCGAGGTGAAAGTACATTGTGAAAACTCTGAGTAATCGTTGAAATTAGCTTCATTTTTTCAGTTGTTCCCAATAAAAGAGGGTATTTTCACAGCAAATTCCAAGAAAATTTAAATCAGAACGTTGGAGAAAAACTAGGTGGTCAAAGTTATTAAACCAAACTAGCACAAAAAAATGACAAATTTTCAGCATGAGAAGTAAAAATTTTTTTGAAAGAGAAAACTAAAATCTCGAAATCAGAATAAAATGAGACATGCGGAATTCGGATCCACAAATTATGAATGACTTAGACGTTGGCTTCTCAGATGCTTTGTTGTTTCTGTTAATAATAAGATTATTCAGAGATCTTGTTAAATATGCTTACTAGGCTAACTAGATTGTCCCTGATCAGCTAGAACACTCTGGTTTGCTTGCAATTCGGTCAGTTTTATTCATGTGAGGCATAGTTGACTAATATGTATGTATCTCGCAAAGATTGCCACGTTGATCTTTCCAGTAGGCGAAATTTGTTTGAAAAAGAGTGTGGATGAACTTTGCAGCATTGAATTGTTCTATTTCGAGCGTGGTACACTGAAGGAGCGTGAGAAAAGATTTCCATGTTTTGACGTGCTTAGTAATTGGAAGATTTGAGATGTGGGTGTTTGTGTATGTGTGTATGTAATTTTCTCAATTTCGTCTGAAAATGTCGTGTCAAAATATACGTTCCGTGGAAGCGGAAGACCATAGACTCTTCAGAATTTTTCATTTCTTTTTGATGACAGATAGAGGGGAATTCCGGAAAAAGGTGAAGGTGGGGGACACGATGTTGCAACATCCTTTCAAGATAGAAATGTCAATCACATCAAAAAAGCGGAATTAGGGAGTTCAGAAATGAGGATTAAAATTACTTGCGGGATTATCCATAAGTGCACATTCAGAACTTTATGAGTTGAGGAAGTAGTTAAAATCTCGTTTAGTTCATATCCGACCACCTACTCTTACAGAAAGAATGATTACTTGAAGACACCCCGAGGGACATGATCGCTTGTGGAATCTTCATATTTGAACCTTGCAGAGTGTTTTTTGAGGTGCATCTCATAAAACTGATGAAAACGAAATACGCGGACTACGTAGATTGAACAAATATACATTGGTGAATCTTGAATAATTCATTGTCCGTTTTTTGAAGTTGAACTGAATTCCAACTTTCGAGAGGTTTGAAGAGCTCAAACAACTACATTCTTTGGCTTCAGAAAAAAAGCTGGACACTCCGGATGGCGTGGACCAATGTGCGACAGAAGTGAGATTCTAAGAGTATACCGTGATCGAAGAGTAAGAACATTGTTAAGAGAGGTCTAAACCGAATATTTGAACAAGTACTACACTAAAAGTGCTTACGGGTGAACTCGGAAGTCAAAGTTCCTAGACACATTCTCTGACTTTTAGAGAGAATTGAGCACATCGAAATCTAGATTAGTAATGGAAGCAAAATGCAAATGAATTGCAATGTTGACTTATTCCTAGACTGAGGTTGCATACAACGGGTGGGTTGAACTTGAAATGGGTTCCTTTCTAGTTGTACCCTTTTCCCGGAAAGAATATCGAATTATGTTGACAGGCTGGTTCATCAACTGAGAAGCGACATTTGTGAGGGCCGTTAGAGACACCGTAAGAGGTCTTGCATAAAATAGAACTAGCAACCAAGTGCAAGTCGCTTTGCAAAATGAAAAAACACCATGAACAGAATTAGGCACTGATTGAAATTTGAATTTTTCCAAAATATAAAAGATTTCCGAGTATCAATCCGAAAAATATCAAAGTTAATATCTCAATTGGTAGGAAAATGAAGTGTAATGTTGAACTGACTGGAACTGACACTCTCCGAGTTTTGGCTTGATTGAAATGAGCTCAGTCTTTGCTCGAAACGAATGTATCAATAATCAACACGACTTTGGATATTCTCAGAGAGAAGGAGTTCGATGAACCTTAGTATCGAACATGCCCTTTGTTCATCTGAGAAGTTCAAGAATTAATCTAATTCAATGATTGTGTGGGTAAGATGCATGTGTAACTAGTTGGGTATTACATGTACATGACAAACAATGCATTACACCAAAAATAACCGGAAAAAAAGAAAATTTTGAGTTCCATAGACTGATGAATCCAAAAACTTTTTTGATTTCCCATTACATGTTTTCCTTAACTTCTTTAGACTGACGGAAAATTGTGGAGGCATTAGTGAGAAAACACGATAAACAGACCAGGAGGTAGCAAATTATTGTTCAGCAATATTTATGAATATAAAATAGTGAGCCCGGGATTAAATATATGTTTATCGGCCGGGCTATGGGGTACCGCTACGGAGGGGGTGAGCTCCCATCAATGGTGCACCTATCTTTTGTTGCAGTAGTATAATTAATTCAAGATTCTCTATGTGATTCTTCTCTGCACGTATAGTTTCATCAGAAGAATGGAATCTTACAAGAAACGTCATTAAGTTGGTCTCTAGACATGAAAATTCAGATGTCCGCGACATCTTGCGGAATGGAAAAGGTCAATCCAATCATAGTCAGACCAAAATCTGGGAGAGCGCAAAGTATGTGTTTTCATGGAATTCCATCAAAATTTTTATTATGGCCTTCCAAGCGCTGAGAATTTTTGATTTGCTTGTTTTTGATTTGACTGAGTTCATTTTGTTTTCCTCTTTGAGGAATGTAGTCAGTAAAATGAGCAACTCAAACCTGACCAAGTAAACTTTCAATTGACAAAGTATAAGGCATAAAACAATGACGAAAAGCCATTACTTTAGGCAATACTTTTGCTTAACGCTTCATTTGTAGAAGTGAATGGTAAAGCTAAGATGTTAGGTTTGCCGCAATACTTGCAGCAAGAACATTAGTGGATTCCCAAAGATCCTTCACATAGATGACATCACCCATTAAAAATAATTATGAATTCGGAGTAAACAGTTTAACTGTGGATTTTTCTATAGAAAATAGTGAGAAAAAATCTACAAAAAACTCTGTTTGCAATTTTCCAGAATACAATTGGAATATAGTCTGAATCATAGAATTATTAGACTATGTTTCTTACAGCAAAATGTTCACTAGGATCTAAAAATTTAGGGAATCTGCGTATTTGAGATAGGAGAAAGATTGATAGTTGTAGACTTATGAAACCCATTCAGAACCATGAATGAACCAGAAGGAGGTGTTATGATTTGTTGTTCTTATTCAAGCACAAACAAGTGTTCAACCCAATCATGGTGATTATAGTGATTAATTTAAGAAAATCTTCATAATAAGGTGATAACAAGATAAGCCGAATGAGAAGCTCTGACTCACTTTAGAATGCAACGTGATGGCAAGCACCTAACATGAACATGATAAAGTTTCACTGTTAATTTGCTCATCGGAGGAAATCGCGGGAAAAAGTTATGTTATGCTGGGATTTTGAGCCTACGTGATGTCTGCAAAACCAGCCTGGAAATATGGTTGATGTACACATTCATGTCTCACATTACTCTTCATTGTTTGAATGGTTCATTAGAGAAGTTCGAAAGCACAAATTTGTTTGACAGATGTTTTCGTAGACTATAAATTTGATGACAAGCTGAAATGTGAATTTCCATATGCTTTTTTTCTAATTCAGCAGTCATAGAAACAAGTCTGATTGTACGAGCCGATGATGTCATGTAATACCTTCTTTGATCTTTTTTTTGCGTAGTCCAAAATCCTCAAAATTTGTTATTAAAATAAAAGTTCAACATATGGCTTCACCTTTATGCTCCAAGCAAATGAACAAGAAGTAAAGGGTATGAAATTAATTATTTTATGCGGTAATTGGATTGACAAACTGAGTACTTCGCTGAAACAGGAAATGCTTGTACTGGAAATAAGATAATCCAGTTGTTTTTGCAAAAAGTGGAATCAGTCAGTCATACATATTGTCTACTAGACGACATGAACGAGCATTCATTCTAGACTGAACGTCATGTATACCGCTGCAACTTAATTTTGTCGAATCGCATTAAAAACGGAAATCTAATCGAAAGAACATGTAGAAACGTTCGTTGTTTGGTCGCTCCATGACTTATGAATACTGGAAACGTTGAAGTGACTCGATCTTTGCAATGGGTGTTCTGACACTTGAGTTTATTGTGGATTTCAAATTCTCGGCAAAGAAGAAACTTCATCGTATTTGCAGTGTTCTTGTTTTGGTATATGAACTTTGCAGTCTGAATGCAAGAACAAACATGAACCATGAGCTTAGTGAGATAAAACCGATGCTCATAGAGTCGTTGAGTACTGGATTTCAGCTAGTTTAGTCTGATAACATCTGCCTTTCAACAGAGCATCTGTCGATAGCAGGAAAAAAGTTTGCAAGAATCATCAGAAACGAATTTGACGCGC
This sequence comes from Caenorhabditis parvicauda, assembly GCA_963978915.1. Classification (NCBI taxonomy): domain Eukaryota; kingdom Metazoa; phylum Nematoda; class Chromadorea; order Rhabditida; family Rhabditidae; genus Caenorhabditis; species Caenorhabditis parvicauda. The sequence continues at coordinate 15,238,835 of OZ022249.1, read as the reverse complement.
GTTTCGGAAATTATATTAGTCTTCAGCAAACTTTTCGACAGGGCGTTCGGCGGCGGAAGAAAAAGAATAAAACGTGGCGTTTCGAGCAAACCATTTCAAAAATAAACGGAGTCTATGAGAATATGTTCCGGCTATTCCTGGAATTGTTCATCGTGCATTAATAGATGATGTGTCGAAGGTTATTTTGTGACCTTCTCATAGTCCATCACCAACTTCAAATAGTTGTAGGCGACTACTTCGCATAGAAATTTCCGCATAATGACATGGAAACAATGCAACTTTTATCAATTGATGAAACAATTGTTAGAATGGAAAATGTTGGAGTGAATGCCGGAAATAGAATCCGAAGTTTGTTTTTCCATCTATCTACCGCCCACCTGGATTGAGAAAAGTTCTGAAATGATAGAACTCGGTTAAATCCAATTGGATTCGAAATTGGAAGTTTTCAGAAACACGAGGAGAATCTCTTTCAGTCAAACCAGAAAGAAAGAAGTATCAACGAACCTGTTCAGTTCTAGATTTTCCAAATTAACGTTTTTTTTCAAAAGTAGCATGAATTGGTTAAAAAAAGGCGGAAAATAGTAGATGTTTTGAAGTGAGTGTCGACGTTCGTGACTATGTGTTTTACTCGTGTTTGATGAGAAAATCAAATGGAATATCAAGCAGTACTTTGAAATGTCGGAAACAGTTGAAACCATTTCAAAACGAGTAACCGTTGAATTTCAATCACCATGTTTCAAAAGGTGCTATGTGATATGAGAATTTGGCTTATTGGAAAAATTGGATATGCTCAGTTAAAATAAAACAGCAGAGATAATTCAAAATCAGAAGGAGATGAAACAAATTCCCGTAGGAATGTACTGACAGTGAGATTTTAGTATGTTTTTTTAAATGTGAGACTGTATGAACCTTTGATTTTTGGAAAATATTAGCAACGCAATCATACCAACGTTCTTTATTGTTACTGAAAACCTAAAAAAAAAAGGTCAAAAGAGCATCTCATTTGTTGATTGGAACAAAGCTGAGAAAAGAGACTCAACCTAGGGGTCATTTCCGGTTCTAGTGTATAATTCATGACCAGTCGTGGGTGGAGAATAATGAACTACAATGCAATTAAGAGCTCTTCTGGTGTACGTCTGCACACGTATACCGTATTTACTAGTCAACGAATTATGGCTCGCAGGGTATAGAAGTATATGTTCCTTGCTAATTGTGTCAGCTTCTTTTGCCCATTCTCAAGTTTCGGATGATGACTGCACATATCGATCTCTGATGTGCTCTCAGAAGTTCATGACTCACAGAAAATAAAATGTACATACGTCCCATTTTAAAATTGTCACAAATCCGGTTTGGTTACGTTGTGGAAGTAGACATGGATGTGCACATAAAGTATTAAACAGATCCATCAATAGTAGACAAATTCTGGCAGGAAGAAGCTTCTGGAAACATAGTACGAATTCAGTAGTTGAACTACATAGATTAGAAAATTCCAGATTCTGATCAGAACTTTTATAAACTACTTGGGAGCTATACTGTTATGCTAATTTGTTTCTGATTGAAACACAGCAGATGAAAAAAACACGAAAAATCAAGTGATGACTAAGTTATTTTATGTTGTGCCAATGTCGAGAACTTTGTTTAAAAACTACACTTTTCGTGTTTTTAAGACTTCCGTATCGAGAAATATGAGAAAGGAGTATCAGAACTGCATTTCATCTCAAACCAAGTTCAAATGTGGGTCCATACATTTATTCAGTGTTTTTTGTTGCAAGAAGAAGAAACGAAAGATGAGAAGATGATTCAAGACTTTTTAACATGATGTGTACTGTCACGTTCCAAGAATGACCAAAACAGTGATCACAGCAGAAACTCTCTGGACGTAAACATGCAAGAATGTTAACCCCACTTAAACCTCCGGAATCAAAAATGTTGCGAATTCTGGGAAAAGTCGGTGTGAGAGAGAGAGACACACACACTCAATTGATCTCACGTTCATTCTCTGACCTAATGGCTTATCTAAAAAAGATTTCATTGCTCTAAAAGTTAGCACAATGCGACGAATCAACAAAATTGGCAAACAAAGCTAACGAAAAACCAAAGTTAGTGCTATGTTCCTTGTCCGAAATGCAATTGGAATGGAGATCTGGGGGATGGATTGAGATGAGACCGATTGTTTCTAGAAACAACACTCAGATACAGAATCCCTTTTCCGTAGCAAAAGAACAATAAGAAAGAGAGAGAGAGAGAGAGAGAGAGAGAGAGAGAGAGAGAGAGAGAGAGAGAGAGAGAGAGAGAGAGAGAAAGATAGAGAGAGAAAGAGAGAGAGAGAGAGAAAGATAGAGAGAGAGAGAGAGAGAGAGAGAGAGAAAGATAGAGAGAGAGAGAGAGAGAGAGAGAGAGAGAGAGAGAGAGAGAGAAAGAGAGAGGAAGAGAGAGAAAGAGAGAGAGAGAGAGAGAGAGAGAGAGCAGAATCATTTTTTTTTTTTTTCAGTGTGAAAAAAAAAATCAGTGTGAAATCATCATTCGAGTTACAAACACGTACAAAACTGTTGGAAAATTGAGTTTTAACGTCAAATCTGTATCAGACCACCAGAGAAGTCTGGAATTTTCAAGATTTTCACTTTCAGGAAGTGAAGAAAAATGCCAAATCTAAGTAAATTGTTTTTTTTCGAAACAACACAGAGATATAGGACACCTCCTTGAGACACCGGGTGCAGCTCCAGCAGAGTTTCAAAGATGCACAGCATACTAATTGGTTGTGGATCAGTGACCAAGGAGCAATGTTTCCATAAACGTGCCTCAAACTGGCATTATCGTTTCAGCTCCCGGCGAACAGACAAGAAACATCTGATTTTTGCCACTGAAGCTGTGACGAAATCGAATCAAGTTTACGTTTTGCGTTCGTAGATGTTTTGCATCGTCGAATCGAATTTTTTTCAAGTATCCAAGTTTAACTACAAACACGGATGTTCCAACTTGTTTATACAGTTTTGAGTGTTTTCGAACGCGAGTGAAATTTTTATTTGCACGTTATAAAACCACGGCGTTCCAAACAGAAATCATCTTCCGAACCACCACTTTGGCAGGAAACAGAAGGCACTCATCACAATATTTCCCCGTTCCTCTTCTTCTTGCATCAGAGGTCGTCCGTAAACTTGATTTTCTTTTTCTGCATAGTACTCCAAAGTGGCTTCTTGACGTTCGGCTTGACCATCCAATACTTCATAAATCAACATGTCGCAGTTTGTTCCAGACTTCGAGCTGAAAATTAAACTGAGAATGTTTTGAAAAAATTTCTGATGCTATTCTACTTTTTATAGCTGTAAAAATTAGGTAACTAAATAATGAATGTACCCATCCCATTATGTATCTCTCACAGAAATGACTCTTATCAATAAATGTATGGCGATGTTGAATTTTCCCAGAATGAGAATGAAACAGGTTTGAAGATTTTTGAAATAAATTTTTCAATATAATAAGGCATGCTTACTCAATAACCAACTCCATACGGTACGCAACTCCAATCATGTAAAATAATTAACCTCGTCTCGAACATTGAAATTCCCATGCTCTCAGCCCAAGTTTCAGCTTCCTGGGGTGTGACCTCTTTCGGAGTTAAATCACTCTTGCAACCAACTAGAAACACATCACAGTTTGGAGGCAGCTGAAACATAGTCTAAAACATGAACATCGTCATCAGAAAAAAAAACACCTTTCTGTTGATGATGAAATACTCGCTTTGTATTAACGTGAACGATTTTCTGTTTGTACAGTCGTAAATAAGGAACACTGCATTAAGGTCGAGAAACTGTTTGGCCTGTGAATCATATTTTTACGACGTTCGAAATATGAAAACCTTAGAAATTGTTGTGGGATGTACAGACGGACGGAATTCGGAAATATCTGTGATATTGTTGTAGAATATGATAGAACTTTTTTGAGCCTACCTGCTTCTATAAGATCTGCTCTAATATTTTGGTTTCTTATGACCTTCGAAACCGCTTTATGAAGTTTGACTTGTGACGCTTCGGGAAAGGAGTTCGTGCAGATTCTGAAGGTATACTCATGCTTGTAGATGAAAAATCTACCTTTCGATAAGAGAGCTCTTACCGACGCCTTCGATGCCGGCAACAAGAATGGAATATCTGTCTCGGCCCAGCTAAAAATCAATCGATAAAATTGAATGGAATGGAAACTAACATGAGCGGTAGGAATATGTAATTCAGTTTCTATTTCCATACTGGTACGAGCAAGTTTTGAAAACAAGTCACTGTGTTATCGACTGACTGATAAGGAACCACGCGATGATACTCATCGGAACTCGGAGTTGTGTTCAGAAAAACAGGAGCACAAATCAATAAAAAAGCTCTGAATTCAAATAAAAAAATGACTTGTAATGTTAAAATGCTATGTAAAACCATAAGAGCGTTGAATTGGGATAGTTTGTAACTTGCCAAAAATTTGAATTTGAATACAAATTTTTAATTTAATGTGTTGAAAACACGAAAAATTTCTGTAACAAGCGAAAGATCATTTTAACAAAAAATTCATGGAAATGCATTGTGATAATGAGCAAGGTTTACAAAAACTGATGGAATTAGCATAACCAAGAGATGCACTAAGATCTGATGAATACCAAAAGGCACAGAAAAAATTGATGCCTACTTGTCATCATCCGAAATTGAATGAAAATTTAAACATTCTTGTTTTTTAAAAGTATATCTGTGACATGATGTTGGAATGAGCTACAATGCTTAGCAGGCAACGAACTCATCCTGTCAGACCTTGTAGCGGATACATATCAGATACGGAGTTTCTCGAAGTTCAATTCCATGGGGGTTCCTACTATAAATAGTGTAAGTTACCCACGAAAAGGTTGGTTCCACAGCTCTAGACTGAAAACAAAAAAAACTTACAGGGTTGTATATATACAAGGTCAAATAGCAGCAACAAATCGGACCTACAGACTGAGGCGACAACATAACAATTAGAAGGCTTGTGTAATAGATTAGTTGTGTTCAATGAAATGAGAAAGAAACAAAGAAAATTTGCTCGTTCATCATAAGATTTTTTGACCTTTTTCGAGATAAATTTTTTAAAAAGTGATTTTTTTGATAATGGAGCTCTACAGTTCGATTTTTTAAGAATGTGTTTCTGTTGTTTAAGTTAGAGAATCTCGACTTTTTAAACAAAAGGTTCTGATCTATTCTGGAATTTTTTAAATTCCCAAACGACACACCACAGTTTCACTTGTTTATCGTATCAAAAAAAAATTGGGCAACAAAACATACAATATTGAATGAATTGTATTTATCCTCCTTTTTCTAGAAGCAATCTTAACTTGTTGGCTTCTCTGTTCTTGAGGAATTCGTTCATCCTTCTTACTTCTTCGGCCAGTTTGACGGCACTCTGATGTGCCCTTTGAGCTGCCTCTCGAACGACTTTCGGTCTGAACAAAGTGCGATA
>OZ022249.1:15195869-15230869 GCA_963978915.1 Caenorhabditis parvicauda | reverse complement strand
TCGATTCAGTCGATGCTGGTGCTTCAGAAGATTCAGAAACCTCGGTAGATTCAGAAGCTCCGGTGGATTGTGGTCCCTCAGTAGACTCAGCAGCTTCGGTGACTTCAGTGGTTTCAGTAGAATCAGAAGCCTCGGGTGATTTGTTGATTTCCTCAGACTCAGCAGCTTCAGTTGATGCTGGACCTTCAGTAGATTCAGAAGCATCATCCGATCTGGATGTTTCGTTACTGTCAGCTTCAGTAGATGCAACAGTGGTAGATTCATCGCTGGTATTCTCGGTCGAAGCTTCAGATGATTCAGTGACGGCTTCAACACTGTTTTCCTGGCTGTCCGTAACTTCTTCAGTCTCTTCTTCTGTGGCTTCAGTGCTTTCTGGAGCCTCGGTGGTGGTGGTGGTTGTAGCCTTGGTTTTCTTGACCTTCTTCGTTGTGGTTTCCGGTTCTGCTGTCGTGGTCACTGATGGCTTCTTCTTTGGCGCTTTGGTCTTGCTGACAACAGTTGTAGCTTCTGGTTCTTCGGTTGTAGTCTTTTTTTTCGATTTTGGCTTTTGTGTAGTTGTAGGTGCGACGGTTGTGGTAGTGGTGGTCTTCTTGCTTTTCGATTTCTTTGTGGTCACCTCTACTGATTCTTCTTCACTTTCAGTGATTGGTTCTTCGCTGGCTTCGATTTCGTCACTGAAAAGTTCTTACTAAGAGAGATTATTACGAATAAACTTTGATCAATCTTATTCTTGAATTTATCACTTTTGGTAGAGGGGTTTTTTATTCTCGAAAAATCAAAGGGAAGAATGCTTGAAAACTCTTTCAAGTGCTAACCGTTTTGCCAATCGTCTCGCTCTGGTGTTGTAACTGCATGGTTGACCTTCTTTACAGCAGCAGACCGTCTTAAAATACGTTGTACTGAATAAGGAGAAATTTCACAACTCGACTTACCTCCGGGTTGAAACTGCATTTCTCGAGTTCATTGCATTGAGCTTTTGTGATGCATTCACGGGTGGAACTTGTCTAAACAATCAATGGTAATTCAGGAATAATTTCTTCATAACTATCGAAATGAAGCATTTTCCATTATATTTAACATCATGTATTATTTCGTTTATTTGAAAACACTGCGACATATTCTGTTCTCAAAGATTTTTCATGATAAAATTGGCCGATGCCGAAAAATTCGTTACCCTTGTGTACTCCAAAGCAAAGTGCCCAGTTGAGCAGGTTCGAAACTTCTGAAGAATGTCATCAAAAAATATTCAGAACCCTACTTACCGCGTACGATGGAATGAGAAAGACGGCTAAAGTGAGGAGCAGAAGTTTCATTCTATCCTAGATCGTTACTGCAAACTTGTTATTCGACAAAGCGGCCAAAAAAGGAGAAAGAGCATAGTGGATTGGTAAATTGATCAACGTAAATAATACTTTGAGGTCGGGTTTCTTTTTTGTTGCATGTTTGATGGGATAAAGGACGTTGAAAGTTCAGTTGTGTGTTTTTTTGCAGATACTAGTAAGCGACAAAAACAGGACTGGTAAAAATGAAACTTCTATCATTGGAGCACCTCTAAATAGGCTCTTCTCAGTTTATTACATCGAGAAAACGTTATTTTTAAAGTTTACACCAATGCAGAATTGAATGTCCATTTGTTTTGTACGTTGTCAAATTATTTAAGTGACCAATTTGTGAAAAAAAGCAAGTTGAGGTGAATATAGTTGTTGGTCTATGAGGGAGATGGGGCCTAATGAAAATTTCGTATTTTTGGGGCACCTCTGCCATAAGAATTTTTATTGTATGGTGAAGTTTTTTGAAATCGCGCAATTCAGTTCTAGATTAACTGTATCTCTTATAGAGGAAAGTTACGAAAGAATGTACAGAACATGAGATAGGAGTTCGAATTCCGTATAAGGATAAAGAAAAGCAAGAAGAGTAATCTAGCAGTGAAATGAGTGGGTTCGGACAGTGCTCGGACGGTGATCGGACGGTGCACTAGCTAGTGCTAATGAGCGAACACTTGATCAGAGTGAAGTGAGACTCGGTAAAAATAGACAGTAAGAGTCGAGTCAAAGTCGTTCGTCCCTCGGCATCCACTCAAGAACCGAACGCTTTGCCGAGTTGCTGCTGCTGATGGTGAACGAGTGAGACGACCGCCGCCACACGCCCCTTACCACACTCACTTAGTGCGCGATCCGTCCGGACGGCGACGCCCAAAGTACCCAAATTTGACAAAGTGCACACAATGCTGAACACTGTGCTTGAATGACCTACATTAGGTGGGGGTGTTCGCGCCTTGCTTGTTTGTATTTACCCCCTGAAGGCAACGGAAACTTCTTAACGGATTTGTATGTCATGCGAACCAATTCGAACGGTTTTATAGACTCGCGTGTTTGAGAACGTCTGTTCTACATAGGGCGTAGAGCGGAATTACGATGGAGTTTATTGTTCTGACACTAAACGAACTACAGTGAAAAAACCCATAATTTTGGATTCACTTCAGACTCACAAAAAATGCCCAATTAACATGATCGACCATCTAGAAGGGAGTTGAGAAAAAATTGAAAACAAGTGAAAAGTGAGTGAAACTGAGTCAAACGTTACATGAGGTTGATTGATTCCTACATTTTTCAGAAACGCATTTATGAACATCAAACTTTGATTACCCAACCTAAATTCAAACACAATCAGGAAATAATTGACTAATAAATTTGAAAATTCTTCAAAAAAACTACTTCTTTAAAGATTCAAAAAAGAAGAAAATAAACTTTTTTAAAACTCAGATCATACGTTTTTCAGTGAGTGTTAACAAAATTTCAATAATATATCAGCATGAAATTGTGCTACAGTTATGGAATATTGACATAATATCTTGATGAATTTCATTGCAAATTGAACTCGTCAATGTTAAAAAAACAAAGTAGACAAAGTTGAACTCAGATTACACTTTTCTGAGTTAAGTTAGACTTTTTTCAGCAGGGTCCAAAATGCACCATACTTGAAACAAAAGAAAAAGAGCACGCACTCAGCTCGGTCGACAGTCACAGTTACGTCACACACCACTTACTACTACTTGAGTGCTTGAACACTTATTGGCAGCTTTATGTTATAGTCCAGTTCAGTTGAGGTGATAGATCGATACAATTGTGATCAGTTTATAAGTTTGCTCATGTGTTCTAAAATGAAATCTGCTAAATACTGTTGATTTTACTGCTCTCAATTATTTTGATTCGAGGGAGACAAGAAGTTAATCAAAAGTAAAATTAATAACTAAACCTAAAAGAACCAGGTGTTAATAAAATAAGAATTGAGAAGATCTTGCGAAAAATGTCACTGCAGTGAACCGTACATTATGGATTGGGCTGTTAAAGATGTTTTCAACTACTTTTCATCAAGAATGAATCATTGTACTGAACTAAAAATAAAACGAGTATCCTGGATACAGAAGGTTTCAAATTGGACTCGAGAGCGCGCCCCATGCCCCTAATGAGCGCTGGCGCGTGAGAATCTCTAATTAGTGAGCTTGAAGCCATAAGCTCAGGTGGAATTATGTATGAGCTGTTGAATCTGGGTAATGGCTGTGAAAATTGTGAATATGGATGAGACATAGTGGTCAGTTAACTTAATTAGTTTAATTATATCTCCGGCTATCAAACTCTGAGATAATATTGGAAACAAAAAAACAAATGATTAAAAAACATTTGAAACTGAAGTAAATACTCAATGTTCTCGATTCACAACTATGTATAGGTAAAACTATCAAACATTTTCGGGGACGTAATCGTACCTTTCTTTATCCGCGTCAAAATCTAACAACTCTAACTTCAGTAACTGACTTGTACGAGGTCACAAACCTCCAGTTGACCTAGGATAATTTTCATAGTTTACGATTGGCCAGACGTATCCACTAGAGTCGAATATACACTGAAGGGACAGCACATCAAGAATAAACAAATTGTCTGTAAGAGTGACACCATTTTTTGTTTCATACACAAATTATAAAGGAGTAGGATGGAAACTGACTAGCAAGAGCAAATAGCCCGACTTTTTCCTGATTTCCTGTGGAAGGACGCGATATGAGGCACTTGACAAGCGTTCGAATGCAACTTCCGATGGGCTGTCAGGATTAGGGATAATGAAAATCAGATGATATTGTGTTCACGTCCACTTGAATCGTGTATGTCGGGCCTCATTAATAACGTTGTTACATTGGTTTGCCGCCAATGCTCAAATTCTACAATAGCGCGACCTTGTTTACAACCAAGTAACATACACCTTCAACGTATTCATTATGTCATCGGAACAGAATGACCGCTATTAACTTATAATGGTCATGTTATGAAAGGGAGAGTCTCGCGTTTGCAAATTCATCGTCGGAGGCATCTGTCTATCAAAGGTTACCATCTTACAGAACAGTGTTTGAAACGATATAGCACGACATTCACATACCACGATGGAAATGTCTTTGGGAAGTAGTTGTTTTATAGCCGTCCAGATCGTAAAACATTCCGTGGTATATTTTTCTTGGAGAACAACAAGATTTCCTAGGAAATGTTGTTCACCTCACTCACTGGTTTGAAGAAAAGTTTTTTTTTATTACAAAAGTAAGTTACTCAACAGTCGAGATTGAAAACATTTTCTGAAGTATCAAGAAGCAGGATATTGGGAAGATAATGTTTTGTTTCTACTCTTGTTCAAAAACTTCAAATGGAAACGAAAAATCAGGAAAAAACACAAGTTGTAAAAGTTGTCATATGATCTTATTTCACTATCTTGCACAGCTTTTGACATTTATATCACAAAGTACGACACCCCAAGAGAACGTTCTTGTATAATCTTGTGTTATCTACATGACGTTCTGAAAGTTATCAGTTAGTTTTTGTGCAAGAGACATGGGTTGTCGACACTCGCGATATGAGTTAAGGTAATGCTCACAACCTGAAGTCAGTTATTGAGATGGATAATTGTGGGATCGCGATGCTCCCTCTGGGTACTTACAGTGATATTTATAATTTATGGCAATCGTCACAGAAAGCTGAAAACTCGAGTATTTTTCTTTGATTTTGAAAAATCGTAAATGTTTTGAGTTGCGGCGAAGTACAGTTTTTTACTGGAATTTGTGAATGGTAAGTGAAAATAAAAAAATCCACTGAGTGAATGACTTCTAAACGACTGTTAGCTTGGTTTGGGAAAGAAACATTCTGCATCATTCGAGTCGAAACTTTTATTTCACACTTTCGAGTGGAGAAAAATGGGAAAAAAGGTTGGAATAAAAACAAATATCTATTACGATAACACCATTTGAAAAAGGTATGAACCAAAACTCACTAACTTAAATAGTGGAAAATGAGTATAAATTTTCTTCCAGAAACGCCATTATCCATTTTTTGAATCGAATTACTGATTATTTCACAATACCTTATGTTGGTAAAAAGTGTAACTTGTGCTCTCGGGCTGATCTTCAATTGATGAAGCACACAAAACACGAGCAAACCAATCTTGAAGTGGTTTGAGCTCGTAAGAAACAAGCGATTTATTGTGGGCAAACACGACTGTTTCGAAGACCACGGGTAATGGACACTTTTTGGGGCAACACGATACTCGAAAAGCAATTTGAAGTGTGACCATGAATTGTCTTTAAGTTAACTACGCAAATAACGCGTTTGGAGTTTTTGAAGCTGCTCAAAGTATCAAATTTTGTAGTGACAACATTTTTCTCTTAACCTCCTAATAAAAAATCCTTTTGCAATGACAATATTCATTTTCTGGTGTGTTTTGATTTTTTGAAATGGGCTAACATGTAAGTTTCGAATTTTCCAATTAAAAACCATTGATAATACCACCAATTCTTCAAAGCCATTCAAAAACCCACTATGATCTTTGTTCCTTCTTTCCTTTTAAATCTTTCACATGGAGAAATATTCCGGTTCTGTCGCCTGATGCAGCTAACTATGTGGTTTTTACAATAATTCAGTCAAAGCTTACAACAAAAACCGGTGGATGCGACTTTCCCCTCAGTTCAATTCTCTTAAAATTGCGCAATCTTGTTTTTCAGTTGACGCTTCTAGTCACTTATGGGCGGATATCTTATCTGATTGGGTGAAAGCGAAATGACTAAAAAGAGAACTTTTTTCGCCACTGGACGACCCACATTTGCACCTACAGACACTTCACCGTCGAAGCATCATGCAATCTGTACACGTTTTTCTGGTCCTCGCAGGTTAGTTGAAGCCTTCAAAAAGATCTTTGTTCTTGTGTTTAGTAGCATTGTTGGATTTAATACCTGAAACTAACAAAAAAACTATCAGTTGAAAATACACACGTCAATTTAACTTACATAAAACTGATAGCAAAGGAAAGGAAGAACAAGAAGTAAGGAAAAAATTCAAATTGGAAATATTCTAAAAAAATCACTAACATATCTAGAACTGGAATCATCTTCGAGATGCAAATGAATGTTCACAGTTTGTTTAGAATCGTTTTGCTTGAATATGATTCTTGGCTTTTTATGTGGGAAAGTTGTCTAAGCTTGTGTTCACAAGAATTGTTTCTAGAAATGTGCTAGGCTTCTCAAAACTAATATTTTTAATATTAAATTTCAGTATGTCTTCTGTCCTGTGACGCCGCTCTCCGTGCCAAGCGACAAACGTACTACTACGACGACCAGCTGAGGTCCTATGCTCACCCTCATCCAGGAACAAAAGTCTCTCAGGGATATCTCGCCCGTTATGCGCCACAGGACTGGCCAAAATGGTGAAAACTTTTTGTCAGCGGTCTTCCGCATCAAGAGGAGAAAGCGGAAAGTTCAAGTTCTCACCGCATTAACGCGAAAAAAGTGAAAACTGATGGGGTTTGACGTGCGAGAAAAAAATCTCGTTTACTTCTGGGATAATGCTAATGCGCGAACAGATGTCGACGCTTTGATGATATATTTAGTTCTTCTCGGTCGTTTCCTTTTTGTAATGGGTATGGGATTATGTGGTTCTGAAAGTAAAAAAACATTTTCATCTGAACGTACTGGAAGAAAGGGGATTTGTGCTCTGCAAATGATGACAAAACATTGGATTTTCACATGTTCACCACTTTTCTCAATTATTCTCGCTCAAAACATGGTGCAAAAAAGATGATAGGGAAGAATATGAAAAAATGATATCTGATCAGTGTTGATCTGCAATCAAGTGGGGTACTCGAGATTTTTCCACCTACGCGAGAAACGTCTATTTTGCAGCCAAAATTAGCTCAAATAACCTATCAGTGCACATTTTCTCCGTTCAGGTACTCTAGAAACGTGATGAAATGGACCGGTAACTCCAGAATCTCTCCATACGAAAAGACCGACTCAAGATACCCGGCGTGGCAGAGAGACTTCTCCAGAAGATCCTTCTAATTACCTCATAATTCTGTTGTGTACATACATATTCTGATCCCAATAAATATTTATTAATCCTTCTTTTTGTTTTCCTGAAACTCCACGTGATACACTCAACGGATTTATGAATTATTCATGGCTTAAAATGCACCCTGGTCCGGTTCATTGCAAGTTTCTATTCATCATGAGTTCATGAAGCGTATTGGGAAATGTATAACTGCAAAAGTTAATGGCAACTCACCAGGAGAACGCAGGTAATCGTCATCTGAACTGACAATTTTCGCTTCAATGAGCTCACTTTTGGCCAAATTAGGCTAGTTGATTCGAGCTGGCCCCTCGAATTCACGACTGACCGATTTATATTTGGCCACTTAAACTGCTTTCCATGTTTCTGACCAAGTAAACAATGTATTTATTTGAATCATTTTGCGAATCGTTTTCAGAATAGCATTTTCAGATAGAATCAACGACTTTCAAGTATTAAACGACCACAGATGAGTTTTCGCTACAACAAGTTCTACTCCGATATAATCAGTGGTGAGTGTTGACACACAGCTGGCATGAGACTGCTATACACCCGCTAAAGCCTCAGGAAAGTAAAACCAAATTAGATCGCGAAATTTCCAAATTAGATCGTGAAAAAATTAAATTAGAATTGGCACGATCTAATTTGGTTTTTTCGCGATTTTTCTCACTTTTTTCACGATCTAATTTACTTTTTTCTGAACGTTTTTTTCTCAAAATACCTTCAAATAATAACAGAAATATGGAAAATTCATCTAAAATAACACAATATGACAACATAAGTACAAAAATAGGCATGAAAATGTTTGTAATTGTCGTCATGTCCTTGCTGTTCTTTGACAATCTGGAATAGAAATATTTAGATCGAAATAACTATGTTTCATTCACCTCAGCTTTTTTGGTGTAATCAGGAGTTGAAGTTGCGTAGACCACCAGCCATTTTCTCAGAACGTGGTTCCAGTTGTATCAGTACCATCTTCGTGTAGAACTTGCACGTAGAGTCTGAATTTTTCTTTTCATAGGTATCAAGTGGTTTATCAAAGCGCGAAACACTCTATTTCTGAAGACGTGAAAGAAGAATTTGAACATTGAATACTGAAGACAAAACTGATTCCTCAACTCAACTATCGGGAATAAATTGTTCGGCGTAAAAAGATCAAAATTTTGATAGAGAGTGATCATCATATCAAACTTTAAATAATTATTCTCTCGTTTAAAAGCAAAAATTTATTTTCCTACATATTCTAAACTTTCACAGATTCAATTCTTCAACTATGATTCCAGCGCAGTCGAATACTCTAGCTAACTCAGATCTCACGTGTCAGTTAATGGTCGTCATATTCTAGTCAGAAAGATGTCATAAAAACGATAAGGGGGACGAAGTATTCTTGAAAATTCTGTTGTTTCTTGAGGTAACTCAACTGGAAATCATACCCTTTCACTGGTTTAGTTACATGAAAAATCCTCCAGTGGTAGTAGAGTGGATGTAACCCTGTGAATCTGTAAAATTATTATTGCTTGAGTAACTTCATAGAACATCTCATATCAAACAATCAAATGACTTACCTTATCCGTTTTCCATTCGCCAATTTTTGGCTGGAATCTTACTTCATTCGTTCTTTGCGGAGATGTAAGTAACTTTTGATATGGGGCAATGTCTGTAATCGTATTCTGATTTGAAGGAGAATCAAAGAGGTCCTTTTAATTGAAACTGTCGCATCAAGAATGTTGAATAAAACTCACCATTCACGTTTCGTCTGTATGAGGACCATTTCTATCCATATTCTCTTCGTGTCGTCTCTGTAAACTGAGATATTTCGTATCAAAAAGACGAATTGCGAGGAAAATGATTATGAACCGAGAATTTTCTTTTTGGCCGAAAAACTGGCTTCACCAAAAACGTACAGAAGCATTTTTAAACTCAAAAGTTCGAATAAGGCAAACTTGTAACTTTGAATTCGCTAGTTAACATTGGAATAAAGCAACAACAGCAGAAAACGCGTGATGAAATGAAGAAGAGAATTCAAAAAAAAAGAAACGTGTGAGATTAGCGTAGGAGCACACTTGCACATGGGTTAAGAACTTGTAATTTTTTTTCCTTCTTTCAACTTCCAACTTTTTTTTACTACGCTTTTACAATCGAGTGATTTCTGTTCACAATAAAATTGAAGCCCTAAACTACTTATCAAACATCTAGTCATAACCACAGCACAAAAAAGAACGTATTATTTCTTCATCGCGATAAATAAATAAAGAAAAAGTACGAAGCATCAAATATCGTTGAAGATTGTGGGCGCAAAAAGATTCAATACGTATAAAATCATGCTGAAGTTAGGACCCCACATTTCTATTTCTCTACCTTGCTAGATGTGCACGTTAGAAATGAAAATGCCTCACCCAAAAGTTTGCCTCATAAGTTTAGGTGTAGCAAAGAGGTCGGTCCCATTGTACTATTAATTTTCATACTTTTCTTTACAATTCAAACTTTTATTCAGTAAACTAGATTCATTATGCTCTAATTCTGTCTCCCTTGATGAATTAGAGGAAACTATATCTAGTTTACTCACTGCAATTTTCAAGTGTGCATAACTTTTGAAGAAAGTAAAATTTTCAAAAAATGAGAGATACGTATTCTTATAATTTCATACTCTACCGGAAAAAGTAGTTATCGGATGTGTCGGCCATATCAATTTAGATCTAATTTACCTCATTTAGCAAATTAGATCAAAATAGATCTAATTTACCTATTTTAATTTTTTTCGCGGCATAACTTCTGAAGAAGTAGGAGTTTTCAAAATCTGAGAAACAAGTATTCTTATAATTTTCTACTCTACCAGAAAAAGTAGTTTTCGGATCTTCCCGCCATATCAAATTAGATCTAATTTACCTCATTTAGCAAATTAGATCAAAATAGATCTAATTTACCTATTTTAATTTTTTTCGCGGCATAACTTCTGAAGAAGTAGGAATTTTCAAAATCTGAGAAAAACGTATTCTTATAATTTTCTACTCTACCAGAAAAAGTAGTTTTCGGATTTTCCGGCCATATCAAATTAGATCTAATTTACCTTATTTTTGGAAAATAGATCTAATTTGCCTATTTTCATCTTTTTCGTGGCATAACTTCTGAAAGAGGTGGAATTTTCAAAAACTGAGAAAAACGTATTCTTACATTCCCTTACTCTACCAGAAAAAGTAGTTATCGTAGGTATCGGCCAAATCAATTTAGATCTAATTTGGAAATTTCGCGATCTAATCTGGTTTTACTTCCCTGAGGCGTGTCTTCGGTAGTATAGTGGTGAGTATCCGCGTCTGTCACATGCGAGACCCGGGTTCAATTCCCGGCCGGAGAGAAAGCTTTTTGGTTTCATTCAATTTTGCAATATTTATCGACAGTGTGTGAACGAAAAACATGGTTAGAAATCATCGGAAAGGTGTCTTCGGTAGTATGGTGGTGAGTATCCGCGTCTTTCACATGATCCAGAGCGTTCAGCTGGATCAAGAAAAGTGCGAACTGAATTCAAAATAGTCGAGCTAAATCGGGCCAATGGGGGTCCTACTTTTTCTGGATCCAGTTGGCACTTTTCTGGATCCAGTCCAACTCGCGTTTCCTGAAGAGTTCAATTCCCAGTAGGAAAGAGAGATTTTTGCTTTTTTTAAAAACTAATTTATTCACTCGTTGCTAGTGTTTTTATTCTTGTTCATAAAAATTTCAAAAATTATTTCTGAAATTTTCTAATTTCTAATGTTTTTCTTGAAGAGAGAATCTTTCTTCAATTGACAAAACAGTCTCTTACTTACCTCAATTTACCATCTAGTGCAAAAGAGACTGTTCAAAACATCCCATACGGAGTGAAAGCAAAAGCCAGCCGATTTAATGGTTGATTGTGGACCAAATCGATGGCCCAAGGTCAGAAAAACGGTTCGTGTATCCAATTCTCTCATGCGTACACACATGTTCGCACTTGCACACGTACATTTTGTTCTTTCCATTTTTGTTTTTCACTCATCCCGAAAATGCTGTAAATAGTGAAGTGGAGAGAGGTAGGAAGAGCGTGTTTGTATCCATGACAACGTGTCAACCTTCCAAACGCTAGTCGCATCTGTTTCACTCATGGCGAATAACATCCGCAGCCATGCCGGACAACATCTTTTACTGTAAGTTTCTTTTATGGAAATTAACTCGAGTGCCGACCACTTATCTTAACAAGTGCATTGTTGGATTGTTGTTAGAATGAATCTTTTGTCCTAATGAGGCTGGCAATAGCGATGTTCACGAATTTCATTTATAAAATTTCTGATTTTCTCGAATTTTGTTTTGAGCAGAGATATTGGATAGAGAGAATTGGAAAGAGTTACATTCATCATTTCATGATTTAAATCATTGTGTGGAACACAAATGTATAGTTGTCTATAAATCCTCTTTTTTTCTTAGATTTCACTGAGAAATAGGGTCAGAAGAATGAACAGTCATTTCGTAGTTTCACTTAAAGCTAATTAAAAATTCGCAAAATTAATTTTTCGATCTCCTATGTCTCAAATATCTAGAAGAACTTTGATTATTCACTGATGTTTCACAACTGAAACATCAGTAAACGTTCAAATAAGTAGGTTCAAATTGCATAGTTGCTTTGTGTGGAACCTTGTATTTTAAGAAAATTACTTAGCAACGCATAAATGTTGGTTTTTAAATGAACTTTACATAAGAGAAATTCAATCTTCAATGTAAATTGGGTGCTTCACATATTCTACAAGATTCATATATGGTATCTTGTAAAAACACAATAGACACAGGAACTCAGTTATTTCGAGTTTTTTTCATTTGATGTTCTGCCATTCAGAACGGTTGACAAGATATGAATAGTAAAGCAAACGCATAAAGTCTATTAACCACACCCTATTGATCTCTAGTACTGTCGAAGGCCGAAACTCATTACAAAGGGGCACCCACATGCTGACCTCAATGGGTGGCCGTCGACCACATCCCAACAAAACCTTCGACTACCTTTCGCCTTATCTCTTTTCTGGATGTTCTTCAGAGGACCACATTCTTTATAAATATCAAAAAATTGGAAAAAGTAATAAATCAGAGTGTTCTTATTATTGATTCTCGTCGAAACCGGTCTTGAGAAGTTTAATCGTGTTTCATCTTCTTGCGGGTTTCTCTCGGTTTGGAATTATAGGGTCGTTCATACTGAGGTTATAACTTCTCAAAACATAGTTCAGATTTTCTTGTCGTTTCAGAACTTTTTTCTTCGTCTCATTTCACAGAAGTTTATCAGCATTGTTCACCGTTTTTTTCCTATTCTGCGACTGAAAGATAGCTTCCAGAAGTTTATCACAATTTCAATTCTAGAAAGCATACTTTCAAGAAAAATATCCAATTCTATCGATTTTCTTTAAAATTTCTACGTTCAAGATTGTATCACTCCATTGCAAATCAAAAATTTCAGTGATTTTTTTCTAAACGTTGAATTTTCGAAAAATGCTCTTTGTAAAATGAAGTAAAAATATAACGGAATAAGCATCACACTTCATTCAAAAAATGTTATCACGGCAGATTTCTGTCGTCAGAACTGTATGTATAATTTCTCACTGAAAACGCACGTTCCTGTTGTCCGTTTCTCACGTGGAAATCATGAAAAATCTGAATCAATCGAAAAATTCTCTTTTCTGAGAACCGTTTTCACACAAATTACACAGTATGTCTTCGTGTTCTGTTCGCGTCGACAACATTCTATTCTTGGCAGAAGAGTTGCAAAATTGTATATCTTTAGAATTGTAACACATAAACAATTTTCAGTTGACGAGATGGAGACAAAATCGACGAGCTCACAAACAATAATCACAATATCCTCCGTAATCTTTGTGATTGTCGGATTTGGGTTGCAGGCAGCCGGTGTCATGTCCCCGTCGTGGCAAGTCGTCGACATTCGGGAGTTTCGTGCCACTCATTATGTAGGTTTATGGACGGATTAAACGTGCTTTTTCTACAATTGTTTTGTTCGCTTGTCTTTGTGATGCGTGTACAAACTGATTCTTGATAACAATGTCAGGGTAACCAAATATTATTTTAATTTCAACAAAAATAGTCATTTTTTTTTTAATTTTATTAAAAATTGTTAATTTTCCAATGAAAATTGTCTTCATTCTGTAACAGCTGTCAAATCTAAATGATTTTCACGTTTAGAATATGAAAATTCTTAAAATCACGAGAAATTTTTTAAACAGGATCAAAAATTATTTTATAAATTTTTGTCAATCTTTTTTGTTTATTAATTTTGAGCTGTTTAGTTATTCGTTTTTTTTATGGAGCCGTCCTGTATCTGATCAAAAATACATGCTTTATATTATTAACTTTTTGCAAAGAACAATAAATAAAAGTCAATCTCCTCCAAAAGAAGACTGCTAATGAGAAGCAACGATTAGATCTAATTTCCCGAGTGCAAGAATTACACAATTTATTATAGTCAACCAGAGTTCCATGTGATTCCAGCCAAGAAAAAAATGTTTGGGAGAAAGAGTGCATAAGCTGTGCCTTCGAAGAGAGAGGGAGAGAGAGGGTGAGAGAAAGCTCTCCAACAACCCATCGCATTATGCAGAACGCGCTCAATCATTCTATTTATGAGTAAACCACTTGGCACCCTTCAACTCAATTTATAGACAGAAAACGACGATAAGATCAACATTTTATGCCAACGTTCCCATTTCGATTTTTCTCCCGTCGCATGTTTTCGAATATGATTCAGAATTCGAGCGTCTTGTTGCTATGTGATTCATGTTTCGTAGAAAAAAGAGTCAAGTGGCTTCTGATTGTTTTCCAACCAGAATTTCTGAAACTGAGTGTGATAAACAATTAACAGAGCCAGACAGAAGTCATCATATGGAATTCGATGTTTTAAGTTACTTTTCAGTTGAAAAATAGTCATTTTTCATTCTATACTGGTTTCACTTCACTCAAGACCTTGAAAAGTATTTTTTATTCGTCTCCGTCAAAAGTATCAATAGTCTACAGTGTTGTAGCTCTTACTTGATAAACGTTGTTCTTATACATGTATAGACGTTGTCTTCTCATTTGTCTTCTCATTTTTGAAATTCCAGCATAGAAAGCACTGGAGAACGCTACTCCTCAAAACTAGACGTTTCCTTTGAGGTCATTCAATTCTTGCCGAGTTTCGCTTCTCTGTGGCCGAACAATTTAGTTCTCTTCACAGTTGTAACCCCATGCGAAGATCATGCTCGTCCGATGAACTTATGAAAGAAAGTTCATGTGCACTTTCACATCTGCGTTTTGTTTTCAATCTTAGCTGCAGCTCTGACAACGCCTAACTGAATACTTTGCTTCACACTCTGACAAGTTTCATTACAAATCGATGAATCGATATTTCAGCATGGCCTATGGTTAGATTGCACCAGGCCGCAGCTCCACTTGGTATCGAATCTCGATAGGCAAGCCGATTCTCTCCCACTTCATTGTACTTACAAGTTCGATCTGTCCGCTAGTGAGGTTTGTGTGAAGCGCTTGGAACATCAATATTCATGAATATTCAGATCATCGATGAGAACATCGAAGACATCGATCAGAATAGTGCGGCAGGAGAGAGCGAGCATCATCAGTTCTATGGTGAGTGAGACACAGAGTAGGCATATGTACGCGAAGCAATGCAACACGATCGCCTTCCGTTGTGGTCTAGTGGTTAGGATTTACGGCTCTCACCCGTAAGGCCCGGGTTCGATTCCCGGCAACGGAATTAATTTTTGTTTTTTTTTCACATTTTATACTAGTGGCTAAGATTTAGGGCTCTCACATCAGGTTCGATTCTCAGGCACGATTCAATTTTTAGTTAATTTTCTCATTCTATTATTTTCTAGGATGGCACAAGGCTACTCTTGGATTCATGGTGTTCTCTCTACTCCTTGGTGGACTGTCGTTGCTCTGTGGCATATGCGCGTCTTGTAATGCAGCAATCGCCGTCGTCTACTCCATGCTGGTGGCCACGACTACCTTCACCTCACTCGTTGGAGACTGCATCTTCTTTTTTGCAGCACATCGTGTCGACAGTCGTTTTGTGCAAGGATTAGTCGGAACCTATGAGGTAGGTCAAAATTTGAATACCGAAAGTGAAGTAACGTTTCCAGCAAATGATAGGAATCGCATTCTACCTACACATTATTGGGACTCTTGTGACTTTTCTCGCATTCATTCTCAGCACTGTGTCAGCCTACCAACAACTGAGATCGGCCCAGGAAGAAGAACATCACCCGATGAGAGAACTGGCGCCGCTCCATGACAACCGCTTCACAAGAATCTGAGAGGTCACGAGCAATTCAACACATATAATCTAGTCAGAAAACTTATCATTGCATCACTTACAACATTCGACTTATCGCTTTTAGGTTATGCACCATGATCATAATCACTTTTGCTCGGACTGTTACCGCTTGAGGTTTCTTTGGAAACCTCCTGAAAAGTTTGCACCCAATGACTTGAGCGATTCATATCACTTACTTTTATAACATTTTTCGTTCGATCATTGGCTACGAGCATTCGGTGCATCGTTCTTGCATCTTACTACAACCTTGATCTCCTCTTTACCTGACATGATGAACAAATAAATCGTTTTCGCAGGTGGTGGATTTGTGTAGAAACGTGGTAATCTGTCTAATCCTACAAAAAACGCGAAAAGATATGATTTCAACATGATTCACAGAGCTTCTTTTACACTGTTGAGAGTGAAAAGTTGTATTTTATTTATTATATAATTCTATACGGAAAAATAGCGATTTCTTTACTTGGAGATATGTTTTGAACGTTTTCTGATATACAATTCTCTCCGAGCAGAGAAGCTCACACTACTCGCTATTGTATTACATTGTTATAAAGAAGTGAGTAATTATATCACATCAATCGTAATTATGAATTTACCCAGAGCTTGTTCTTTAATGTAATCGGGTAAGGCAATGAATAAGGCATTTCGGTGATTAGAGTTTTTGCACTTCTTATTTATTCCTTCTGGTCATCATCTCGCAGAATTCTGAAAGTCAGATTTTGGTTGCGCACTATTGGAAAAATCACCTTGGAAGTTGATTTTTCCGTCGTTATTCACATCAACATGCTTGTAGATCATTTTGATGTCCTGATCAGATAAAGAGTGGCCCATTCTCTGGAAAGCAGTACGAAGTTCAGACCTGAAATGAAGTTTGAAATCAACAGAAGGAGATGGCAAACCTTGTTATGTACCCATCGCCATCAACGTCGAGTTCTTCGAAAACGGCTTTCAGTGAGAGAGACAGTGGGTTGGCTCGTGCGATTGTGATGAATTCTGAAGAGATGTAGTTGTTTTTATACTTCTCAAAGCATGGTTTTCATAATAATCCTCTGATTTGAACTTTATGTGTAATTGCCGAGTACTCAAAAAAGCGAAATTTAGAAAGTTCTAGATTAACAAATATTTTTTTCCGGTTTTCAAGAAAAAGCAGATATCTCAAAATTATTCTGAAAAGTTGTTTTCTGTAAATTTTTATCCAATTAAACACTTCGAATTACATTATATTCTTTTTTTCTACAAAGCATCTCTCAAATGTACGTCATGCAATTTTTCATGCTATAACTCAGCTTTCAAAAAATTCTGATATTACTCAACAATTTTTTTCAGTGCTTTAGCAGACGGTTTTCTAGTAAGATTTGCATTTTAGAACAAGTGTTTCATTTCTTTGTCAACGTTAATTCGAATCAGTGATTGTTCTTCAAGAAGAATCAGTGACAGACAGTGTAACAGTAGTTGAACTTTCTATTATTTGGATGTTTTCCCAACCTGATGAATCATATTTTGAACGAACGATTTTTGATAAATGAAAAAGTCACCATTAAAATCAATTTTTCCGTCATTGTCCTTGTCAGCAGCCAGGAACATTGCATCCAATTCTTCTTCAGTTGGAGACTGTCCCATCTTCTGCATTACCTGTCTTAATTCTTCCTGAAGTATATTTTTCATAGAAATACTTGCTTCGGAATACCCTCTGTATGAATCCATCTCCATTGATGTCGAATCCTCGGAAGATTCCTCGAAGGTCGTCCTCACGAATTTCTCCAGCGTCTGGCTGAAAGATTCATTTTTATACAGAGTTCACTTTGAGCCGTCTACTATTTTGCAAACTTTGTTTCACCTTTGCAAAAACTCCACGACCTTGAGTGTTTTTTGAGGCTCTTATTTCAGAGAGCAAACAAAGACTTCTAGATGACTCAACTGTCAAGCAAAGTGAACAAGTGATTCAAATATTTTCAACATCTAGATTGACTTAATGAAACGAACAGTGTAAAAAAGATTGAACTGTACATTGAGACCGCAGAAATTTATGTTGTAGCCTACACAAAACCTTACTTTTTTCTTGGCTTCCTTCTTTCCGATTGTGTTACCCATACCTCTGAACGATAGCGAATAGGATTGTGTTAGAAAGAAGAAGAAACAAACGCGAGAAATTCGAAACCAACATCATCAAAAATTCGTCAGAGAAAAAGAAAACAAATGTGTGCGACAGAAAAGGAGGCAAAAGAGAACTAGTTCACGACCACAATCGCGTTCAAATTGGATACTCAAAACAGCAAAATTGAGAAAGTGAAACTGCCAAAGAGTCGTGTTATGTTGACACGACAAATATAACAAACGGCTTGTGCGGTTATGCGAATAAAATGAAGGGAAAAAGTCAATCAAAGAGCCTTTTGTTATCATCTGAGCAAGTTCCCAGGAATTTGAGTCATGTGCAATGTCAACCGAGATTCAAAACCGCAGAATGCTGGAAGGAAACAAAACAATTGACTTAGTGGTAAAGAACGAGTGTCTCAAGGGGTTTTGCTTTGTCTAAAGCATGTGCCCGATAACATGTAGGTGTAATCAAAAACCTCCAGCATAAATTTATTTCGCAACTCTGGTTTTGGTAGTGTACAGAGTTCTGTTCTATCTTGTGCACAACGTTTGGAGTTCATTAACTACAAAAAAACAATGTTTATTTGTTAATATTAAACTGAACATCTTTTATTCCAACGAATTTAATAGCGCTCAACCTTCATGAGCTCTCACAAAGTGTTTTTGAATTCTAACTGAACAAAAACCTACAAGACGAATGAAGATGAACTATATTTTGATGGAACATCACATATTCCTGAAGTTTCAGGCTTGGATAGATTTTTTTCAAACGTCATTCTCACTTTTTCTATTTGAAACAGTTTTAGATTTTCTCCCGGAATACTTCGTAATTCATGATTCGTCATGATTTCATTTATCACAAAATGACGCGTATTGCTCTTCTGATAACGACTTGCAGAAAAAATCCTGCACACATCACATTCACACCTTCCGGCAGGAACCGTACATGTGATAACGTACAACATAAAACAAATGACAACAGAATAACGACCACTGCGTTTATTCGTGACATTTTAGTTAGGGAAGAAAAGGTTGCACCGATTGAAAACAAAAAAGCACGCAATCACTTGTTTCACTTTCTATTTTGTTATAGAACAAATATGTCCTGGTCGTTAAAACAGCTATGCAGCACGTCCTCTGATAATATTGAGTTGTGAAAACTACCATTAAGATAAGAGATTGCAACCGAGTGCATCAGATTCTTAGAATTCCTATAACCTCCAAACGAAAATTAATAAATAATTAGCAGAACCTCTTTAAATTTCAATTTTGTTCTCTTTATTGAAATATAGAGTGAGAGTAAATGTAGCATGAGCTGGTTTAGGTAAGATGCTTTTGTTTTTTCTCACTAACTGAGACCAAAAAAGTACATGAAAAAGCACTTTTTATCTCATCAATTCACTTTCATTTCAGTTTGTTGACCTTCGAAACGAACCTGTGGTTTTTTCTTGGAGAAGCAGGAACCCATTGTGTTGTAAGTCGAGAGTCAGTAAGTAATTGAAGACACGAGTTTAAATTTCGGTGACTTGTTGTTGGTATGGTGGACGTTACTGTGCGCATCGCACGTCGCTCATCAGTCCGCCCCCACTGCCGATGCTACCAACAACGAAGAGAGAAGAGAAGAAAAGACACGATAAGATACTCTTTAACCTCGAACTTATTCAATTACTGACTGATTCCAAACGTCTGTCGGTTTTGTCGGTTTCTTTGAGAGAACGTGTTATCAATAGGGTCAATGTTGTGATGCGCACTGGTCTGAATTCAATCAGCGGAACGTGACAGGTTGAATGATTCGCTAAATTTGACTTTTTTTATTTGGTTACGTTTATCTTCAGAAGTACATGGTTCCATTTTTGATCTTCAAAATGCAGTTTCTGAAACCGCAGGTGGCAGATGTGGCTTTACCAAGCGAAAATGTGATAGTTCGAATAACTCGATCAAATTGACTATTTATAGCTAAGTTTTGACGTCAGAACAGCAGTTTCATATTCAGAAATGAATTCATTATAAACTTTTGTCCGTGAGTTTTATTTTTTAAGCTGAGAAAATGTTGAAAAATATAATTTTCTTATGTTTTTACCTATTTTCTCTGCTTGAAAATTAGAAAAATGAAACAAATTTGGTTTTCAAGCTGAAATTGTGTCTTAGAAGAAATACGTTCTTTCACAATTTTGTTTGTTCAATAGTATATCTGGAGCCGTATTTTTGACTCTCACGAATACCTTTAAAATTAGAATAGTTTTTCATTCCGAGTTCTCAAAAAATTCTTTTTAAAAGTACACAATCATTGTCGTTCAGTCATTGTTTAAAAACAACACTACTTTCAGAAATAATAACTAGTTGAACAGCCATAATAGCTCTAACAACTCGTTGCAGTCAGAAACGTGACCTTGACGTGGACTTGAAAACTTATTTCCACCTCCATGCGACTGCCTCGGTGCCACGTCATACTAAATTATATGACACAAGTATGTGTTCCTTCCAGCGTTCCAGAGAGTCTTGTCATACTGAGACGAAATTAATAATATAAATTCCCACAATTCGACCAGATGTTCATTGGATTCTGAAAACGGTGACTTTTCAATTATGCTGTGCTCGATCACACCGGAAATTACCAACCAATTGTGATAATATTCATATTAAGCCGAACAGACACGTTTCCTGCAAATTGGGCCACTTGAAGCATCAAATTCGTCAACTGTAGTTTCATGGTTTTATTGGCTTTTTTTAAAAAGAGTCTTGGAGACCGTACAATCGTTGTTTTCCCAGACGATCATGTTAAATGGCACATCATCGATGGGAATTGCAAGAGACCAAAGCACATGTTTGCAATAAAATGATCATTCGATCAGTCTTGTGTGGAAGGATTACCAGTTCTTACCATGAAGACCACTCGATACGTTTTATTTACAATTCATCGGCGTGTCAAAATGCATCAAGTCAGTCTCTCTCAGCAACTGGAACGAGAACTAGTTCTATCATTTTGCGAATCGAAAATTTCATTCATTATTTACAAAGATCCCAATCAAAACAAGGTGAAGACATATCAACCGTTTATGTTACCCTTTGTGTAGTATTGGTGGACTCCTTGATAAATGTACGGCTGTTGCACTGGCCAGTAAGATCCCGGCATCTGAATCGACATAAATCAAACAAATTTTGAACTTCCTTACGTTGGAGGATATGATTTCCTGTTTGGGAGTCAACAGAGGATATGATCCTGGAGGACTATGACGGTTCTGGGGTTGACCTAAATATTGAATTTCTACAGGCAAAAAACAGAAGTCACCGATGTTTGAGAAGTTTGACAGCGCCGGTGACAGCTCTCCATTGACCATGGAATTCTGACAAGCGTGAGCCAGTCCATGAAAGTCGAACTTGTAAGCATAACGCTTTCCGTGGACCTGAAGAAAATTTTAGAAGATGATTACAAGTGGACGTACCTTGGTCATAATATTCTTGTCATAATAATACCTCAACGCTCTACTCAGTTTGTCGTAATTCATGTTGGGCTTGCTAAAAGGAAATTGGATAAACTCTGTGATAGCAATTATGAGACCTTTTCCTTTCACCCCATTTCCGTGCCACCTCATCGGGGTCGACCAGTTTGAACTCTCCATTACCCCCCTCCCAGGCGATGCAGTGTGCGTTGGATGTGTCAGAAAGAAGTTCCAGAAGAAACTGCCACAGCTGTATTTGCCCACTTCCCTGCGCGGGGAGCTTGGCCAGCAGAGATGTGTATTGGACGCATCCTGAAAATTACTTTTTCAATCTGTCAAATTTTTTTTGGGTTAAAACAGCAGTCTCCACATTCAAATTGTCAGTTTTTATGTCATCAATCGCAACACAAGTTCTGCAGATTTTCTCGATCATTCAATTCCAAATACCGTTTTCAGATAAAACGTTGATGTGACTTTTTTCACAAAATTTCAAAAAAAAAATTTGATGAAATGATATTCCCTATTTGAGGCTAGTTTTCAGAAACAATTGTAAATAATACTATTTATCAATTTTACAAAAAACAATGTAATCAAAATCACGTTGTTTTCATCAAATTCCCTAAAAACGTCACTGTTGCGCTTCCAGCAGCAATTAGACGCGAGGGATGGAGACTTCGCCGCAGGTGTGCATTGTGCATATGCTGCGACAATTCAAGTTGTTGGCGTATTATTCGAAAAGAATTGCGAGACCTCGAGAACATGCTTGGCTGCCCTGTTGCTTCACACACGATTAACCCTGGAGACGTTGAAACGCGGCCGTGCCTTAGCTGCTTACCAATAAATCATCCACCTGCGTTAACTAACAGGCGTAAAGTGAATTTGAACATTCGAGTCACTGTTTTTTATGTAATAGAACCAGAATTGTTTTCTGGTTTCGCAATGGCAAATTTCAACATTCCACTGTTATGAAACAATTTAGAACTTTTTGTGATAAAGAAAAAAAAAGTAACATTGAAAATACAGCAAAGTTAAACTCCAACTAGAACCGAAACTTCGGAAAAGTTATCTCTGCTGCAGTGTATAATAAAAAGTGAGCTTCAACTGATGCAGATGAATTAAAAATTTTGTATTTACAGAAAATTCCTTACACAAAACATTCATTAATAGTTTCTCTACCCCTTTCCCAGTGACTAAGGAAAAAAGTGTGAGTGGTCGTTTTTACTGGAGATGTGAAAAGAAAAAACACGAGGTGGAAAATAAGACTGACAATGGCGAGTGACTTAAATCAGAGAGTCGAGACTTGTTAAAAGAAATTTCTTTCATCACTGGCTTGTTAGCGGGATAGCGAGCGTAGCTAGGGCTAGCTTTTGGTTCGTTTTTCTGTTTTTTTTTCTGATTCAAATTCCTTTTTTATACAACCTACAATAAAAAAAATTGTGAAAGTCATGAAATTTTGAAAAAAAAAATCAGCGGTCGACGATTATTAATCGTTCCCAAACCTCTATTCTGGGACCTCGAGAGCTAACTTGAATCATAATAAACTTCAATGTCTTCAACTTTCTGGTCGCTACACGAACGAACCGGAAATCTACAATCAAATAACCCTCAAACAAACGAGAAATAGACTCATGAATTCCAAAACATTGAGCAGACATAAAACATTATCTTGACTGCTCTATAAAGACCCATTAACATCAATTTGCATAGAAATAGAAATCGGGCAGTAATTAATACCAAATAATAAATGTTCTTCATTTTCAGTGAGAGCTTTTGAGTGGGAATTTAGACAGATGAGAAGACAGTTTTGTTACCTGGATGAATTCTGAATCCATCGGAATTGGACGTGTTTGCCAGGTTCGAGTCCCATTGAGCCCGATGGTCGTAACTGCCTGAAATCATCGGGTAGAAATCAGAACAATTCATTTTTGACCTCATTCAAGAATTGTAAAAAGTAGAACTGTGTTCGTTCCTCATTGTTATTATCAGTAGTTTTCTAACTGACGGTAAATTGCAAGAATTTGCTTGATCTACACTTCTACATCACTCGCTTCAGTTAAGTTCAAGTACAATATCCTATGGTTAATTTCAAAACTCACGTTGTACGTAAGTTTGAACAGTGTGATGCGATAATATTCTTGAACTAGAGTTTACTACTGCTGTTGGTAGAATCATGACACTAACTAGTAAATTTTAACCAGTACATAGTTCTGTGTTAAAAAAGAAGTATTTTGAGAATCATGTCTCTCTTTTTTCAAAGGGTTTTGTTGATGGTAAACATCAAAGAAACGATTCTTTGAGTCGACTCTGTAAAATACCACGAGCACCGTTCTCAGAGAGATTTTATGACGTGGAAATCGGAGGTTTTGGGATTTATTTTTAGAAACATAAGCGAAAAGAGAAAGAAGAAGACAGTGGAAATGTTAGAATGGAAGTGGTGGTGATGTAAAACTGCTACAGCGTTGAGTATTCGATGCTTCCGGGCACCAAAACGTCTGCAGGAAATAAGGTGCGGAAGCAGCGTTTCCGTTCTTTTGTGCACGTTGTACAACGAACAACAAGCAGGGGTCGAAGAAGAACCCGAAAGACCAACACTTCCCTTCTAAACAATACCTGCTTCATGGGAAACCGTAACCGGAAAAGCCATATAACTCACTTATGCTAGGGTACATGGGTGTCGGGCTCTTTTTGGCAGTGGGCTCTCGCTGAGCTCAAGGGGCGGGAGGTGAGCCTCTCACCCACCGTAAGCTTTCGTAGCCCAAGGCAACCGCGAAGTAGACCTCTTTCACCCACGTATACACAGGCGAGTAAGCCTTCCGATCAAATTTCCGGTTATGATGATGAGCTCAACTCTAGCCGAGCTTCCCAGAACTTGAATCATGTCAACTTGGACCACCTGATATCGTTTGGAGCAGCTCGATCGGAGAAACTACGAAATTTCAACCAGAAAACGAACCATCGTGATACATAGAGGAACGGTACAACAGGAAATTGTTATTCAAGATGGTAAGGCGCGGTTAGTGACCATTTGCAGTCAACCCAGATGTCTTTATAAGTAAAAACTGCGATAGTGCACAATTCGTCAGACACAGTTGGTCACAAAGGATAAAATGGTGTACGGAGGTTTTCTTCACACAGACATTCTGGTAATTTTTCCCCAGACACCGAGAGTATACCGTATGAGGCATATATTTATTTGTAGAAATTGACATATCATTGCGGACAGAAACCAGATCATTGCGGACAGAAACCATACAAGATAACTCGGTTGACTTGTTTTCTTTACGAGTTTTTTCACTACAGCTTCCAGAAATGTTAACTCGTCGTTAAATGTTTGCAGGTTATCGGTAATAATATTTTCAGAAATCGTCCGCAGTACTCACTTCAGAAGAGTGGTCTCTGAACATTTTCCGGTTATTATTTTTTTTTTGTACAATTTCTTCTTATTTTTTCTCTCTCAGGATTTCTGAATGATTTGGTCTATACATATGACTGAAATTTGGAAAAAAGCTGATTATCGTTCTGAAAACTGGAGCTTAAAAAATTAGTTATCACGCCGTCTCTAGAAACCATTGATTCTAGGCCTGCGAAAAAGTGTTTAAAAGCAATTTAACTTGTTAACTGTACGAACATTCAGATCTTCAAAATACAAAACCACACACAGTTGCGACAGGAAGTTTCTGAACAATATAATTTTTGAAATACCTCAACGTTGGAATATCGGAACGGTCTTGAAGTTTTGCAAACGTTAAATGAAACGTTTTTTGGTAGTGTTTTTGCAGAAAACGTACGTGATTTTCTCAAAAACCAATCAAAATTAACATTTTCCACTTTACATTTATTAGGTTGTCGATTAAGTATCCGAATTTTTTGTAGAAAATTTCATTTATCATTATCTTAACAATGTACAATGGTGATTTTATATACAGTAGCGACATAAAGTTTTTGGACGATATCATTTTTCGACATATCCTAACGCTGGGTTATCGAATCAGTCTTAAAGTTGCACAGATATCAGAAAAAACATTTTATCACATTGTGAAAAAATATCGGGGTGATAAGAAGTGTTCTAGCAGAAAAATTTGTGATTTTCTCAAGTTCAATCAAAATTGACTATTTACACATCACATTTTTTTCTCGTTTCTTTCTTTCATCACGCACTTACCTGTTTTCAAGTGCATAATTCTGGAAATTCCAACTTTCAAAAACGTGAAAATGAGGGAACTAACCAAATCAGTGATCATCCGGGGTCACCGGATAAGATTTGAGAGTTCACATTTGACTGAACAGTCCTGGAAGAAGATATCAACTCTGTATGGGGTCATTCTTGCTCTAGAATAGCTGGATCTACTTGGAAATTCATAAACAAAACTTTTTTCATTCTGTCGACTCTATTTGAGATCACCTAGACATGGTTAAAGACCATATGTCTTCGATCTCGTAGGCGACCTTTTTGAGAATCCTCGAGCTGGGGTCAGCTTTTAGGTCATAAAACAGAAACGGTTTGACTTAGAGGTCAAATTTTTCATTGAAACATTCTTGATAATTCATAAAATCATTTTGATGTCAAGTTGTGTACAAATCATAGTTCAGAAAATACTACAAGAAGACCAAATAAAAATTTGCAAAGGTTCCGGTATCCAGATTTCAACTATCGGTATTCATGGATGATTTCGGTGCTTCAAGTAACTCTTTTTTGCTCTGACACGTTCTTTCACGTGTTTTTGACTGATTGAAAGCATGAAAAACTCCGATTCACCAACTTCAACAACTTTAGACCACTTTTTTAGAAGGCCATGAAACTGCTCGGGATTCACACCAGTTCCACTGTCTAGTAGTACTTTCCGATTTCTTATTAGTGAATGTTCTGAATCGATAGTGGGAAAATATGCAAACAATAATGTGCTCAGAGAAAATTGGACCTCGAAGTCAAACCGTTTCTGTTTTATGACCTAAAAACTGACCCCAGCTCGAGGATTCTCAAAAAGGTCGCCTACGAGATCGAAGACATATGGTCTTTAACCATGTCTAGGTGATCTCAAATAGAGTCGAAAAAATGGAAAAAGTTCTGTTTATGAGTTTCCAAGTGGATCCAGTTTTTCTAGAGCAAGAATGACCCCATACGGAATTGATATCTTCTTCCAGGACTGTTCAGTCAAGTGTGAACTCTCAAATCTCATTCGGTGACCCCGGACTATCACTGACTTGGTAAGTTCCTTTATTTTTACGTTTTTAAAAGTTGGATTTTCCAGAATTATGCACTTAAAAACAGGTAAATGCGTGATGAAAGAAAAAAACGAGAAATAAAAGTGATGTGTAAATAGTCAATTTTGAGTGAACTCGAGAAAATCACAATTTTTTTCTGCGAGAACACTACCTTTCACCCCGATATTTTTTCACAATGTGAGAAAATGTTTTTTCTGATATTTGTGCAACTTTGAGACCGATCCGATAACCTAGCGTTAGGATATGTCGAAAAATGATATCGTCCAAAAACTTTCTGTCGCTACTGTATATTGGCTATCAGCATCTATGACTTGTTACCAACGTTGGGCTAGCTTCTCAATGCCATTGCGACACCAGGTCTCGCAGTATGACTGGAAGAAGTTGCGAAGGTGGGATTCGACCTCGACTACATCAGCGTAATTATTTCCATCTTTACATCGTTGGAGGCCAGAAACCATATTGAAATAAGAAAAAGCTTGATCAAAACTATAGGGTGGGTGAGGTAGAAGGGTCCAACCGTAATCGAGTAGCTCAGTTTTGGTTAATTTACTAACATGGAGTTGAGCGCTGTCATGTTGAAGATAGATTTTTGCATCGGCTCCGCGAGTAGAAATGAGATGAGCTTTGAGGACTCGTAGCTGACGAACATAAAGTTCATTGTTCATAACAGTACTAGCCTTCGAGATCTCCCAATACTATATGCCACGAACGGACCACTAGACGGAGAGCATCACTTTTTTACCATGAAAATAAGCTTTGGGAACGTCTGGAGCAGGGGAATCGGCATTTAAACAGGCGGTCTTCCGTACAACATTAGAGTAGACTATCCACTTCTTATCTCTAGTGATGATGTGATCCTGCCATTGAAGACGGCTTTGAGAGGTGAGCAGAGACATCGGCATATCGACCCTCCGAATTTGATCAAAATCGGTGATACCATAAATTATCCATCTTTCGAACGTCTCTTTCTTGTTGATAGACCTGAGTCTCTCAGCAATTGTGGAATGGTTGTAGCCAACTGTGGGCTCCAGTTCACGAATACTCACACATGGCTCAGCCTCCACGGCTTCAAGTAGCTAGTCAATAATCATCTCAGACGGACGACCTGACCTTGGGACATGTTCGAGGTTGTAGCTCTCTTCATTTATTCATGTGTAAAATTTGTTGAATGTACCAGCAGAAAGGAGTATTCAGTCGTACGTTTAGTGAAAACCATCCTTGGCTCCCTTTTGGTTGGAGTCAGAAACGTGAAGAAATAGCAAAACATGACGGACGCGAAAATGTCCGCGGAAAAACAGCGTTACCATTTCCAATCAATGGAACTGAGTGAATACTCACTCAGACTACTAGCATGGGAAAGACTCGACAATAATAATCCACTGAAGGAGAGGGGCGGTTGTGGTCTTGGAAAGCCAGGATGTGTACTCAAAAACACCCCAAAAAATTCGGGGACTTAATCGACAACTTTCTCGTTTTCATTGTTCATCATGCAATTCCCCGCTTTCAAGTGTTCTGACATTTCAGATTGTAAAAATTAATGAACCAATCCAATGATCATCATCGAATGAGATTTGAGAGGTCACATTTGATTGAACAGTACCGGAAGAAGACATCAATTCCGTATGATGTTACTCTTGCTCTGAAGAAAGTAACTTATTTCTTTCGAGAAAACGTTTGTCTACTCAAAATCACTGGAAATACTTGAAAAAGTTGGAATGGGAACATTTCAGAGAACTCCTTACACAAACACTTTTTATTATTCAGTTCACAGTGGTTTTGAACACTCTGAGAACCATAAAACTTTTTTTCCAATTCTGTTTCACCGAGAAAATTTCAGAACCTGTTCTAAGCAAGTGTGCTCAGTCTGCTCAGACAGATCGGTGTTAGTTCGATACAAGGGGTAAATTTTCACTGCAATAAGCACAAAAATCATTCTAGGTTCTCGACACAGTTAATCACTTAATCTTCATAAAAAATTTTCAAGTGTTGCTAGTTTTTGATATCCACTTCAGTACTTGAATGATTCATTGTTTGCGTTGTCATGTGACGGCGTAAATCAGAAACTTCCAGCTTGAACGGTTCTTTGCAAACTTAGCTCACAGAGTTTCATTTTTTCCAATAAGTCTTCTTTGACATTAATCTGACATGGAGAAATTGATCTGATGTCGTCGCATCAAATTGCTGGTGCTTTTTCAGTCTTCCAATCTCTGATTGAACTACTTGCCAAGTTTCTGTCGAGTGAAGTAAGAAAAAAGTCACTGTCTTGAAAAATTAATACGTCATACTGATTAACGAAATGACGTTTTTGAACAAGACTAGAGCAAAACAATTTTTATTCGAGAAAACCAACTTTTTGAAATTTGTTTCTAAAAACTTTCTATTTTCATGTCTTCGAAACAATCCTGTGACTATATTTTTGAAGTTTTATTGAATGAGTGGCAAAAAACTTCCGTCTAAGTGAGTTACCACTTACATCACTTCATGGATGTTTAGTAAATCTTGATTTTGATTTTTCATCTTGCAGATTCATTGACACCTCGTCATTAAGTCTGATTCTGTAGCTGAAAAAATCAGCTGTTTAGCTGTTTGAAAAAAAAAACGACATGAAACAGATGTTACTCTTTTTTTTTTTGAAAAAGTAAATTAGATCTAATTAGATCTATTTAACTGTTCCATCTTCAAATTCCAAATGTCAAAAAAAGAAGATAAAATGAAAACTTTGGAATTCTGAAAGATATGATTTCTTGTAATTGTAGTTAGATTCAAAATATATGAGTTTTGTTCCGAGTCACGTCACATTCTAGATCTAATTCACTTTCATTCACCTGAGTCATTGGATTATTTCGTAATCACTCGATGAATCTTTTCAGAACAGAATACAAAAGTAAAACATGCGTTCTAAAAGTGTTGCAGAGTATTTCACGACCAATATTCGCCATTAATTTAGATTAGTTCTTTTTTATACAATCTCATGGCTGTTAAAATACTGACGACGTTAGAAACGCATAACTTCTTTTAGGCTTCCACTAATGATCTTTGCTCACTGCAAAATCTGATGTGGTACTCTTTTTCTCAATTGTCAACCTGTTTCAGAGAATACGACACACACAACTCTGAAAAATATCAGCTGTGTCGGAGAATAGAACATAGTTTCAAGATTCATATGCCTTGTTCACATAATGAGTCTGTTCACGCTAAACTTAACATCCTACTCTGTTTTCCCAGTTGATGATTTCCTAATTATTTTCATCTACATACTATGACACATAGAATTTGTCAAATTTCTGAAAAGACTCTATTTCTCTCATTCCAAAATTGTTTTCCACATCTCATTTCTGGGCTGATCCAAAATTTTTAATTCAGTAATGTGGATGGTGGTTTTGTTGATCTCTTGAATTATGTTTCATTCATTTCTGACAATTTTTCGCTCAGTTCTGATACTTTATTGAAATTTAGAGAGCTCTATTGTGAAATACAAATCTAATTTCTGCACTGTAGGGTTTGATTTCCGTTCAAACAATGAACAATATTAAAAAAGAAAGAGATCATATTTTGACTATGTTCAACTCTACAAAACGCCTTCAAAAATTGAAACTGAACGTGTTGACTTTCACTGAAGCATTATTCTACATTTCAAAGAGAAGAAGTTCTTGAATATTATTTTTTCTAGTTTGCATGTTGAAAACACAAAAGTATGATATTTAAACCTAGAGAACGTTTTTTTTTGCGAGTAGCTTGAAAAAGTTCCGAATAAAATTGAACAGTTCAAACGTCTCAAAGATCACAGCAAAGAATCAAAATATCAACCATTACAAAAAGTTGATCTCAGATGTTCGCGATGTATAACAATGAAACATCTCGCATTTCTCAGAAGCTCTCTACGACAAACTTTCAAAGATGTCAACATCTGATTCATGTCGCCTTATCTCAGATAATGAGCAAGGAAATGGAACGTATTCATGAACTGCTTCCTCGTAGGACGGTATTTGACAATACAAACATTCAGATCAAGAAACGTTTTCAGATTTTTTCACCTGCTTTAAATATACGAAGTTTGCTCTATTCAAGTTTTATATGAGATCAAATTCTGAA
The DNA here is from genome assembly GCA_963978915.1 of Caenorhabditis parvicauda. Taxonomy (NCBI): domain Eukaryota; kingdom Metazoa; phylum Nematoda; class Chromadorea; order Rhabditida; family Rhabditidae; genus Caenorhabditis; species Caenorhabditis parvicauda. The sequence goes on along the minus strand of OZ022249.1, from coordinate 15,200,318 downwards.
ATAAAAAAGCAGTGAATCAAAAAAATCATTTATGAGACGTTTCACGAGAGAAACGAACGAGTGCACTAGGCTACCCGTGGATTGGTTCAGCTGAATTTTTGTGTACGAGTAGATTTCATTGCGCTGAATCCAAATATGTCAATTCTGTTTCAGTAGGTCCTACCCGAGTCTTGCAGTACCTGACGCTCATATCTTACCTCAAACAGTTTTTCAAGGAAAAACATTTCAAGAATAAAGTAACACAAACATGAAAAATCGATCGATACAAAAATTTCTGGAAATTATCGATTGATTTTGAGGCAGTCGTTTTTTGTTCATAACTTTGTTCATATGTCCGCGCGGTCTTATTTTTTCTCTCGTTAGATAGAGAAAAAAGACGCTTCGATTGAGTACAAAAAAGCTAAAATCCATTGTTCTAGTGAATAAGTTTTGTACTGTTGAAAAAAAAATCTCAAAAGTACCTTTCAAAATAATATTTTCAACTTTTTTGTGTATTTAATTGTATTTCTATCACCACAAAAGGTATAGTACAAAAATTTGAAAGTCAAGTTTGCCTAGTTCTTGAGATACGGTATTCACATTTTCCGTTTTTCACCAAGTTTGCGCATGTTCATCTTCAGAATTGTACCATCAACATTGATTGTTTTTTTTTAAATTCAATGATGTTTGCAAGTCTAGATCTATCGTTTGAATGTAATCACTATGTATCCCGTTTGAATTTAGAAAAGTTCTCATGCAACAATAGGAAAAAGCATATTTCATTATCATTCAGCCTCCATGAAATACCAAATCTGACTTTTTATATTTAATTCTATTCGTTCACTCAACTCACCAAGATTAAAAACTCCTTTGGTGTTAAAAACACATTTTGTATATCTCGAAATTATTTTTAATAAAAATGTCTTATAGCTATTTATCAACGACAAAACTGTTATCAATTGACGTAAAATATTTTTCTGATCCAATTTGACTTTTATTTTTCTAAAATCGAAGCAAAAAGAACTGAATTATGTAAAAAAGAAACATCAAAAAAATCATATAGAGAAAAGAAAGTGTCACCAAGAGAGCCTAGCACACTTTTTGGCTGTTTCCGGTCGTTTCTCTCGTGACTCATATGTAGTGTAGGTACTTTTGAAAATACCGAGCGAGTTTATCATATATGAAATTCAAATTCATAATTGAATCGAGTAAATGGCGTCTTCATTAGCAGCTTGTAATGCCTTACTTTTTTATAACGCGAATCTGTCAATAATGAATTCATTCTTCTATATTCTTGCTGAGAACATTTCACAAGAACCACGTCAAAAAGATTCAGATCTCTGAAAAATCATCTGGCATTTCCGTTTTTTGGATTCATACGGAATCATTCGCTCTCTCAGTGATTCTCAGAACAATTGTTTTTTCAGAGATGGAAGTTTTGAGTCATGTTTCGGATGTTATGACAAGTCGGTTGAGAAACAAGGTAATGTGTTTGTCATTTTTACAGAAACAACTTTTTTTCAGATGACCGTATTTGTACACGTTGATGATATTGAAGTAGCCATTGTTGTCTTTATGAATGAGAACTTTGAGACAATCAATCTACCAACACAAGTTGTATTTGTTGTGGAAATTTTAATAATTTTATTGAATCTTGTCCTTCTTCCACGATGTGCTAATCTTATCTGTGAGTTCTGAAAACAGTAATAAAACACAAAACAATTCAGATTCAACCATAACAGTTCACAGGAACCTATTGGGTCTGTGTATTTTTTATATTTTGATCTACTGGTTTGGAAATTTGGCAAAAATCTTCTTATTTCTTATAGAAATTAACATTTTGATCGACTATGGTGATATTGAACGAAAATTTGCCTGATGAGTTGTTTCAGAAAATTGGAGATTCATTATAATAATCTCTTGCATTCTCCGATTGGCATTCTTCTGCTACATTTGCGTCGGATTTGCTGGAGTTGTTATCGAACGCAGTTTCAGTTTGAAGTTTGTCAACGACTACGAGAAGAAATCTCGGAGATGGGTTTTCTATCTTTCCGTCTTCACGACTGCTTGTTTGGTTTTTGGATTCATCATAACTATAATGCTAGGTACATTTCTTGTCTTACTACATACAGTGCTGGCCATAATCTTTTGCGCATTCGCATTTTCGGGCATAACTTTTCTCAAAGGTCATGGAATGAACTGAAATTTTGAGACATGATTCTAGACATGATTTCCATTTGAGAAAACTTTAACACGTTCAATAAACAAATTTCAAACAAGTTTTCCATAATTATAACAAAAATCACCCAAAATCGAAAATTTGGCACTCATGACACAAAAGCCCAGTAAAATTTTTAAACATTGCCAATCAGCTGGAAACGAAAGTCCATGTTTTATGTTATAGAATTTCTTCTGAATTTTTTCGTGTTATCCACTTTCAAATCTACAATGAAACAAACATTCTTGATGTTTATACTGTATTGAAATCTGAGAAATATTGAAAATGGACATGATTGTGACGGGAGAACGCTGCCGAACACAGGTTCCAGCATCTGAGCACCTCGTTCCACGAGAGCCTTGTAGTTCCTATAGAGTGTTTAACACAGTGTTAGTATTCTAATATTATGGTAGAATATCGTGTGAAGCTAGAATAAAGTTTTCAAAACTTTCACACTACGAAATCAAACAAAGGATACTCTTTTAAAGAAAGCTTAACAGAGCATTCAAGTAGAGATAGTCGGCGTACTCCTGGACTGCGTATCAAAACAATATCCGGCAAAAGCTCATGCGAAAATCTTCTCCTAGACTATGTTAAACATAAAATAATAGTTTCCAGCTGATTGGTAATGTTTAAAAATTTTACTGGGCTCTTGAGTGAGTGCCAAATTTTCGATTTTGGGTGATTTTTGTTATAATTATGGAAAACTTGTTTGAAATTTGTTTATTGAACGTGTTAAAGTTTTCCCGAATGGAAATCATGTCTAGAATCCTGTCTCAAAATTTCAGTTCATTCCATGATCTTTGAGAAAAGTTATGCCCAAAAATGCGAATGCGCAAAAGATTATGGCCAGCACTGTACGTGATAACTCTTGAAAATTCGAAAAACCTCATTTTCATGTTTAGCTGACTCGCCTATATACATTTACATAACTTCATGCAGCATTGTTTTCATCTTCGTTATGACGGTTTCTTAATTTGAACGACAGTCATCGCATCAGTGAATTTTCAGTGCATATTCTTCATCTACAGAAGTCAACATCAATTAGAAGCAAAAATGAAAGTTACTTCGAACACAAATTTCTTCCAATATTCACTGTCTGGAAAATATCAAATCGTTGAGAATCGACTCGTTTTAGAGGTATGATGACGAAAATTTTAACAAAACGAGATGAACTGAAAGAAAGATAGATAGAGAGAGAGAGAGAGAGAGAGAGAGAGAGAGAGAGAGAGAGAGAGAGAGAGAGAGAGAGAGAGAATGTTCTGGCTTTATAGTCGACAATCAAACCGACAAGTCCGAACGTGGCAAAAATATTTCTGAGATAAAGTCAATATTTTCTAGAGAGCGGGAAAAAAAAGGTTTTTTCAGATGGTGAAAATGTACATGATGCTTCTATCAACACTTGGAATTCCTTTGGTTGTATTTTTCGTATTAGGAGTCTACATTTTCGAAACTTCGACGCAACTAGGACTATTTTTCTTGTCACTCTTCGATCTGTTTGGGTCTTTGTGAGTTTTGTATCATCTAAAAACTTCAAATAAGTGAGAAACATCATGTGTCTTACAATCATTTGAGGTAAAATATTGATAACATGAAAATCAATTGCTATGAAATGTGCCTGTTTCTTTCTTTCATAATCGGAATAGCGAACCCAGAAGATTTTATTGGATAGAAATCAAGAACAGCAAATCCGAATGGCACAATATATGTATCTGTAGAGAGTGGTCAGTAGAAGGTTGTAGAGCTCCGAAAATCGACCAGAGAAGCAAACATTGATGATGAAATTTGAAAATGAGCTCACGGTCAGATCAAGTTCTGCAATTTTTTTAAAGAAAATACATTCTTTGATTTTAGCAGATAAAAAAACACAGGAAATAAACTCACAATTAGTTGTTGTCCGGTAGAGTCACGTAGTTGTTATCGTCAATCGTTACTGGACTTGATGGTCTAGAGGGTACTTGATCAACATCCACGTTTTCTCCAGCAGGAAACATTGCAAGAAGGAATGAAAAACGTGAAAAGTGAGAAATGAAGAGAAACGTCAGCTTTTATAATGCCCATCTAGCAAAATGCAGCGAGAGATGGTGCAAAATAAGAGACAGTTGCTAATGCGGTCGCTGTAGAATATTGACTTTTTTGATCGAATCACATACTGAAAATGTATTGATCTGATGAGAATTCATACAAATCATCCTTGTGGAGTGTTTTGTTTAGTGCTGATTGAGCACAAAAATCGTCAACCGGAGATTTTA